>CAKJVC010000056.1:0-12215 GCA_918026815.1 Chalara sp. BL73 | reverse complement strand
GAACTGGGGTCTCGTCACACCATAATAGGACGGAAATCAGCAGCAGAACTTCGCAGATAGGGAGACGATCAGAAGATAACTCCTTTATCGCTAGAAGTGCTGTTGATCAAGGAGTGACCGCCCGCCTTCTTCAGCGTCGCCATGTGCTAGAAGAACTCATTACCACGGAGGAGAACTATGTAGCTGATGTAAAGTTTCTACAGCACGTGAGTTTATTCTTGCATGAAATTCAATTAATAAGGCTATTCAATAACTAAATTCAAGGCATATGTAAATCTCATGGGCTCCATTCCATCGCTCACACCGAACTTAAGAGCCTCGATCAATCTTAATCTCAGTGAGATTATCGAGATGCATGAAGGGCTGCTGAGAGATCTCCATAAGATAATTCCTTGTTCAGATTACATGAATGTCAATTGCATCGAGGAGAATAAGCCCACACCGCCAACTCATGGCCATAACAGATGGCGAAGCCTTGATGCTGTCCCAGAGCACACAAGTAATGGTGCGTGGCTGCAGAAGGTTCCAGGGATGACTATCGAGCCTCAAACCGCAGCAGAAGTTGCCAGAGCTTTCGGACAAAGGGTAAGCAAATAAGCAGTACGTTCAGTAACACCTTACTGATAGATGGCTGCATAGCTTAGTCGATTTTTTGTCTACGAGGAATATGGTGCCAAGTATGAAATTATGTTGAAGGATGTCACAGCTACCTATAGGACAATGCCACAGTGGCTTGCTTTTGAAAAAGGACTTGAAGCTTTAGCTACGGCTCTGGCGTCACTCAACACCAAAACCAATATTGCCAAAAAGGCCCTGACAACCGGTGACCTTCTCGTTAAGGTTTGATTTTTGAGAACATCAACTAGCTCGCACTAATATTGAGAATAGCCACTCCAACGTGTTTGCAAATACCCCCTTCTTTTTGGAGAACTTTTAAAGCAGACCCCCGTTTGTGACTGCCCCGACTCACACCTAGCGATCGAGAATGTCCTCATTCGGTTACGAGAAGCAACAGCAGAAATCAACCGAGCCACTGATGATCCTCATATGAAGATCGCTATTGAAAAATCATGGATATTACAGGATAGGCTCTTACTTCACGCACAGGTGTGTATAGCTCAAATAATATGGGCAAAAGCTAATAACATTTATCAAGTCGGAGACTCGCTCCAAAGTTTCAGTTCGGAATCTAGGTCATATCAATCTATGCGGTGTGCTGTACGTGTCCTGGCAAACGAAAGATGGTGTCGAAGGACAGTATCTGATCTGCCTTTTGTACCGCGACTATTTGTTACTTGCTTCTGCTGCCAGACCTGAGCAAGTTTATACGATTCAAGCATGGATCGGCCGCAGTGATATGAGAGTAGAAGAGCTTGACAATGGTAGAGGTTCGTACAAGCTATAGGCTATCTCATATGCTGTATTTTCAAGTCTTCCTTGAATACTTCTGATGAAAAACAGGGCTGCAATGCCATACCGCCTTATTCTCGTGGAAATTGGTATTCGAGATTGACCACCAGCTACTTGAACTCACAATGAGTGCATGCTCACCAAAAGAGGAGACTGAATGGCGTGAGCGTCTTGCTGCTCAGCCTTGTAACTCCTGTGTCGATGCAAGAGAAGAAACGTCAATGAGCTTCTTAACATTAGATGTTAAATCTTTGGGAACGATTTTTGGAAAACCAGGTTAGTGAATTGCTTGCAATAAAGACTCTTCACAGGCCAACTCAGCGACAGGGACTATCGCCAGACGAATGTCGATTCATAGAGCAACAACCATAGGACAGATGACTGGGCTTTGCCATGTAATTATCAAGAATACAACGGCATTCAAGGATATTGGAATCTCTGCTGCAAGCACATCTATAAACAGATCCCAGTCACTCTTATCAACGAAACGCATTCCTGTCCTTGCGCCACTTCGTGGCGAACGAATACGACTTGAAGCACTTCTTGCTGACGTCTGGAGTCGCGAACTTCTTCCTTTCCCAGGCATGGTTGGTCGAGCTCGAGGAGATGTCCGCACATCTGCCAGCTCCATAATGCGAAAGCTCAGCGTGGCAAGTATTGCGAGCAACTTCACTAAGCGTTCAAGTAGCATGGCAAGCATACATAAGCCTACCGATGGCGAGTTAATTGTGAACGTTGAAGCCATGAAGCCTAGTATTATGCGAGCTGAGCACATTTCAAGCGAGGCTGCCTCTATATTTGACAGCGAAGACCTAGATAGATTACGACTTTCAGCCATTGCCGACGAGAAGGAGAACGTTCAACGCGATCCATTTGATTATCTTGCCGCAACGTTGAGCGGACCCAAAGGTTAGTAACTTCGTTGCAGAGTGGTTTATGAAGAATTCCCTGTAAAGACATCTACTGATTTAGTATCTAGATATAGGATCCGAAGGCATCATGAGCCAGCCACTCAAACATAGCTGGGCACCAGATGGAAGGTGCATCATCACACCACCCCTGAGAACATCAAGTGCCAATAGCTTGGGCTCAAATCCGGCGAACTCAATACCTACCCATAGAATGGGTTCAATGACTCTGGTTAACGAAGGGAAAGACAACGCTTCTGTGCAATCCGCGCCTCAGGATTCTCGCTCAGAAAAGATACAGAAACATACGAGATGGGGTAGAAGCAGGGTACGAAAAAGTCCTAGCAAGAACAGGACAGTCATGGCAGAAGGAATTCGCAAGTACTTCCGCTAATGCCGTGGCGCTTATTTTACAGAAGCAAAGGAAACGTGCTTTCTGTCTAATTGTATAGATCTCTTGGACTATGGATATCGATCGATTATGGATTCCTCTGCTTCATATACTTGATAGTCTTATGGATCGAATGCGCGGTCGTAACATGGTATATAGCATGATGCAACTTTGGTACAAACTAGGAATATAACTATGAATGAGCCGTGTCCAATGTGTAGCAAGCGGCTTAGCTTTATTCTTAAGATGCCCATTAGTATTGAATGTAAATATTTTCCGATAGCGTGCCTGCAGGCGCTTCTCATGTAATAGACAAGGCGAAGGACGCTGACACTCTTTGGACAAATAGCCAGCGGTGTCGCCTGGGGAGAAGGCTGCTAATCGGTTTCACGTGACTGTTATTGAATGCCCGTTGAACTTAGATAAGCAGGTCAGTAATCCCGAAAAGGCTCAAAGGTCAAGTGACATGGTACATAGAGCCTAGAAGTCTTGGAGAGTGGGGTCCCTTCACGTGCCATTGTAGACCAATGGAAACCGTGCTCGAAGCGCTCGAGGCTGACAAAAGCCTGAAAGTAGCCCCAACCGCCGCCAGTGTGGCGTGTACTTTTGTCCACCGCAAGGCTATTGCTGCATCAATATCACATCCACAAAAATCGGTAGCTTATGGATTGTGGAGGTTAATACATATATATCAATTGAAAGCCTTCATGTGCGGAGGCTCGGATCATAGGTTCATGGTTCGACATGTTTTTTATCTCACCCCATCAGATCACATCACCTCACCCGTTCGCTCACTGTCCATCCGATACTTCTTTTCTTCCCTTCCCCACATCCGGACGTTTTTCCCCCGTCCAATATGTTCCAAGAAGTTTTGACGACACGGGACTGATCTGGTCTGGTCTGGTCTGGTCTTTATGGTTTGAAGTTTTTTTCTCAACCAGAAACAATCGGTTCACCGGTTTCATTCTCTTTTAGAAAAGTCTGGGGGGTGTTTTTTGTTTTGAGGCACTGGTAGGAAGAACCCCAGCAGCTTGATTGCCATCCGATCAAAAAACAATGATTGTTTTATTTCAGCCTGTTCATGCGATACGGGAATTTTGTCTGGTCTTTTGCTACAGTTGTGGTTTGAGGGCCTGGCTCTCAAACAAGGTCAATGTGGCAGGACTCGTCTCAGCCCCTGGTCGGTCTTGGTACGAGAGGGCAACGGTTAGAAAGAGGACTTTGCCTCGAGCCTTGAGAATATGGATAGAGTTGCCTTTCAGATGGGATTGGAATATATGTGAGAGACTTGTAAAGGTGTGAGTGTGTATGTGGTGTTGTTGATGTGATGTGATGTGATATGATGATGGTGGTGTTCAGATGTACCGTACAAACACTTTTGCCAAGCCGCCCCTCCACCTCTCTCAGGGTTGTCCAGTAGCCACTATCATGTATATACAGGGGCCAGCCCGCCAGCCTGCCAGGCTCTTGCTTGGCTTCCCTTTAGTATCTTCCGCACCATCGGCAGCCCCCATCTTTGCCCTGTACACTACAGTATAGTACTGTATCTCGCCCCCCTGGTTCCCCCTGTCAGATTACCCCAATACGCGCCCAAGGTGCCTTACCCGTCACCCATCCCCTCCAATTAACGGCCTCAATTGCCTTCAGAATCATTGCAGCCGCCTACCACATCTTGGACCATCTGGCCCATAAACTTCATCGCGGCATGCTTCATGCAACTAATTGGCTCTATTGCACCGCTGTCCCAGAATAACTAGATCTGCTTGGAAGTATTGAGTCCGCCACCTTCCTCTATTCGTGCAGCAGAACCCGCTGGCCTTCAATATGGCCCATGATCTTTGATCCCGTTCTGCGGCTTTTGACATGCATGTGCATCATGGCGGTCACAAAACGAGGGACTAGCTTCAAGGATACCCCTCAGACCCTGGTTCGCCCATCTCATGCCCTGTCGTCTTTAAACATGCTGCTTCCCGCCATCGTGGATGAGGACATAGAAACGCTTGTCGCCTGGCCAAACCCTCCATCTCTAACATCCAAACGTCTCATGCTGAAGATCCTCAGACGGCCTTCTCCCAAGCCGCCCAACTAGCCTCCCTTTCAATACATCAGATCTCCCGGATCAGACGAAACCGCCGTGCATTTGATACATGAGATCCTGATGAAGCCGTAGCTGCCCATCATACACAGCCCTGCTTCCTCTTTTTGTCTCTGCAATCTTAGGAAAGCAAGCTTCGCTCGGATGTCCTCTGTCATAGAAGAAGATCAGACATTAAGCTCGTGGTCCGTTCCATCCTCGAAAACAATCCAAAGCCGTGTTCTGCGACAGCGACTAGCGAATAGCCGAACCTCAAGGAGGTCCGCGTTTGATACAGTCCTCAAAGCGGATCCCCAATTCAGAGACATTGGGTTGAGATATAGGACAGCATCCCCCACAGTTTCTCGTCTTCTGCTGTCAGCGCTGTGCACTCGTCGTCGTCGATAGCATTCCTTTTCACGAGGACTAGGTCACCGCCCGCCTTCCATTCTTTCCACTCCGCCGGTTCGGAAATTCCTTCTCTCTTCGCCTTCAACCCATTACGACTTTAATCCTTTTTTGAGCTGGTTTTCCTGGTTCGCCACCTTTTGGACGTTTGTGCAGCGGTTTTCTGAGAGGAAAGGCAATTTATTGGCAAGAAGATCAGGTCAAGAAAGAAGGGATCTAAATCATCATGGGAAAACTCATAAAGAACCACTGGGCTCGCCTTATCGTCCTCACGGCGGCTGTCTGTTCGTGTCCCTCTTCCTCATAATCCCAATCAATCACGCTAACAAGGCACAGATCAAGTAGCAGCCGCAGTCGAAGGCTTCTTCTGGCCCAAAATCTTCTTCGACTTCCTCACCAAGAACCTTGATGTGGCCGTCAAACCCCTCCCCATCCTCCAAGTCATCAACTTGGTGTTCGGCGTCCTCTTGTTCGCCTGGGAATGGCCTCTTGGCTTTATCGCCGGTACTGCTATGCATCGCAGTATCGAAGCGAGATTGGTAGTCCTGCCCATGGCGGGCTTGGCCGCGGCGTTGCTATATCAGGCAACGAACCCGGCGATTTATTATACGGTTGCCCTGATGGTATATTTCTGGGCATATAGCGAGGGAGAGGTATGTCTCGGCCTATCCAATTTAGCCTCATGATATCATTCTAACGGAAAATAGGTTGTGGTAGCTAAGCCATGGTCCATACCTCAACGTGCGAGACCGGGAAAGGTATAAAGCCTTCTCCCTGACGCACGATACCCATCAATTTAAAGATAACCCATTTGGGTTCGGCAGGATGGGGATGTAAATAGATCTTTTCAACCTAAAGATAGGGGTGGGCACGTGGCATAGAGAGGGAGAAAATAACGTTATGCACATATGACGTCTATCTACATCGTGTTTCTATTCAGAACTGTTTCTTTCAATTGTCCTTATTTTGCATGAGCATGAGCGAACTGGCGTTCACCTGTCCATCGTGGCATCTTGGTGGGAGCGGAGGCAAAGGGAAAGGGTGGGAAAGCGAAGATGAGGTGGGACGGTACGCATCTTTTGCTGAGAGGGGATCTATTTTGCTTTTTGATTCCTCCTGGGGATCCTCTCGAGGTGATATGCACGCCTAGGTAGATAATTCAAGACCGCTTCACGACTCTTATTATCCCCCTTTTTTCCCTTTCGCCCAATAAATCCTCCGGATTTCTCTCTCTCTCCCGGCTTTTGAACCCCCTCTGGCTAAAGCACCTCCTATCTAACAAATTCTGGTCTAGTCAGTGCTACGGGGTTACACACCTCCTCTTCGAATCCTAATTCCCCCCGTTCGACCGGAAAGAAAAAAAAGTTCATCTTATCAGATCAGGCATGGGCTGATGGCAGCCGCGTTCCTTTCATTTTTCAGATGCTCGTCAAATTAGCGAGGCGTTTCCGCCGAGACCGAAATATTTTTGAGGGATTGGATGGTTATGCGGATGGATGGTGAGGCTTTGCTTTTTTTTCCTTCTTGAGGCGGGTGCGGTTTCATGTTTTTTGCCGCACCTTTGGGGGCGGGGAGAGGGGGTGAAGGTATCTTACGATGAGAGAGGGGATTAGAAAATTTAGTGGCGTGTTAGTTTGGGGAGAAGGAAAATGAAAAAGAAGGGGGAAAGGAGAAGAAATATTTCTAGAAAGGGGTGGCTTAGGTGGTTGTTGTTGTGTTTTGCTGCAGGTTTGTTGTTGAGCACTAAACGGATGGGAATCTTGGGGGAGTAAAAGTAATTGAATTCCACACCATATATTGACGTGATGACTGTAAAGTGTGAAGAGCTTAATGGTTTTGACAGTTTTTTTATTTGGAGAGGCTCGATATTTAGGTTCCATGACCCGTATCTAGAGCGTTCGTCATTGTCATCAATGCGTATCCGCATTCCCGATGTCTCAGCAATTCGCCGCGCTGTGTTGTACATTCCTCCATCTCTACGCTCAATCAGACACCACGGTTGCCCTTGCTGTCGTTGGTGTTGCCTTGTCTCTCAGGCCCCTTTTTTCAAAATGTTAGTAAGGCAGCCTCACAGGATCATTGAAGGGGAACCCGTACCTTGGTCTCCTGGATGTCACCAGCCTCGAGGATCTTCTTGATGACTTCGTCGTCCTTGGAGGTGCCGAATTCATTCTCGAGGGTGGCGTTGGATGCCGTGTTTAGTTCACCCTGAGCTCCGTGCCTAGACATCTGTTAGTACTCGGTCATCTAGATGTATTGGTGTCGATGGCTGCATATGTCGCGTGCTGTGCTAAAAGCGGGGTTGTGATGGATGAGGGGTAGGAGTTTTGTCCAGATGGAAAATCAATAAACTTACCTGCCGGTGGTGAACACCTTGAAAGAGTTGACGACGTCCACCAGAGGAATCGTCTTGTCTGTCTTCCACGCAGTAGCCTTCTCAGCATCTTCGATGTAGATAACAAAGTCGTCATCCTTGCCCTTGTAGTGGACCTTGATCTCCTTGGTAGCTCCCTTGACCATGGCTGCGGTTATTTGTTACGAAGTGAGTGTGTAGGTTGGGTGTCTGATATGGGACGAACTTGCGAGAAAGCTTTTGATTTGGATCCGGACTTGAATTTGGATTTTGTTTGTTTGTATGAGAAGAGGAAGCAGAAGAAGAAAAATGGTGTCTTTTGAAGGGAGCTCAGGAGCTCACCCTTGTGTCCGATGACGTCTATTGCCAAGGCTCTCGTGACTGGCGCTGGGCAACCTGAATTCAGGAACCTGCCGATCCTTCCACTCCACGCGATCACTGTCTGCCTGTCTTGCCTCAAATCTGCCTATTTGTGAATTGCTTCCTTCTAGAATCTCGTGGATATATTTTAATCAAACGCGGGTATATATGTACGGTGCCTATATTGCCAGCTCAAGAACTCCTGTATTGTTTTACCTACGTCATTGTGGATACTCAAACCCACTTAGTTTTAGTTATGAAATATAGACATGGAGCATCAATGGATGAATGTTTACTCATTTAGGATTGGGCTTAGCTGCTTAAATCTTTGGCAAACAAATTCGAAGGCAGACATGAAGTTTGAAGAAGCAAAACCTTTACATGATTAGTGCCTAGCAGTGCAGTAGCAACTGGTTCCATACATCAATCAACAATATATTCTTGTTCCCAAAATCCAATTATATCCTCCACGATCGAAGATGATGGTCCTTGTAGCCACTTCTCCAAGGCGTCTCGGCCATCTTGTGTAGTAGCTGCTTGTGCTACATCTGCGATACTATGACAAATATCACTAAGGACATTTCTTGCATGCTCGGGGATTGGAGTGTTCACGGAGCAATATGGCAGCAAAGTAGTGAGCGGATCGATTGCCGGCGTAGATGCTGATCTACGCGAGGTGATGAGTTGTCTTTGGAATCCGAAGAGAGCATCTTGGAGAGAAGCGACGGAGAACAATGGGATGATAGGAATATCGTAAGTAGTCAGTAAACTTGGAAATGTTAGATAAGGCGATGTGAAAGCTATACTGAACGTGAAGACCACTTTACCTGATTTGAAGAGTCATGAGATTCCTAGTTCCATTCTCCTTGGAAGTGCCATCTTGAACCAAAAAACAATGCCAACATGTTGGCCTCCTGTCTGATTGTACAATCGTTCGATGCGGTCCATATAGCTCCCAGGCTTTTGTATATCCTCAGAGGACATCAAAATCAGTCGGAAAAATTCCTTCTGGGGTGGAAGAGGTATTGCCAAGTCATGAGTGTCAATTGCTTGTTCTATCCACCATTAGTGCTTCTTCGAAAGCATCTATGTTTTTCGAACCGTAGAGCATTTTAACAGAGTTCACTTGAACGATGATACTTTTCCGTCTCAAAAGATATATTACTTAAACAAGGAGCCGCAAGTGAAGGCGCTTCGCACAATGGTCTTGGAAAACGCACCTTGCCATTTGGGCTGTTGTTGTGAAAGTAGAGTAGATGGAACAGAGGCCCATACTGAGCGCTTTCGTAGGTTGGAGCAGAACATTGGAATGGTGGTAAAGTTTCTCTGCTTGCTTACGCTATGAGCGAGCCTGAGAGATGATGTAGAGTACCATGTTACAATACTTGCCCGATACAGACGGTTTCCAATAGGAAGTCGCAGCAGGGAAGCAGAGGGAGGTGATCGCCTACCTTTTCTGGCAATAATTTTAAGCTTTACCTTAAATATTCTTTTCTTTTAACTTTAAAACAGCTTAACATAATTCAAAAAGGGTGTATAAGTGTTTCACTTTCTGGACTGGTGTTGATTGTATCCAACTGACAATGCTGTGATCCTCAAGATTTCTAGAGCAGCTATGGTACTGTACCAGTGCAAGCTTCCCAAGGATGTTGAGAAACTCCTGTAGATTTTCGACCATAGAGAAGGGCCTCGTAAAGCGTCAGAACAAAATCTAGAAGTTAGCTCTAACAAGCCCATCGTCCTCGGCTCACGAATTGGTCAATCTTGATAGAGAGAGAGAGAGGGTGTGATTCTTAGATGTAACTTAGTATTCCAAGATTTTAATTCTATATAGAGTAGAATACACATCCGCTCGGAGCAGAGTGTTATCGCCATCATTAGACGGTCGAATTGTGAAGGAGTCATTGGACTAGTGCTCCTGCCGGTGGCTTTTAAGAGTCAAGGTTAATATACAAGATCAGAGAATCTCTCTTATCCACCATAATTCTGACATCCTGGAACGCCGAGAAGTTGTGTCTCTAAGTACTGTCCTTGCCTGCTGAAAGCACTTCCGGCCTCTTCAAGCAAGCGGGAAAAACTTCTTTTGAGCGTAGCTTTCCTCATCTCCTCCATAGCTTGTTCGAGAGTTTCAACACGTTGCTGCTGTTTCTTCTCGATCTCCTCCCGCTCCTGATCTAGTTTCTCTAATGCGACTACTTTCTCCTCTAGTGCAGCTATCTTCTCCTGGTGGGGGTCTGGCTTGTTTGAATTCCTTACGAGCTCATACATGATCAAGCCCGCAGCGACCAGAAGTATGAAGGAATCTCCAATGACATCCGCAAATAAATCAACTGCCTTGTCTTCCTGTAGAGGCCGAAATCTCCGCTTCCATATGCTTTTAGGTGGCACAACTGCGTTAGGATGTGCCCTTTCCTTAGCCTTTGCTGTTTCATCTGCCTTCATCTGCTCCTCTGTCTTAACTGTTGGCGCTGCTGCTTTCTCCCTTGCTCTTTTCTCGGCCGCTTTGTCTCGTAGAAGAGTCACTTGCAATCGCATATTGAACTGATGCAGGTACTGCCCGTATCTCGCGGCGATGACTCGGAATTTAGGATGGTCGTGCGCTTGGTCCTTAATCCAGTTCTACACACTCTTAGTCTCGAACCAGAAATAAGAAACATTTAAACTTACTGCGCCATATTTGGAGATATGCCTGACAAAAAGAGCGGCAAACTTGAATAGAGGAAGAGGCACCATCTTTGTCCCAGGCGTTCTTATCACACAGTTTCGGGGGTTGTAGGCTAATTGCTAAGTGCTCATTGAGATATGCCAGTGACGACTACCTGGAACCACATGCCATTACTGTAGAGTCTGGGCCAAACCCATAGAATTGACAGCAGTCATTCTGTATTTTGAGGCAGCTGAGTAAATAGTTGATGGAGATTCCGGCGGGGTGGATATATGGAGTAATCAAGATAAGCTATATACACCCCATTCGGTCTGAGAACAGACCTTATTCAATTCCTGATTCCGAAAAAGGAGAGCCTACTAGGAAGACTTCTTTGTACAAACTGTTCACTCAAATCTTTGAATATACTTGAATACAAGAAAATAGGCTTTCTTATGTTTAGTTTGCCTACAAGGTTGAGGAATGAGAGTAGAATTATCAGCCAAATCTATGTTGACTCCTGCGGGCTAACCCGCCGATTGTGGTTGCCATGACAGTGAACACCCCTGTTGGCTTTCTATTGTGGGTTTTATTTACATTGAATGTACAAGATACCAGCATCGAGCCAACACGCGACAACTTTGACTTAAGGGCAATTCGATTGCAGCCCGCGCGACTCGTCTCTGTCTAACAATAAGCGTACAAACACTGTAAGTTTAAATATATCTCGTTCACTTCATGCGTGGAAGGGAGATATTTGGGTTCCGATCTCCTCAGTAACCGTCTCGCTCTGCAATAGCTTGCCATTGCTTGGAATAGTATCAGCGCAGAAGCATCTCCTTGAAGAGGCACCTTGAAATTATGGACTAAATGCAGTATCAGAATGCATTTCATGCAGAATACAGTACTGACAGGTGTATCTCAGGTATAGGTAACTCGTTATTATCGCATCTCGCAGACGCACCGGTTACAGAGCTCGCATATTTGCGGCTCGTCCATTCTTTGCTTCGATATGGAGGCTTTATCTCCTCGAGATGCAAATGCTCATATCAAAGTCAAACAACCAAGTTCGAAGCAACTGGCCTCTAAGACTAAGCCACCAGCCAAACTAAGTCAGAAGGAGAAAGACCACCCTCCTCCACCTCCACCCGAAGTCATAGAGCCGCCAAGCTCTGATCGTGGAGATGGTGCAGTATATCAGACTGGAAGCTGTCTCGGTAAAGGTGGTTTTGCGATCTGTTATGAGGGTCAACTAGCTGGGACAAGACAGAAATATGCTTTGAAAATTGTCAAAAGTCACATGCCACAAAGAAGATGGAGCAAAAGGTATGAGCTAAACCTTTTAGCCAAAATTAGCAACTAATATTTGCGTAGTTCCAAACCGAGCTTCAAATCCACTCTAAGATGAATCATGCCAATATTGTCAGGTTCCACCGCGCATTCTCCTTCGAAAAATCCACGTTCATTGTATTGGAATTGTGTCCGAATGGATCGCTGATGGATATGGTAAAGAAGAGAAAATATATCACAGAGCCTGAGGTCAGATACTGGACCGTGCAAATGGTGCATCAACACACTCATAGGGGATCTTAAGATGGGCAATATATTTCTCGACAAGGACATGAATGTCAAGATAGGAGATTTTGGTCTTGCTGCACTCCTCATGT
>CAKJVC010000055.1:0-426359 GCA_918026815.1 Chalara sp. BL73 | reverse complement strand
CCCCTTTCGAACTGCTGGCCAAAGCATGTATTCGTACCGCTCAGGATCTTCAACAAACAAGGATCATCTGAACTTTTATCGCCAAGAAAACATGTCGTGTGGGGGTGGATTGTACTGTTGAGGCGACTGCTCTTGAAAAGGAAACTTCTTTGTTCCATCGCAGATCGTATAGATACGGATATACAAGACATCCCTAGATACCAAGCATTACTTCGGTACAACCACAGGATACCACAGAAAGCCTCTTTGATTGAGAACTCACTGTGCTCAGACTTTTCCTTCAGCGCTCAATGTCGCTGGAGAGCAGGGATATCAAAGGAGTCAGCCTGGACCAAGTCCCGGGCAGACTCGGGCATCGGCGGCATCAGCTAGGTGTGCGTGAGCTCCGTCACTTGTGTCCTGACAATCGAACCAATTTCGAGAAATTTGGGGTGGCTGGGAAAAAGTTTGAAACGAGGCTTGCAATTGAGACATTCATCAAACCGGCGAATGAATAATGAATGTTCCCGCTAATGTTTTGCTCTCCTGAATCATCCTGTGCCTAACGGTTGGCCAGAGGATAATGAATCCATTTCAACAATTCATTGTACGCATTGTCCCGGTCGCTTCCCGAACTCGAAGTGCAGCCGCAAAGCGAGCTGCCGAATCGTTAAGACTTTTCAGGAGGTTAGCAAATGGCTTCGTCGTTAAGTAGATCCTGTTTTACTACATAAAAATCCGGGTAGTAATAGCAGTTACGCGTAGAACATGAAAGGCCAAGCGGCTTCGAAACCTTTGGTAGCGAGCACTGAAAGGAATGGGATGTTTCCTTAAGCAAACAGAATGGATGAGGACGTACATGGGCGTGTTATTTCATCCGAGGATAAACAGCCATAGGTCATGAAGATCTGAAACCAAGGAATACTACTAGATCCCTTGTTTCATTGAAAGAAACAGGTCTCGGAGACTCGACACGTGAAAATATTATTAAGAACGGGTTTGGATAAGCCGCATTGGGCTTCATGAAAGCTGACATTTTGTGGTTTGCGGCCACGGCTCAGGAATAGCATGAAGATACAAATTAATTTCCGGCATGTCTTATCTTGGAGTATTTAGATATTTTTGTTTTGGAGGAGATCAGTGGTGGTCAACCACAGAAAACTCATAGTAACCTTAATCACACCCCATTGAGGAAACCATTTGAACCTCATTCATACCGATCAACTGATCTACTATCATGATTAGACGACTATTGACCTAGGTAGTATACTTCCTTTTCCATCATCGGCAAGTCTAGCTCTCCATTTTAGTTCAGTTTTGCGGTCGAGAAACACGGAAGAAGTCCTTTCCTCAACTTACAATTATTTCTCAACAACTTTCCTTTTCAATATCTCGGGTTAGAGCTTAGTTCTTACGTGCCCCTGTCTCTCCCAGATTACCTGTCCTAGCAAAAAGAACGGACTGCTGCTTAGTGCAGTTTCGTGCCACACTACCAGTATCTAATTCATTAACACAAGCTTGCTCTCATGGGTGTAGGAGTGTTAACTTGCACACACGTCAACCCAAGACAGTGCCAGGGACCACCAGCCACCTTAGTCAACCAATATATGTATGCTAAAGTGTTCAGTGCTCAAATTTATTTTCATTACCCTTTCTTCTGTCGATTTTGCTCCCACCATAGCTTGATCGATTTTATTTTCAACACTGAACTATAATCTTAATCTTCAAATAAACTCTCTCAAACATATAATTGAACCTTGACCATACAGCTTGCACAAGCCCGTATACGACCGACGCAAAACGCTTTATGTTGCGGGGACTATGCTTTAAATTTGTGCTGTTTATAGCCGCAGGTTTAAATGAAGACTTGTTTGCTCTTTTGGAACTTTCTAATCATTTCCTAGACAAACTTAAGATGAGTGCTTCAACAATTCATCAAAGTCCTCATAGGGTCTTCGATCAACAACTGTCTGTTCGCACAATTGAATATGATGAGATTAAAGAGGATATTCATCCACTAAGAGCTGAGCTCATGCCTGTAAAGGACTTCGGAAGGGATATCTCTGGGGAAGATCCTGGAGAAGGAACCGCCAAGGAAGTGTTTGAAGATGGAGAAGTCGCAACATCTGATCTCCAGGAAGAACTGTTGATCAATTTAATCGACGGCGTGAGACTTGGAGCAGATATCAGAGAGTACCGCGTGAGGTGGCTGGAACACCCGGACGAAGGTAATTGGGTATCCTATGATAACTGCAGGTGTTTCCTTAAGCTCGTTCAGGAGTTCGATTATTTGATGGTGACAGAGCTAGGCATTGTCGCTGACAAAGTTGTCCGACTTCCTGATCCAAGGCCAGTCGCCCATCCAGGATGGAGCATAGCATGTATGTATACATCCTCCATCCATCAGGGAGAATGGCATCGAGTGTTGCAGCTTGAAAGGCATGGTCTTTACTACAGCCCATTGGATTCTGGAATGGTTGCTGCGACATCTGGTCATCGCGCACAATGTATCGTTTCCAAGGTCCAATACAGATCTTCCCAGCAGGCGAGAAAAATATGCGGCTGTTTATCATGCCAGAAGATTCAGGAATACAGCTGCCAGAAAGATGTCACAATTCCAAAGAAAACAGTTTGCAGGGCTATCAATGACAGGCGAGACGACAGATCATCTCGTCCTTTACCAGCACGACTCGCTGAGCATAATGCTCCAACTCCTCAAAATTTTCTTCAACGAAATGTGCAATATATTCATGGTTCGAAATTGCCAGCTCACCTGGAAAATCATTCTTGCGCAAAGCCGATGATAGACCGAAAGCCAAATTCGAAATCAAAGTCAGGGACAGCAGCAACTATTGCCCAATCTGGCAGCCTTCCTACTCTCCCCAAATCAGTAAAGGTTACGACATTGCCATCAGTCCAGAATCAACATCCTATAACCAGTGATCCATCTCAAAGATATAAAGCAGGGGCTATGGCAGCTCCACTACGAGTGGATTTGTCCGGATATATGAGTTCCCTAAAGGTTGACATACCAAGACCAGTGGTATGCCTCGGAACACCGGATACGACGATGGCACAAACCGGCGAGTATCTCTGGACCAGAAAAGGCGACCGCTGCAATCTATGGGCGACCTGGACGCCAGTACCGGCCCATTAGGGAACCAGAAACGGGCATGTACTTCGCCTCCCGATGTTCTTTTGGCTGTGAAGAAACCTAAGCTTGCTAAAGCCACAGTGTCTACTACACAGCCTCAAACAGAGCAGATGGACATCACCACTCCAAGCTCAATGTCCTCGCCAGACAATGTAGGCTATTACGAGAAACAAGCTTCGCCAGCTATCAATCCGATACAACACACAGGATATACGACAAAAAATCAAGGACGCCAACTGAACCAGCTGCGCAAAGAACGATACAAACTCCAAGAATTGTACTACGCCCCAGGGTTTCACAAACCAAAATGTACGATTAACACTTACCCCATCCAACACCGAATCGAACAATGAGATTATGTCACCTACTTTAAATGACAGTAGCGACAGGGTCCCGGATTGTTCTTCTCCAGAGATTAGACAGGCTAGGGATGATGGCCTGGCACAGGAACGGAAGGCAAAGAATACAAGGAGAAAAGGAAATCGAAGGGCAAGAAATCGGCCAATTCGAGAAAGGGGGACAGCAAATAAGAAAATCAAGAAAGAAGAAGTAGCCAAGCTTGAGCCGGAACTCGAGGTTGAGTTTAAAATAGAGGAGGAGGATGCCCAAGTTAAACGTGTGACTGAAGAACATACGGAAGAGCAATATGAGGATGAAAACAATGAAGATGAGGGACTTGTAATTGAGAATGACGATAATCAGCAAGATCTAAAGGAGGAAGATGATCACAAAATTTGCTCTGCGAAGTCTGAGAGGCCAGACACACAACTTAACTCGGACGAAGGAAATACTCAAATTACACTGGAGGCACCAGAGCAAAACAGTGAGCTGGGGTCTGAACAGGAGAATTATTCTTCGTTTCAACCCAAGTGCTATGCGCCGCAACAAGGCAACACCCGCATTGTTCCTCGGAATTGGGAGAGAATGTTGATCAAAGAGGGACAAGGCCATCTAATCTCTAAATTTCTTGCCCAAGGCGCAACTCCAACGCCGGGATTCGATTTCGGTGAAAAGGAGGGCAACAAACCCACGCTTACAAAGATAGAACCATCATCCGGCTGTGCTTCGAGGACGGTGGAGGATGAGAATCAGCCATGGGAAGCTGATTTCCGATTGTCCATGGCACGATTAAAATCAGCGCCGTTTCTGCAGCAAAGTAGCGTTTCCCATAATGGCATGATATATGGGGAAATTATGCATGAGACTAAGAGGGGTGAGCAGTGCATAGGGCCGGTAATGCTTTCGGCGGAAGATTGGGAGATCTTGGAAGTCTGGCGAGTCATCCGCGGGAAGCTTTCAGGACCTGAGAGAGCCGTACGGCTCTTCATTGATCGGGATATAAATAAGGCCATATACTTTGTTCCATACCTTACGAGTAAACTTTAACATTATTTTTCCCTTCTATAACATTGGATCCGTAGTACCCTGGATGTCACATACCTTTAAATTATGCAAATCAATTCTGGAAAACATGCTGATCAAAGCAGATAAACTACAAGAATATCGTCTTCTATTTTATAGCTTTTATTTTTATTGTATATATCCCCAAATACCGGCGGACTTGATTGTCGGGGATTTTAGCAGCTAGCTCGCAGCAAGTTCTTGTAAATGCTGGTTCAAAGATTGGACACATGCTGCATCTCAGTTCCATGGCTATTCATGGGACATAGCTTCTTGTCATGCCCATATTGGCTGCAAATAGGTCCATTTATCTGGTTGCGGCATTCCGTCGACCAGTTTTTCTCACAATTCGATCTCCACCTCACGTGCTACAGTCTTATGTTTCAGGGTGACACTCTTCGTACACACTACAAGGCTATATTCAACAATGTTTCAAAAGCAAAATATCTTATCTTTGGAAGCTTGGGATTCTCTTTAATTTGTGTTCTTTAGTGGCTTTTGGTGTATGATCTCGGACAATTGTATATCAACGAGCAAACATTGGCTCGATCGGAGCATACACCACATACTCTGCCCTCAGAGCTTGTATGTGTGCGAGTTCGTGACAGCTCTTCTTCAATGATGCTCACAACTCATGGCAGATATTACAATGCTTAAAAAATACACATCTGCCAGAAGCACCTCGCCTGGTGTCCGGTATCTTCAAGAACATGTCGCTGAACTCGTTCCCTCCGGAGAAAAGTACGGGCGGAGAGAAATGACAACATAGAATCAAAGAAGCAGCCCCAATGGCTTAGGCAAAAACTCATGGCAACAGCAGTCTCCTACGCCGACTGGTAAAAATCCTTCAAGAAATTCTATATTGGCCGTCCCAGCCTCCAAGTCTGGCAGTGTAGTTGGAGATAGTTGTAAAACACCATATTGATGTAAATCTTCGCAGCGAGTGGCACGGCCGCCGCAGAAGAATGTGTTGGGATGCACATGTGAATGCCCCGCGACGCACAGACCACCACATGAACGTAGATTAGAACCACCTAGAGGAATACAAAACAAGTCAACCACCTACAAAGAGCATAATAGCACTGCGCTGAGATCGCGGTGCTGCGTACCCCGTGGGTAACCGACTTAAGCAATTGCAACTCACCATACGAAGAAGTATCACAGAAGGCGATACAAACAGAATGAATCACGCCAAAAGTAATCTACAATTCTGGAGACTGAGATAACCCGTCGTTTCTGACGGCACGAGGAACACCACTGTACATCTCCCGCCAGATAATTTGGACACGGCCAAGCCTATTGGCCAGATTTGGCTTAGTCGATCTTGGCATCAGGACCCCTATTTCATCACTTAGATAGTTGATTTCTATTAGCTCCACAATCAAATTCGTATGTCCTATTCTGCAACCTATTCTGTGATAAGATCACCTACAATCTATCTGTTTGACATAATTCTAGTCGTCGAACACCAGCGATAGGGAAAGTGCCTATTATGCTTCGGAATTCCTCACCAGTAGGTTGTAGGGTGGCAATCTGGTAACTCTGGCTCTATGCATTCATTAAGCAACGAAAATTCTACTAATCCCTCCTCGGTCTCGGGTTCAATCCATTCAGAAAAAGAGTCTCTAAAAATATCTCGGCACACTCTAGTACTAATAAACAAGAGCCTCAGCACTGCACAGTCCTCGGTCTCCGCACCATATTATCAAGAGAAACAAACAGAGGACAATGTTCTATTCTTAAGGCCGTTGTCAGAAGTCAAGATCAATAAGAATGAAGGTGTGTCTGGAGTGCTTCAATACCAACACGATGTAGCAACTCCAGCACATACTTCCTCGAAGGTTTACTCACAAGAAATCAAAAGCACCATTCTCTAAAGGTAAGGTGGCTTAAGTAAAAGTATTTTGTAGTACTAGAGACAGAATTGTAATATAAGAAAAATAGGAGGGCAGCAACAGAGCACGATAAAAGAGAAGGGTAGGGAGAGAGAAGGAAGAAGCAACCGAGCAGAACGATTACGATGACACATCGAGTGTTTCTAGTTTCCCACCTACATCTATTAAATTCTGCAAAACAAGTGGCAAACTCTATTCAGCTTCTAACAAGTCTTGCAGAACAGGAGTATTGTCTAAGCTACAGATACAATCTATCGAGATGGAACATATTCTGGCGTTCTCGAGTTCAGTTGAAAAGCAGCCAGCCATTCTTCCACAGAATTTTATGGAGATCGCACAGCGATGGGACTTGCCAATAAAATTCCAGCTGTTATCGTAAAGGGTATTGTCACTAGTCCCCGAATGGTTAGGGAAGCGACCTCGACTTCGGTGTCAATTGATGATATAGGCAAAATTTGAGCCACATTCCCGACCTATATGAACCATCTGTATTGGCCGAGAACAAGCAACAAAATTCCATAAGATTCAAGAAAAAGGCCATGACACCTCCACCTCGTCCTCAAAATGACATTATGATCAGCTCAGACAGTGTGAAGAACGAGCCAAGTGGCAGGCGTATTCTTCTCAAGGACGACTACTACTCCGACCTGGGGACATTGTCTGTACAAGAACGAAAGATTCTGTCGATCTCCAAGCATATTCGTCTCGAGTTGGCTGAGAATTCAAATACACCTTTCTGCATCGACTGAGCAACAGTCTTGGGAGGAATTTTAGGTTGGGAGAAAAATATTGTATTGTTTTTTTTGTTTTTGAGTATTAGTAAATTGATGAGAAAGGTTGTGTAATGATTTGGTGCTGGGTAGGGGATGTATGCCTATTCATTCCATACAGGCATCGAGCCGGAGGCCTTTGGTGTGCCTCTGGTATATGAGTGAACTCTTAGAGAGCTCAATAATATTGCACCTTACATGAACCATCGTAAAAGAGTCTTCTTCGGCAGCTGGTCCAATTCTTCAGAGAGTATCTATTTTCGGCGGCGGACATGGCGACTTACTTCTCAGATCTATGAATTCGAGAAGTATACTGGCAGAATAACCCTTGTATCTTCTAGTACATTATTCCAAGGCTGAAGTGTTTGTTTCATATTAATCTGGATCATTTTTCAAGCCTCTTGTTTCTACTTGATGCAGTCCAAAGATACAGCCCTATGCCAAGACGAATCTGGTTTAGCGGCATGATCCGCAACATGTTCCGAGCGGTTACCCGAAAACGATCTCCCAGGAACCAACTTCACCTGAACTCTACCTTCTGGAGCTATTCCACCCCGACGTCACAAATCCAGCAGTTTACCCTCCAATATTTCCGTGCGCTTGCCTCTGTAAATGCCTATTCTTTAATTTCACTGCGCTGGATTCCATTTATTAGCACGACCTCTCATAATCAAAGAAACTGATATTCGGGTATACGCAGGTGGCTGGTATCCAGAAGTCAATCACTTGCTGCTCTGCAAACTTCACCTTTCTGCGAACCACAAACCGGGGAATCTTCGCTCTTCGCCTCGTTTTTGATTACCATCTAGACCTCCATTAGTTGTTTCCAAGCCAAAGATTCTACTACCATATACACAAGAAAGCGACCACGATGTCATGTAAGGTGCCTAATGGATTGTGTTCACATGCACCTACGTCAATCCCTAGATAGAGCTAGTAGCTAATTGTAATACAGTATTACCCTCTGAGCAGGCGCAATTCTCTGCTATCATAGATGAAATCCTTGCGAACGGTGATTTACAAACCATCAGCGCGAAGACGATAAGAAAACAATTACAGGCTAAGCTGGGAATTGATGTGACGGACAAGAAGGTCAGTCCCCTTGGCTAGCACAAATATTCCTGCATTTCCTCCACACTCTGTGTCTATGGGAAGCAGTCATGCCATATATGCAGCTAATAATAACGTGCAGGATGCGGTCCAAAACTGATTATGGAGCGCTTCGACCTTGCTACAGCAAATGCCGACGCTCTCCCTACCCCACCATCTCCTCATACTTCAAAATCACAACCCAATGGCAATGCGCACTCTAAAAGGTCAAGAAAGAGGCATCAATCGAAGAAGATGAGGACGATGAACGGCCAAAAAAGAAGCGGAAGCAAAATAAGAACAAAGCGGACGAGGATCCAGATGCGAAGCTAGCTGCTATGTTGCAGGCACAAGAAGATAGTCGGTCGCGGTCCACACGCGGAGGAGGAGCCAAGAAGAAGCCCCCAGTTAAGAAACGAGCTCCAAAGAAGAAGAGCGCAGATAAAGTGAAGGCAGAAGACGATTCAGACATCGAGGTCGGCTCTGATGGGGAAGTTAAGGAAAAGGTGAAAAAAGGCGGCTTCAAGCAATACAATCTAAGTGCTCCATTGGCAGACTTGGTTGGCGATGTTACGGTGTGTATCTCTCTTAATCCCCCTACACATTCGACTGACATGATGCAGTTATCGCGGCCGCAAGTTGTCAAGAAAATCTGGGCCTATATCAAGGAGCGTAACCTACAAGATCCTACGGACTAGTCCGTCAAGCCCTTATGTGTCGCCCTGATACCACCTTTATTACCTACACATGGCAAGTCAAGGGTGAGCTTGCGAACGCAACCTTAAGTAACCCTCGAACTTGTCGAAATTACAACGAGATTTTAGAATGGGGCAGGCAGCATGCGTGGACTACAGTTGATTTTCACCATAATATGCCAGAGGTTAAACCGTGAAGAGTATTATTAATTTTAACACCTTGAAGGCAATAGTCGAAGTTTAGCGGTGACTAAAATCAAAACTCAACCTATTCATTTCAACTAAGATATATTGGCCTAAATATAAAGTGCTCCTTCATACAAACTCTGTGTTAACCTATCCACTATTCCATGAGTCTTTCATTATTAATCAACAGCATTGCAATAAAACGTAGAGGAGGATTTATCAATTCACGACTAAAAAGCAATGGAAGAATGGAAGCCATCGCCTTCATTGCGCGTGCCAGAATCAACTACAATGCCTGTCACACTTCTTTGATGCCAATTCCTAGTTACTGTTTCTAGGTAGGTCTCAAAATATTATTTGCAACTATGATTACCAAGCTTGATTAGACCGATTTCTCGGGTTTTTCTACTAGTCAACCCTGGGCCTCTGTAAAACCACTCTCGGTCTCTTCAAAAAAGTCTCATCGAGCTTCACAAGAAATTTTAACCCGGGAAAGAGCCATTTTGACACGCCCATTGCTCTCAAACCCATTTTATGATACGTGGTTTTACCTGCCCACACGTTTGCCCTGACAATGTTTTCGGTCATCTAGTTATCGATACTGGGGGTAAGCCTTTGATATCATGAATATAAAACCCCTAGCATCTCATTCCTCGAACTGCTATCCTCATGTCAAAAATTGCTGTTTATGACTATTTATTTTCCATGATAGAGTCTTGGAGATACTCCACAAAGTCGCCAAACTCGCTCTCTATATTGAGTCCGGAAGGTAGCGAAGATACAGGCTTTTCATTTGTGCTTCTTTCAACAGAGGAACTTTCGGTTTCGTCTTCAGATGTCCAAAGCTTGTCTCGGCATTGAGTGTGCGGTGATTGTGGGATGGAAGGGAGGTGTATGGGCGATGCAGCGGGCGACCTTGTTGCCTTGTTGGCCAGGGATTTGGAGATTAGAGACTCATTGCTGCACCAACAAATTATTGCCTTCTCTACACAGTCTGTTGCATTGATCCTCATTCTAATTTCATCAATTTCCTCGTATCTAGCTGGACTTTTATCTAGGTCAAAGTCTTCCAAGCTCAGCATTCTGATATGAGAATCCTCCCTTTTAATACGAGGTATTCTTGGAAGTATAGAGCTCGACGTTGAGGATAATGTGTGTTCTCTTATGAATGTAACCCACCATATCCTTCTCTCAAGGCGTTTTTTCCGCGGGTTTGGATCCTGAGAAGGAAAATCCCGATTAAGTCCCAGAACATAGGCAAGGGAGATGGCTAGCCCAAGCCAGTACCATGCGTCCTTAATAACTCTATTCGGTGTTCCATTTGTTGGGCAAAGCGTCATGAGAAGCAGAGATTGGATAGTTATAAGGCGATCAACACAAATTTCGAAATCGTACAAAATCTGAGCCATACAATTAGTGCGTGTATAAACTCGGCGTCTAATTTTTCTTTGAATACCTTTACCCGATTGAAAAATATTTTCTTGGCGCTCTCTCTACTCATAAAACCCTCCTTTTGTAGCACTTCCGTACTCACATAACCAACTGCAGCGAACATAACAGCCTGAAAGAGTAGGAAACTAATGTGGTGTGTTGCGCTTTTCCTGGTCATGCTGTTGAAGCCAGTTTTCGAATCGCTATATTCGACCATGGTAAGAAAGTCGTCTAGGTCAATCACAGGCAGGTGTCCATGCACAAACTCTATATATGCCTTCAACAACTGCTCCCGAAACTCTGCTTGCGGTAAAGTGAGTGCGTCATGTGATCGCAAGTATCTTGCCTCCCTCTCTCCTATATGTGGAGGGAAAGGTGTGAATATTTCGAGAAGAGATATGCCTGAACAAGCCGGGGGCGGTAGGTAGTGGAAGCCCGTTGCGCTGTGAATTACCGTGTTCTTTTGTATAGACTTGTGCGAGGTATGCTCCTGTATCTGAGACGGAGCAAAGACTTGCTTTGAGACATTGCTGTTCATTCCTCTGGAACGGACTCCATCCTCGCTGGAGCTCATGATTAACTCTGGTGGTGGAATCACTTTTTGGTTCGCGCTGTAAAGCAAACGTCAGCAATTGTATCACCAATTGTAGTAGATGAGCAACTATATTTAAAAATGGCACTTCGTACTGAATTTTGACGGGAACGGTGCACTGAACTTCGTCATGCTCACAATTTGAACATGGTACTCCATAAACAATGACATTGCACCTGACTTTCCTCCGATGGCAGACAGTACAGGCCTTAGCAGACCTCTTACCCCGTCGTCGTCGTCTTTTGGACTGGGCTGGATCAGAAATTTGAATTACATCTTTAATAGCTGAAGTGGCGGCAGCACCGGTGTTAAACTCCGCAATTGGACTGAGGTCCAAGTGTTCGCTGTCACGTTGAGTCGCATTGAGTTCCAAAATGCTGCCCATGCTGTGTCAAGTCGTCCTTTGAGTTGCTTGGATCAGATTGGATCAGGAGACTTTGCGACACATTACAATACCAGCATACATCCAAGCACCTTGGGTATCATGAGAAAGTAATATCTAAAATTCCATGAGCTTGGGTGGGGCAATTTGTTCCGAAATACGTTTGTGATGTTCGGAATTGCATTTCCGTGCCTGACTCTGGTCTTCGCAATCTGGTATCTTGGCAAGGATTTTCCTCCACAACGATACTGCGCAAGGGCGATGGCTGGAAGGTGAACCACGGTAAATCTCCAGGACTCACTCCGTCCTTGCATTCCCCTTTACAGGGGAAAAGTTGATGGTTGCTAAAGGTAAGACTACTTAAGAACAGGGCAGATACCGCTCTAGAAAGTGTAGTTAGTAGGATAGACCTGTCAATACTCTCAGTAAGATATTATACTTTACCACAAGTGTACACTGCTGCAGGATGATAAGAACAACAGTGCTGAATCATGACAGTTTCCAGTATTGATATGACATAAGCAATACCTTTATGTTAACTAAGGTAACTTGAGTTAGACTTGAAAGTTACAGTAAGCGAAGTGCGGGAAATCATAGCAACAACATTAATATCAAAGATTGGCTCTTGCCAACTTGCTTGTCAGACCTGCACACACATTTTTGTTGCCTCAGAAGCCTTTTATACCTACTGTATTTTCAAATTGTTCGTCTAGTCGGAACCCGACAGAAGCTCAAGCACCTCCAACCATTAGGGAAGCGGCCCATGGTCGTCCCCATACAATTGCCACTAAAAATGCCTGACAAGGATGCTGGGAATGGTATTTCAAAAGCGCGACACATCTCCACTGCCTGTACTGTATGTATTTCGCAGTTTTCCATAGCCGTGATCTCTAGGTGGCTTCCGGGGCGCCTAAATGGTTGCTTTGCGGTCCTTGCTCGGTCTCTGGCATACCCATCCAACTGCATGAAAGGAGATTGCTAACTCTAGAGTCGTTTAGTGGTGCCGCAACAGGAAGGTCAAGGCAAGTTCAACGATCCTCTCTAGCTAGGTTCACTAAATGTCCCTTCCTGACTGTTTCTGATTCTCCAGTGCGATGGCAAAACGCCATCATGCTCGAACTGTGTGCTTTACAAGCAGAATTGTGTTTACGATTATTCGGATAAGCGCAAGTGAGAATATCGCCATGGCCATTTTAATGAGATGACCTGACAATGTCTAGACAGTCGCACAAGAAGACAGTACAGCTCCTTCAGGATCGGGTACTTCTTCTTGAGGACCTGTTAAAGAAGCACGGCATCAAAGTCCCGCCAGCGTCTACGTCTATCCCGATCGAGCCCCAGAACTCCCCTCTTCGCGATGTTGGTGGCGAAATAGCTGACGGTCAATCCGATCAACCGACGCACGTACCCGAGGGAAGTCTACATCTTGATGAATCGGGTGGGATAATCGAGGCAGGAAGTACTCAGCCATGGCAATCAGCCAACGATTCTTGGGAGTCCACTTACAAAGGGTATCAGTTAAACGATGGAATTGGTATACAACTTCAGAATGAAGCGCGAGTGCACCTGAATGATACTGTGAACCTTCTGCCCACATTGAATTCAACGTTAGGCAATGAAAGAATCCACGGTACGCCTCTGGATTAACCAGTGGAAATACACTAAAGTTCGGTGTTCATACATAGGCTAACTGCTACGGGAACAGCAGGCGCAAGTGCACACGTATCACCTCAGAGCGGATGTTTTGAATTAACTTCTCAAAGTGATGACGACGACGAAGGTATTATGAACCAACTGTCAGCGAGAATAGGTTCCTTCCAAGTTGCGGAAGATGGCCAGCTTCGATACTTTGGGGCAACTTCCAATTTACACATTTTGCATGATGGATTATCCTCTTTAGCAACGGGGCACAACCGTACGGTCCGTGATGACGGAGATGATGTGCTTGCACGAGTAGGGCTTGCTTTTGCTATAACACCTGATCTAGAGAGGCATTTGGAAGATCTCTACTTTCAATGGGAAGATCCAGCAATTCATGTCGTTGATCAAGATATGTATTTTGCTTCGAAGAATGCTTACTACTCTGGCCAAGATGGGAACCCATTTTACTCAGAAACACTAAAGAATGCAATGTAAATAAACAGCATCCTCCTATGTATGGGATATTTGCTGACATGGCGCCTCCAAAGATGTGCAGCTGGGTCATGTCTAACCTCAAGAAAGGATATTGGACTTCCCCAGGAGGCGGCTACCTTTTTCAGTTCTCGAGCTAAAGTGCTTTTGGAGATTGAGATGGACAGCCCGCTTATTGCTACTGTACAAGCCCTTGTTATTATGAGCGCCACGGAGGCGGCTTTCACTAGAGATCCAAGAGGATGGCTTTATAGTGGTAAATTCTTCCTTCTTTCCGAATTATAGATAATTGACTTCAAATAGGGATGGCAGTGCGACTCAGCGCCGACCTTGGTCTACATCTCGACCTCACTAGTGATGTGCGAAAAGGTATCCTCTCCGCGCGTGAGCTCGAGGCACGCCGTACTACATTTTGGGGTGTATATATCCATGATAAGTTAGTGTGTTCAGTTGACTCAATAGAAATAGCTAATATTTCCGTAGCATGTGGAGCCTCTATGTTGGTCGTCCGTGGAGCATTGATATTCAAGACATCTCCATCTCACGGCCATCAAAAGAGCTAGATAAAGCAAGACACATGACCTGGAATCCGGCTAAGTCTAGTCTGAGCCCAGATGAACCCATAAACGAAATCTATAATCCTATCGAAGCATGTACTGATGCTAATGTATCATTATGTGCAGTCATGAGGCAGCTGAGTAAGACATTGTATGGATCTAACCCGTTATATTAAATGCTGTCTAGCTCAAAGGTGCTAATAGTTAAACAGGTATTCTGCTAGAACCCTTTCAGAGGAAACCCTTCAACAATTTGCTGCCAGTATGCGTGATGAACTGGCATCCTGGGAGGAAGATTTACCTACGGACCTGCGAGTCGACCTTCATGACGATTCGAAGTTTTACCTGCCCCATATTCTACAGTTACAGTAAGCCATCCATATTTGGAACATATAGTAGAGCCACTTTAACATATTTCAGCATGCAATATTATGCTATTTCAATTTTACTTCACCGCCCTTTCTTCTCACGAAGTCTGAGAAACACCAGTGCCTCCAGTCAAAGGGGCTCCGGAGATCCGCGTTTTATTTGCATCTCTGCTGCACAGTCCATCATAAGGCTTCTACGAATATACCGCAAACAACATACTCTAAGCCGCGCCAATGTACATATTGTCCACCTGGTTTTTACTGCCTCCCTCATTTGTGTTTACAACGCTTGTACAGTGAAGGGAGCTGCTGCGACGAGTAATCTTGCTGACTTTCAATTTTGTTGCCAAGTTCTTGGTGAGATTGGTCAGGCTTACCAGAATGCAACAAGGGCACTGGAAGTTATCATATGTATCAAACGCGAGTGGATTAACAAATCACGCAACTCTTTACGCAAAAAGAGGGGTTCGATAGCTGAAACTGATGGTTTAAATGGGATGGGACGTAAGAAACGGTTTACAGAGAACAATAGCGAGCACTTTCATACAACCTCTATATTGGCAACAGATATCTTTGGGCACCACAACTCCCATCAAGTCGGCTCTTGGCAATTTCAAGCAGAGAGTGATGGGGCTCATCTTGGCGACCCGTTCTTTGTCAACAACATCTTCATCTCGACTGAACATAATGCACACGTAGGACCAAATAATGGACAACATGGAAATCCATTCTAACATGCTAAGAATTCCCTCGCATGCCGAAACACAGATCAGCTGAAAGCTGGCTCGATGAGATCTCTAACTCTGTTGAGTTCGAATGTGCGTAAGTGATCAGGTCACCTTAAAGATAACTTTCTGCACTTTCATAGCATCGAAGAGTTTATAACCTTCAATTGCTTGGCCTAATGGCATAACGTTATCCGTCATGAAACTGAGGGAGAGCTGTTAGTCAATGGCTAGGATATCAAGCCCGCAACTTACTCAAGCAAATGTTGTGTTCTTTTCAAGCTTTCCAATGCTTCCGGGAAAATACCTTGTCCACATATTAGCAGATGTAAATTTAACAACGTTCATTTTTTGCTAAACTTACTCCTTACAGGACACCTCCCCATTTGTAACTTCAAGTTCTTCCCGTATGCCTCTTTTGCCGTCCAAGGGACCTCACCATTATGCACTCCAACACTGGAAATTCTGCCCCAGGGTCTCAATATTTCAAACCCCATTCTTAGCGCAGCGCTGGACCCTACAACTTCAATAACGATGTCAGCACCCCTCCCATCCGTCAACTTCTTGACACGTTCCGTCAGCCCCTCTCTATCTGTCAGATAATTCCATGGCTCCGCACCAAGTTTTCTCGCTTGCTCCAATCTTTGCTCTACCCCATCCACAGCAATCAAATTCTTAGGCATATAATGTAAGGTATTCACTAGAGCACAAAAGGCCAACCGGGCCACAACCGATCAATACCACAGTACTTTGCCGACTTTGGGTCTCTCCAAAACCAGAAAACGCATTGCTAGCTGCAAAATATCCTGTCGGAAATATATCTGCCATAAGGCACAGTTTCAATTCATCGATGCCTTCGGGAGCTTTCACTACCGTGCCATCTGCTAAAGGGACCCGAACAAATTCCGCTTGGGCCCCATCAAGAAGAGGACACCCAAATAGCTGTCCCTTTTCGCAACGGGACGAGTATCCATTTGAACAGTAGAAGCAGACACCACACGAAGTTGTAAATGGGGCAACAACCACGTCACCTTTAGACAAGTTTTGCACTGCCGCGCCGACATGTTCGACGTATCCTATGAATTCGTGGCCCATGATGAACCCCGGGGTAGATTTTTGGTGTCCTCGGTAGACATGAAGTTCGCTGGACACAGGTTAACGATGTCAATCGAGGGGTCGTTAGAAGTCTCCTACCCACCTTCCACATAGTGCTGTGTACTTGACTTTCACCACAATATCTGTAGACTCCTCTAGCTTTGGTATCTCCCGCTCTTCAAGAAACACTTCATTTGGTCCTTTAAATACTACTGCGTGCATTTTTAATTTCTGCGTTCTGAAGTGTTGGATTCTTGACTTTATCGGACGGGAAATGCTCCTACAATATCATGCCACGGAAGAAACTCCAATTTAGAGTAGTCACAAGTAACAGGGATGAAATTATCACAATGTTTAGGAGTCAGTTTCCGGAATATTATCACCGAGGGAATTATACTTCCGGGTTACCATTCATGCGCTAGAGCTAATAGTTTTTAGTTTTTTTTTCTCGTACTATACCGACACTATTATGAGCCTTTGTTATTCATTCGTTGTTTTCTTTTTGCTCAAAATATTCGTTAGGAATTGCTGGGAGAAGATGAGATTAGAAGGCATCTCTAGGATGATAAGAATAAAGATATTCTTGTGGTGGGGGAAGGGGAGGGTTTTACTACAAAGCATTGTAAAGCACTACAAAAAAAGGGACAACTAAATGTATACTATGCAAAATTACAATACGTAATATAGGTTAATACGTATACATTGAACAGGAAATACTGTTAGACCGATCTACCCAAGACTTTGTTTGCAAGAAGTGTAACCCCTTTAGTAAAATCTTGTTTACCAGACAACACCGCCAGCAACGCTCCCAAAATCAGCCACTGCGTTTTACCATAGCCCCAAGTAATAAGCCATCGTTTAACAGTATGCAAGGGCCATAAACTAGAGTCAGGCCTCATGTTAAAGTGCTGAAATCTTGGGAAATATGCATGCTTCCAGAAAGCGCTGGCAAGACCGGGCCATGAAGCAGCATTTCGCCCGAACTCATTAATGTACCAGTTTGTGCAGCCGGCAGCGAAAACAGAACCTTGAAGACTAGCATCTATGTCGTTAACCCATCGTGTCTCAGCAGATTCTTTGATTTCAACGATAGAGGCGCGTCGATCGATGAGAGGTGCCATCAATGCTCGTGTGACATATTCGACTTGAACTTCGCAGGTAAACAAGGCGGAATTATGCGCCGGGAAAGTATTTGGTCCAAATCTATCAAGCAGGAATTAGCACGGGGTTCTCCTATTGGGGTAACACTAACAATATAGCAAAGTTCGGAAAGTTGTGGACGAAACTCCCCATATATGCCTGAGCTCCTTGGCACTGGTCCCATTGCTCAGCTAAAGACAGTCCTGTCTTCCCAATCACCTCCATTGGAGTTAAGAATCTCGAGACTTGGAATCCTGTTGCCAGGATAATTATGTCAAAGTCCGTGTGGTTTCCATCAGAGCCAACGACCCCAGCCTCGTCAATCTCCTGAATTCCTTGTTGTACAAGTTCCACATTTGCCCGATGCAACCCATCAAGGTATCCCGGGTCAAAGATTCTTCGCTTGCATCCTGAAACATGTTATTATATATTTGGCCATAAAATAAAATAACACTTGCCGAGGGGAAACTCTGGCACAATAAAATCGTGGTATTTCTTTGGAGTTCGAGAGTAAATGTAGTCCTTAGCCTCTTGTTCTGTTTCTGATCTCTTGATTGCAGCTTTATCCCCAGATATATATGTTGTTACTAAGTTGTCACTTCTAAGAAACAACTGCAATCGGTGAAATCTTTGCCAGAAGGGGACGTATTTGAAGCAGAACTTTCGAAAGGTAGAGATGTTTTTGTTCGGTCTTTCATGATACCATTGAGGACTCCGAGCGTATCTAAGAAAAGGGAGTCAGCACTAGAGTATTCCACTTTTTTATTTGCAGAAGGAATGCAATGCTCACTGCTGCACATATGCTGCCCTCTCTGCAACTTTGGGTACGATCTGCGCTGCACTGCATCCATTCCCAATTACAGCCATTCGTTGGTTGGTGTAATCCACCTTATGATTCCATCGCGCAGAGTGAAACATTTCGCCCCTGAAGCGTTCCATGCCCTGGAACTTGACATCTCGAGGGTACGAAATGCCACCGACAGCAGATATCAAGACTCTCGCTGTCCGCACAAACTGTTTTCCAGTTTTCAGATGAAGAAATCTGACCTCCCACACTCCATTATTCTTCCACTCAGCCTTGAGACACTCTACCTGAAAATTCATATGAGATCGTAGATTAAACTTATCAACCGTCGCATTGATGTCTATTCAGGTTAGATTAGGGTCTCCTAGCTTGATTGGGATGGATAACTAACATTCCAAGATCTCCGGCTGGTCGCACAGCTCCTTTGACCATTCTGGATTCAAGTTGAAGCTGAAGGAATAGAGATGCGTTGGAATATCGCAACCACTGTTCGGAAAGTATTAGTTTTATTCTTTGAACAAATCCCCTTGCTCAACTCACCATCCAGGGTATGTGTTAGTGTGCCATGTGCCACCAGGGCCATCAAGTTTGTCATACATCTATATATTTACTCGTCAGCCATTCCAGCGATCAGATGAACAGAAATTTCGCTACTCACAACGAAATCTTCAAATCCCAGTTTGTGCTTTAGACTGTGAGCCATTGCAATGCCAGACGGTCCAGCACCTATTATAATAGCATCAAGACTTCTGCTCTCCATCGAAGCAGTCATTTTGATAGACTAGAAAGTTTTGGTAACGGCTTGTCAAGCTCGAAATTAGCAAGATGAGAGTTGAAAGAAGAATACCTGATATCTTGATAGAAAGTTTGTACCTGGTCGACAAGCGAGCAGCTAAGGCATATGAACGATCAACAATAACACTCAGCCCAGAATTGGCATCGCGGAATGGAAAGCTTGAGGCTAGGCCATATCAGGTTTTAGACAATATATCCTTGTACAGCGGGTTTGCAATCCCGTTGTGGAACTTGCCCTAACCTCCCGGGATTGAAACAATGGAGCTTCTTCAACCAGTAATCAGCGCCAAGAATTGCAAGGTCACTTTCTAGCGACATTTTTAAATGCGGAGATTGACTCAATCCCACAATCAGGCTTGTGCTTGCTTACTACCCCCCCTTCTCCCTAACAACAATCTATACCTGACTCATAACACGTTTTTCCAGGGGTGGCAATGTTTTAGGCTAAAACATATTCTGATTTCGGCAATTTTTAGATTTCCGCGCCATTGTAACTCACACCAATTTTTTAATAATTTTTCTTCGCAATTTAGCTTTGTTCGGCTCTTCATCTTGGTTTACCAGACTGTTGTAACAGTAATGAGACTCTTATTCCTATTAGACAGACTTTGTAGTATCCTTAGCCGCGCCGCCCTTAAATGCGAAACACTGTTTTCGAAGCCCTTTCAAACATCACTAAAGTAATTAATTCAATCATTTCATTACTAGGAGGTGATATTGAGAATGGCAGAGAAGCCAACTTGTACCACTTTATTTGATGAGTTTATTTATCAATTCAGTCTAATTAAACACCACTCCAAACCTCCCGGCGGTCTTGCCTTCCGACATTAAACGAATCACCTCATGAATATCGTCCAAATTGTTGAATGTTGTTATATGAGGCTTGATATTGTTCTCATGACTAAAATGAATAGGAGTTTTCATTGTTCTTGGCGTTCCACTGCTTGCTCCTTTAATTCTATACCGTCCAAGGAGTATATCCAATGCACTGATGGGTATGCTCTGCGGTGGGATTCCAACAATCATCATAAGTCCGTTGACGCTATAACAAGTGGAATAAGCAAGCCATTGACTAATGCATCACTGTTGCGAGATGACTTACCGCAGAAGTTTCGGAGCATTTTGATATGCTATTAGTGCTGCGCTAAAAACAATTGCAGCATGGCAACCACCTTTTGTCTGATTTCTCACCTGATTGACATAATCCTTTTCCGTGAGGGAGTTACAAGTCATGTCGGCGCCTAAAGACCTAGCATTTTCCAGTTGGGCATCAGATATATCAACTGCCACTACGTTAAAACCCATTGATTTGGCATACTGGATGCCTGTTGGAAAGTAAGTAAACGTTGCATAATGTATTGGGATGAATGGCTGTACCAAGATGCCCCAAACCTCCACAGCCTACAACAGCTACCCACTGTCCTTTTTCAAGGTCACACTGATCCACTGCATGGTAAGCTAATTCGTTATATCAGTACAAAGCCACAGAATTGAAAGTCGGAAAAGGAATTTATTGATGGCTGACCTGTTACACCTGCACAGAACAATGGCGCAGCAGAGACCATATCAATCCCCTCGGGCAGGACCATTGCATTTCGATAGTCCGAAACAGAGTACTCAGCAAAGTGCCCAGCAGTGCTAAAACCGTGCATTCGTCCTGTCCCCTTTTCGCAGAGTAAATTATGCACTTGGCATCCCTCGCAGGTGTCTAAATACGGATGAATTTTGTTCACAAGGATAAAATTGGTAAGTGAAGAACTGATAAAGACTTACAGCAAGCATAGCTGCAGCCCAAACACCCAACTTTATCTCCCACTTTAAATCCAGTAGTATTTTTGCCGACTTCTACAACAACTCCGGTATTTTCATGTCCGATTGTAACATTTTCCGTCGTTGCAGGTTCAACGGTATCGTCCCAAAAATGCATCTACAACCGGTCAAAGTTAGTAGGCTCTTACCTTAACTTTATTACTATTTAAGTACTACCTACCAGGTCAGAGTGGCAAAGAGAAGCACATGTGTTTTTGATAAGAATTTCGTTTTCTCCACACTCGGGGATTGGAACTTGGTTCACAGTGATCTTCTTTGTAACCTATGGAGTATCAGTTATTATATATATTAAGACAACTGTATAAGAATCAATATACAGTACTGAATTGTGCAGCTTTCATATAGCCTCTCACCGATAAAATCGGTGACATTGTAAGAAAAAATTGCTTGAGAAATCAACTTCAGTGCAACTTTCGATCAATTCCTGGTATTTGAATATTTCAAAAAAAGAAAAAAAAAAGTGTAAGAGAAGGCCGGTAAATCACCGATAGAGTTTAGATTAGGAGCTGAACATAAGATTAAAAGATGGGGAATGAATAGATATTGTAATGTATATGTATATGTTTCGCGGATTTCCGGGCTGTTAGCTTTGTGTAAGACCTAACTTGATATAGAACGAACTGACCGAGCTAACTGGGATTACTGGTCATGACTCATGCAACATGTACTATTCTCCTTAAGCAGCGATCTAGTTCAAAACAACAATAAATACTAAGTTTGACTGGTCGATCTATTTCCGGAACCGGCGGGCCATGACCATACTCTCACTGAAATGTAGATAACCTTGTATAGGAGACAACAATTACTCTTGCGTAATCCATATAAAGTTACTTTGTGACTAAGGAGAGTTAGGTTTAACAGAAGCAATATATCCAACCAAATGAACTGCAGGTGCGCTTGATTTCTAAGCTCCAGGGATAAATGCTAAACCTAACCTCATGCTTATATTAAAGGAACTCATTGTATTCAATCTAGTAGTTGCAGTCTTTTATTTACAGGTAATTTATGTATTTCAAGTTCAAAACACAATATGACTGGGATCCACTCCTTATTGTGCCCAATGAGGCTAACTACCAATGGAAGTCAAGCTTTTGTTGGACTTTTCTATGTTCGTTGTTACACTTCCGACTGCTCTTGCTTATATGATTCCTGAAATTGCTTGTCATCGTCGCTTACGCCTCCCACGGCTCTTGCAAAACGTGAGATCATCTTCGCCCTAGCTTCGTCCGAAGCGAATACATAGTCTATTTCCTCTAACGTTTTACCTTTTGTCTGAATATTATGTTAGTGTAGTGTACTTTGAGAAGTATGATCGCTCTCACCTCCGGAAGGAAAAAATAAATAAAAGGAAATGCAAGCAAATTCATGATGCAGAAGAGGAGATAAAATTTCCATCCAGCATTTTCAATTGCGATTGGTGTTATTAAGACGATGACCTAAGATTTTTTAGTGATACCAACTTCAAATCAAGAATTCGTTCCGACTTACAAATGTCCAAAGCCACTCCGAAAATGGTCCAATTGCACTACCGATATGTCTCAAATGTAGCGGAGTAATCTCCGGTGCAATCAACCAGGGCAGTGAGTTCCAAGACATGCCAAATGATATCTCATAAATCAGCAACATAGCAAGTGCTAGCCTACTTGTACTCGCTGTGTTGATAGATATTCCAATAACGAAAAGCACCATGGTGGTAGTCAGAGCCACGGATCCAACCAACAAGATTGGTCGTCTTCCAAAACGATCAATAGCATACATTGGAGGAAATGTTCCCAACCAAAAGGCTATTTGAATACACCCAGCCACCAAACTACTAGTTTGTCGATCAAGACCAACGTTACTCTCAAGTACAATGGTTACTACATGTAATTAGTTAGTGGAGTCAACCAGCATCAAACCAACAAGTCTTACCGTAAAAGGCAATAACGTTGATTCCTGTCATCTGCTGCATCATTTGAATCATGAAACATAGTATAAGCCGCCGATAGTTCTTCATATCCGTTCGATCGTAGAATAGGTTCTTCCAGTTGAAAGATTGTGTCTCATATTCAAGTTGAATTGCTTCTTTCATCTCACTTTCGATCAGCTTCACTTGTGGATCATCCTCCGAACAAGACATTAATCTTGAGAGGATATTAATTGCCTCCTTCTGTCTACCATGCGAGTACAACCACCGTGGAGTATCAGGTAAAAAAGGAATCGACACTAGAGTGATAAGTGCAAAGACGATTTGAAAGGCGATTGGGAATCTCCAGACGACCTATTACGTCTGTAGTTAGAAGTCCGAATATACGGCAAGCATCAAATATCATACCGGTCCGCTCAGGTGCTTGATACAGCCATAATCTAGCCAGTATGCAACTACTGTTCCAAACTATAAAATAATTAGCTATTTCCTAAGTTTTTGATTTAGGCTTTAAAATCACAATGGATAGCTGAATGGCTATCATCCGACCACGGCGATTACTTTTGGCTGTCTCAGAGACGTAGACAGGTATAGTTGAAGTATTAATTCCTGGATAAGATCAGTCATACCCGCCTAAGGATTGATTGGACCGTTCACATACCATTTCCAATACCGGATATGATTCTGCCTACAATGAGCTGAGCTGCTCCGTAAGTTGCAGCTTGAATCACAGCACCGATGACCATAATCATGCAGCCCCATATGATTGATTTCTTTCGTCCTAACACGTTCCCGTACAAAGCCGCTAATACGCAACCAACTAGACATCCAACATTGTATAGCGCAACGATTGCACCAAGATAGCCCGCACTTGGGTTTCCAATTGCGTCCAAAAAACTAGGTTGTGTTACTAAACCTCCAAGAACTCCTTGATCATACCCGAACAGGAGATAGCAGCTTGCTGATGAGAGCGTGATTCCCACCACCAAACTGTTCCCTTGTAATCGAAGTTGCTTCATTTTACACGACCGGCTAGTTCACTAATCGAGTTTGAGGCTTTTAGGTAATGGAAGAGAAGAAAAAATTATTGGGGGAAAAAAAAGCAAAGATCGAAAGAATACAATAGAAACATAAGATTCTCGGTTTAGAACTATACAGTGATGTTATCGATTTACATTACTTGAATCATCTTCGCTAATCTGCCACAGAACATACTTCCCACATTTCCTATATATGTCCTTGTGCCCCGTTGTCCGAGGAGACAGGCATTCCTCTCTTCATTTGTATGGTTCATGAATTCCATGGCAATAACTATTTATGGACAAGGAGAACGGATCCCGTCTCTGGTTGTCTCTGTAAGTAAGTCTATCTGGCTTTATTGATATCCATACGCAAACCCCATGGGGACAACTCTACCCCGCTTTTGGCCACGAGTCATGCCATACCCCGTATTCTAGCTATTACGATTGAGGTGCCCAAGCCGCTGCTTTACATTAGTCAATTATTTATCAGTCTGGCGCCGCTGGCAGAATTTACTTCCCTGTAAATAAAAAGGAGTTTTGCCATGTGTGATAATATTTCGACCACCCCTAATAACCCAATAATCAGCGGCTTGTATGAGGGGGCTCTGGCAAGAATAATTGGCTTATGTAGATTCATTTCCAAATGTTTCTTCAGTAAAGTTAGCTTTCTGCATGCCGCCAGTTTGTTGTAGGACCAATCAACTCTCTTCGGAAGATTAAAACTGTTGGTTTGTGCAATATATGTGGTGGACAATAGATGTTTGAGCTAATGGAAGGTTTATTCTCGCTCAACCCGTGAATGCGAGGTCACTAAGTCGGAGGATAGTGTATCCGTTAGGAAAACAAATGAGAATCTATCGTTGCTTTAAAACCTGTTCAGCTTTGTAATTGTCACTTTTTTCTCGTAGCAGCTAAGATCGAAGGTGAGAGGTGCAAGTCCCGTAAAGAAACGATCTTCAAACTGTTGAGATGAGTCCATTAAGATATTAACAAGTCTAAATATTGATAAACATCGCTCAGGAGGCGTTATGAAAGGAATACCAAGGTATGTCTAAGGGAGTTTTATTAACTTCATATTCCGGGCGGCTCTTTTCATTTATGGTATTATATACTCTACTTACCAACACAGTCTATAACAGGACCTTCTAATGTGCGTTTAACATTCGGGTCATTGTAGTCGGTCTGCCCAATGAAATAGTGCTTTTTAGGTGCCACTTCTACCACTTCCCCTTTCATTGTTTCGTCGAATAATATCAATTCCACAATTCTGACAATCTGGGACAGTTCGATCCATTCATTGTCAAACGCATCCCATTCTGTCTTCTCAAAAAGATTTGTCCTCACGTTTCCAGGGCAAAGGATGTTGACTCGAATACCGTAATTCTGATAAAAGTGCTTCGAGATTGCTTTCCCAAAGCCCACAACCCCGTGCTTAGCAGCTGTATAGATGGGGCAAAATCGTACTGGATAAATGCCTGCGATACTAGCATTCAAAATCAGACAGCGTGTTCCCTGAAAGTCTTTGCCAAAGTAGTATTGTGCAAGATATGCAGAGTTGATCACGGACTTCAAATCGATATCGACAATGAAATCCAATTCTTCTGGAGGATTTGAAATATCGCTCGCTGTAGCGTAAAAGTTTTTCCGTTCTCCAACTCCCGCATTGGCAAACACAAAGTTGATTGTGCCATGCTCTTCGAAGACTTTTTGGAAGACTGAGAATAAGGATGAGAAGAGAGTGACATCCGCCTGAAAAAAGGTTGCATTAATCTCCGAGGCTGCCTTTCGTCCCGCTTGTTCATTCAAATCCACAATATTAACTCTCCAGCCCTTTTGAGAGAGTGAGGTAGCAACGGCTAAACCCATGCCAGAAGCTTCAATTGAGTTAGCGTGAATAACATTCAGATGTGTTTGGGCTTTGTACCCCCTCCTGTGATCAAAGCGACCTGTGCCATTGTGTGATGGCCGAGTAGTGGTCCGAATTTTGAGACGGAGATAGTCGCAGAGTTTGAATGGTTGAGAACTTGAAAATACTCGAAATATGTCCGACAACCTTTTACAGGAAGTTTTCTTCTCGGGAATATATTCAAGGGAAAAAAAAACTTGTTGGTGATTATCTTAATTGTCATTTCCCCCGGAATAGTGTCTTCCGAACAGGCTCCCCTAGTATAGAGGACAATTTTGTAAAGCGAGTCTATATTTTGGTGATCTTATTTCAGAATAGTTCCCTCTAGTGTTGTAGTGTTGTGTAATAAACGTAATTTAAAATTTATGCGGAGGGTTTTTTTTTAAGTTAGGGCAGCTTGAAACTATGCAAATCGGCTGATAGTTCATGAGTAAGGGAACATCCCCACCCGCCACACAATGTCAAGTAGCCCTATTCAAATTTCTTAAACAAGAACAAAATGACGGGCAGTCCTAGCCGCTAAGGTGAACTCTTTATGGCATGACTAACATCATATTTCTGTGCATGGCATTGTTAAACTGAGGGACTAATAACTACTCCTCAACTCTTTACTTACAAGTCTGTAACTTACACCAAAGTCTGCGAATTTAAAGTTGTAGAATTTGGAACCACTATACGTTCCTCGTTACTACCTTATATTAATTGAATTACTGGTGAAACAGCAGTTAGCATGGCTTGGAAGAGGATCAATCACCAGTTCACAAATCAGCAGCTAAATTATGAGTCTAAACCTAACTATCAACCATGTATCAAAGTCTCCGTTTTTTTCAACAAGTTAGATTCTATAGACCACGACACCTTTTTCGGGCACTGGCAGACAGTTCATGCAGATTTAGCTGTTGCTACTCATGCCTTCAAAGACCACATCGTTCGATATGTACAGGTATGTCTCATCTCTTTTGAATTCCTGCGTACCGATACGAAAAGAATCTATACACGATATTAAATATTCTTAGCATCACCAAACCCCGGAGATGAAACAGCGGGCACGAAGCTTAGGAGAGAATGTTCTTGAATATGATGGATGTGCACAGCTCTGGGTTAAGAGTTGGGAGGATTGGCTTGCTTTTTACAACAGCAAGGAGTACGCAGCAGCGCTAAGCAATGATTGTGATAGATTTATGGCCCTGCCGATGACTTATATGGTCGGCTACGAGAATCTTATAGTAGGAGACGCATCTGTTGCTATGGGTGGGACGGATGGCATGTTCAAAGACAATATATGAGCAGAGCACAGAGACTGCTATCTTGAGCCTACATGTGGTATCCTAAAGTATGAGAGCTACACAATTACTATAATTTGCGTTGCGCACTTCTTCACTGAGATTGGCCCTTTATGTTAAGTTAATAGACGATATTAGGTGACCTGGTAGGCATTATTATTTCGGTGGTAATTATGAAAGGTTACGTCTCAATGTACCGGAATACTCCGTGCCACTCCAGTGTCTCCCAATATGTCAAATATTCCTTTACTAAACTGTATTACACAAGTGTGTATAAACTAAACACGAATATATATATAGAAGGTACCCATATTGATATTTCGGCAAATATCTGAAATACCATCGAAAAGTCAGTAAATATCTCAAATACCACCACTAAATTTGGAGGCTTTCTGGGCGTACCACCGTTTTGAAACAGTGGTACGTCAGATATCTGCCAACCAAATGATGGTATTTCAGATATTCTAGTAGTTACAGGTAATCTTTCTGAAATACCATCATTTTGTTGGCAGATATCTGACGTACCACCATTTGCCGCCAAGAGACTAAAACACATGACCCACAAACCTTAATACTATTGTAACTTGAAATCCTTTTATTCCTTTCAATTGTAATTTTATCGATATCGTATCATGGCTCTCGAAATAGGCTCTACGTTTCCTGATATTTCTTCAGCTAAGTTAGCTATCAAAAGCTTTGTTGCAAACGCTTCTGAATCATGGAAAGCTACTCATTCAGATAAAAAACGATTCAATATTGTATGTCGAACGCCGCGTAACTGCAAGTTCAAAATTAGAGCTTGTAATTCTAAAAGAAAAGGAGTTGTTATAACTCATCTGGAACCCCATACTTGCTCTCCTGCAAGTCACTTTCAAGCTTCAAATACAAACAGTTTGGAGTATATAATACCTCATCACCGTTCTTCGATTATCGAGAATCCTAGAATTACTCCAAAGCAAATTCAATCAACTGAACGCTTGCAATTTTATAACAAAATTCCGTACCTTCAAGCGTATCGTGTAAAGCAGGCTGTTCTCGACGAGATGTATGGTGATGAAACTGAATCGTTTGCGCTATTTCCTAGCTATATCGAAAGGTTCAAAGAAATCGATGAAAACAATTACGCTGTACTTCAAACGCAGGCTGATAACGTATTCCAAGCAGCTTTTTTTGCTCCAGGCCCTCTTCGTTTAGCTGCAAAACAGCTTCGTCAGTTCTTTGCTCTTGATGGAACTCATACAAAGTCGCGATATCGTATGATATTGTTGATTTGTTGTGGAATCGACGCCAACGACAAAGTAGTGCCTTTAGCCTGGGCATTAGTACCTATTGAAGAAGAGTATTGGTGGAGCTGGTTTTTACGTCATTTAAAGATTGCTTTTCCAGTAACTTTGCAACGTCGCCATACTTTTATTTCTGATCGTGAAAAGGGTATGGCGAAAGCTATAGTAGAGGAGTATCCTGCAGCAATTCATCTTCACTGTTGTCAGCATATTGCAGATAACTTACAGCAAAGATTCGGTAACAAAGTGAAGCCACTTTTCTGGAGAGCATGTAAAGCTAAAACGCCATTGTTGTTCAAAGCCGAAATGATGAAGTTGAAAGAACTAAGTACGCCTGCTTTCGATTACCTTTGCAATATCGACAAAGAGCTTTGGACTAGAGCATATTCTAAATATCCTCGATTTGGCCATAATACTTCTAATATTGTCGAATCGTTGAATTCAGTTTGGAGTGATTATCGACGTTTGCCTCCTCTTCGATTACTAGACGGTATTTATTTGGCAGCGACTGAAACGTGGTTCAAAAGGCGTTCAGAAACTAGCAAATCTAATGATCTTGCTAACGTGCCAATGGCCAAATTCAAAAGCCGAATACAAGCTTCTCGTCGATATCGAGTTTATCTTTCAGATCAAAATATTGCGCAAGTCGAGGATCCTGAATCAGGCCGGAAGTGGGTAGTTGTTTTGAATCAAAAGTATTGCGACTGTACAGATTTCAATGAGTATCAATCGCCTTGTTCTCACGCAATTGCCGCTGCAAAATTTCTGCGAATCGATTCAATTGAGCTTTTTGATCAGTATTTCACTACGCAGGCTTACGAGTCGACTTACCGCCATACAGTACTACCAGTTTCAATCGAAAACCTTCCTCGTGACGATTCAATTAAGCCACCGATTTTGCGCAAAGCAGCTGGCCGACCTCGAACAAAACGCGTACGCAAAGGCCAGTGGAGCAGAAAACAAACACGCTGTGGGAATTGCCTTGAATGGGGTCATAATCGCCGTCGTTGTACAAATCAGCCTGTTTCAAATGGACGTCGAGAACGAGCTTACGAATGGCTACAATCGGAATCTGAGAATGAGGATAGTAGAGAGGAAGAAGAGGATCAATTGAGTACCGACGAAGAAGAGGAATCACGCCTCGATCAAGAGTTAGGCATACAAATTGAAGAGGTTGATCAGGCTATTGAGCTGGATACAAGTGATAGCAGCTATAACTTTTCAGAAGTCGACAGCGATATTTTCGATCAAGATTCTATTCAACCTACAGATCTAGCTTTACGATTTTCTACAAGGTCTGGGAAAGCGTATGGAATATAATTGATTTTAGGAATACAACAATAAAAGTACATTGATTTCTGGCCAATATTCTACTTACAGCGTACCTACAACGTGCTTACAGCGAGTGTTGAAGGCTTTCTCAAATACCATCAATTATTTGGTGGCTTTCTGAAATACCATTAAAAATTTAAGAGTGTTGGAGGCTTTCTCAAATACCATCAATTATTTGGTGGCTTTCTGAAATACCATCATTTGTGGTATATGAGAAAGCCTCCAAATTCAGTGGTGGTATTTCAGATATTTATCGACTTTTTGATGGTATTTGAGATATTTGCCGTTGATATTTATTTGAAATTTAAGAACTACCAAATCATACTCTTGAGGCATTAAACATCTGAGACCTTCCCTAACTAGCGTCCTTACACCTTACCGAAACAGAATCCAAAGCATCAGATTTGCTGCAATAGATTTCTAGAATTCTAAATTCTACACTCTCTCGACTATCATATCATTCGATTTTTCGGAGACATTGTGGTGAGCTTGAACCTCAGCCGCTAATTCATTATGCCTCACACTATCTTTAGCGAATATGAGGTCTATTTCCTCAAGGGTTTTGCCAGTGGTCTTAGACAAAATCAATATCAGTAAACATTCTTCAATGCAAGTAATTGTGAAGAGGGAAATACCTCAGGGCACATAAAGTAAACAAAGGGGACAGCCGCTGCACATGATAGTGCCATCCAAAGCCAGATTTTCCACCCAACGTTTTGTAGAGCGATCTATATTCATCTAGTTAGTGAAGGGCTCTGTAAGCGATTACGATAGATATCCCGTACTCCACCTGCGAAGACCGTAATAAAGGAAAAAAGCCATTCTCCAAATGCACCTGCGGCAGCCCCAACATGTCGAAGTTTCAGTGGCGCAATCTAAGGTGGATCAGCGCTTTGAAAACTTGTTTTAAAGGTTAATTCAAGTTTACCTCGGGCCCGTATAGCCAGCAGACTCCAATCCAGCCGTATCCAAAGACGCTGTTGTAAACAAATATAGCAGCAACAGCAACCCATTGTGTGGCAATTGTTGGGTTAGGTTGGCCAATCATAGCTACAAATATTGCCATACAGATAGTAAGTACGACAGCAGAATACATCATAACGTTTCTGCGTCCGACTCGCTCAATCGTGAAAACTAGCGGAATTGTTCCTGCTGCGAAAAGAGTATTCATGATAGCTGCTAAGAGTTGAGATAAAAAGGGTGATAACCCGACTTGAGAAAAAATCACTGTTGAATAATAGACTGAAAGGTTGATTCCTGAGTAATAGAGTCAGCAAGACTAGCTTAGAAGTATTTAGCAAATTAAACAAACCCATCATTTGTTGCAAAGACAGTATCATAAACGATATTCTAATTCTCCGTCCGCTTCGAAGGTCACTTCGATCCCAGATTAGGTCTAGAAGCTGAAAGCCGTTCTCTTTGACTTCCTCCAACTTGATGCTTGCAAGAATGCCCTGTTTCATGTTTTGAACCGCTGGATCGTCCAGTGGAGCATCGTGAAGGCGGCATAATACCGCATCGCCTTCGGCATATCTTCCTCTGGCGTAGTACCAACGAGGTGTGTCAGGAAGTAGGAGCATACCTCCGCCTGCAATCAAAGCAAATACAGTTTGAAATGCAATAGGGAATCTCTAGAAGTAGGTTAGTCAGCACACTTGAGATTTAATATAGAAGGAAATGATTCCTACCCAGGAGATTTGATTTGTCATGCGGGTGAAGCCAAAATCGATCCAATAGGCAATTGCTGCTCCGGCGACAAGAAGAACGCAAGTGACAGCAACCTCTGGTCCTCTCTCTCCAATTTCGGTACTCATTTCTGCTTGATAAGTAGGAATAGAACAGGAAATGAACTAAACGGGAGATATTAGTATATGTAACATGTTACTAACAGTCGGTCGTCTCATACCCCTATTCCAAATCCCTGAAGACTCTAGTTAGCATTTCTTGCATAACTGAGGCAACAATAAACTAACACAAATAATACGCCCAGCAATCATCTGAGCTACGGACCATGATGATGCTTGAAGGCTCCCTCCGATAAGAACGCATAGATTACCTAGGAGGATGCAATTTCGTCGACCTAGCCGCATACCAATCATGCTGACCATCAAAGAACAAACTGCAGCTGCAAGCGTATAAGATGATGCGATCATAGGTATAACATAAGTTCCTGTTGGGAACTTTATGCTGTCAGTGCTACTCAATAGGCATACACGGAAAGAACTGACCCCCATCGCCTTGCGGAATGGCTCCGTCTCCTGCACTCCACCGAGAACACCGGCATCATATCCATACATACAAAATGACTTAACCAAGGTTAGAACATGCTGTTGGGTGAAATACAGTTGTTTGCTCTCTTACAGTAGCACAGCATGCTGCCATAATCCGTTTTAGCGTCTTTCCCTTGATTGATGATTCGAGCATGATTGCGTTGTGGAATAGAACACAACGTCCTTGAAAGTATTTGAGAAAAAAGGCGAGGACTTGAAATGTGATTCTCTACAGTGTCCACTTGCGAGAGTGCCTATACAGGTTCTATTTCTGATACTGAAAACCCTTTATATTCCCATATCAGGTTTATGAATCTCTTGGTCTAGAGAGATTCTTACCCCATATTCCCCAGATCACCCAGCAGACCCCATATTTGCTAACTTAGTTGGGATAGGCTCTGTATTTTAGGTCTTCAATAGTTTTACGGAAATGGAATAAGTTTTGAACCCTAGAGCAAATACGCTTTGACGAAAGCTCCCCGCCCAGACATGAGTCATGACCCTATTTACTTCAAATTATCTTCTCATAATTTAGATGTTACAAACTCTTTATGAATTTTGGCAACAATTTTTACGAAAGGCAAGACGGGATCTAATTATCTCGTAGCGAATCAATTGACGAGGAGGGTGTGTAGTCTGATGTCGCACCGTCTGTTCATCTTCTTGCCATAGGGAATACTTTTCCGTATGAGTGGTTCGAAAGCAAATCCTGAATTCACCCATCTATTTGGATAACCGATGGTCTACCTGGTCATATCCAATGTACAAAGAAATTACTATGACAGAGAAAATTGTTACCTCCATTAATCCGACCGCAAAGGTCTGGCTAGTTACTGGCTGCTCGACCGGATTCGGCAGGATGTTAGTCCCAGCAATTCTTGCACGAGGGGATAACGTGATCGGTACCGCGCGTAGATTAGTTGACCTCGACTATATCAAATCACTGAAAGGCGCGAGAGCGTTGCAGCTTGATGTCACAGCTCATGAGGACATCATTCAGGCAAAGATCAAAGAAGCAGTTAAATATTTTGGTAGAGTTGACATTCTTGTCAATAATGCCGGATATGTTTTGTCTGGAGTTTGGGAAGAAGTAAAGTGAGCCATAGATAAAATCTTCGGATACTTCTTGTTTACACTGTGGTTCGGGGGTCGCACAATTGAATGACACGCTGACGCCTGAGTAGTCATGAAGAAACCCTCAAACAATTTGAGACAAATGTGTTTGGAGCTCTAAAGCTGACACGCTGTCTACTCCCTTACATGCGTGCTCAGCAGTCAGGGATAATATTTTTTATGAGCAGTATTTCTGGTTGGCATGGTGTAGGGGCGGGAGGTCCATACAGTAGCTCCAAATTTGCACTGGAAGGTAGGACACCATAGCAAATATAATTCTACTTAACGGTACAATCGATAACCAAAAAAAAATGCTACTAGGAGCCGCAGAATGCCTGCAAAAAGAGGTAAAGCACCTCGGAATCCGGATACATCTGCTTGTCATCGGTCAATTTCGGACCAGCATCCTCAACTCTGGCAAGAAGGTTGACATTCTGAGCGCAGGCATTAAAGATTACCATATCGTGAAACAGGAATTAGCAGAAAGGCATTCTGTAACTGACGGAAAGCAACCTGGGAACCCAGAGCTCGCGGCGGAGAAAATATTGGATATAGCAAGAGGGGAGAATATAAGTGAACAACAAATTCAGAATCTTCCTTTAAGGATTCCGCTTGGATCAGATGCGGTGCAGATAGTAAAGAAGAAATGCGAGGAAACCTTGAAGATTATGGAAGAATGGGGAGATTTTGCTAGCGGTACAGATTTTCCAAGTAAAGAAGCGCTTCCGGATTACTACCAGGAAGTGGCCTAAGACTTAAGTCACTTCACCCACATCTGACCGGTACTTTTTGCGTTGGTGAGATTTTGTAAGAATGGTTATCAAAACTTTGCAAGTCCTCTAAGTTCAAAATCGTAATCTAGAGCTATTTCCGCGTCGAAATAAAAAATTACATGAATTCCATCTAATATCACCACTCAAATTAATAGAACCGACGATGGCGGTGATACTCCTATTGGTCAGGAATAGATAGTATTTGCAAATACGTTAACTGTGGCTGTCTCTAATCCTTGCCAATTAAATTTTTCCTCTTTCCAAAAAGCGCGTTGGAATGTCAACATGTTTACATCGGAGATATTCTGCAAGGTTCTTTCCTAACACGTCATACGTAGAACTTGATGATACACCACGATCCAAATGATCCTTGAGAAGGAAGTGAACGGCTGCAGAGATTACGATTAGCTGATTGTTCTGGATATCTCAGGAAAGGGCTGGAAAATTACCTCGAATATATGGAAGTTCAAATCGGAGAATGGGTTTCCCAGTATAATCATCGCCCAAGAGTTCTTTTATTTTATTCACAGTCAAAAGCGATCGTAGCCAGTCCCATTCATCAGTATTCCTAGTAAAGAATCCGACATTAGCGTCGGATCCCTTATCTCCAGAACGAGCATGAACAACGTAACCCAGAGGTGCGAAGGTAGTCGGGCCCCAAGAACTTATTGACACCGGATTTTCCGTCTCCGAGCTGGGCTGTTCATACAAAAAGTCTTCCGTTTCCGCTGGAGGGGGTATTTGAAATGACTTTCCAGAGAACGGAAGATGTGCAACATGCCTGACTTCACTTTGTGGGATTAGCGCAACCCAGTACTCGTAGTAAGGTTTTGGCAGTGCTTGTCTACTATCCACGGCGAATGTTGCACCTGGGTAACTTTGCATAATGACATCGGTGCATGGCCGCAGGAAGTTCTCCATGGATAAAGCAGACTCATCCTTTGACTGAGCAAAAATACGGAAGTCAACAGTAGCAGCGTCCTGGTTTCTCGGATTGATAGGACAGCTTCCATTGATGCGAAACTTCAGAGTATGATATCGAGATTCGACTAAGTGATGGCGTATCTGTCTTTCTAGCATTTCAGCTTTTTTTTGAATGTCCAGTCCGCATCCAAAGTAATGGACTTCGGCCTGGTATCCCCCCTTGGCAGTGATGCCCACTTTTGTAGTTGGTGGTGGCTTTCGGAAACCAATACTACTGACACGTCTATAGAAAAATTAGCCATATTTCATTTAACGTCAACAAGTGTCAGTAAATATAAAACTCACACTCTGTTTTTGCCGGCATCTTCAATCTTGATATTGGTCAGCTCTGCAACAACGTCGGAGTTATAGTAGTAAGGCCCTTGAATCTCGTATAAAAGCTGTGCTTTACAAGTATCGACGCTAACAATACCATCTCCATGTTGTTGCTTCGAGATCACAAACGTTCCATCATGTTCTATCTCAAGTACTGGAAAAGAAAGCTCGAGAGACTTCCCAGGTAAGCTTTTAAACCCAGAGAAATTACCTCCTGTAACATATGTACTGCATTCAATGAAATGACCAGCAACAAAAGCGTGTGCAAGCTGGCTCAAATCATTTCTAGACCACTTGTGAGCATAGGCTGCACAAGCAATCGTAGGAGAAGCATCCGCGACTCGACCGCAAAGCACAATATCGGCACCTTCATTCAACGCTTCCACAATACCCCAGGCTCCAAGATAGCATTGTGCATAGATTGGTTCATAACCCCAGCTTGAAATATCCTTGCCTGCCGATACTCATTCAACAAGAGGTCTTCCGCTTGGCCAACATAAACTCACCTGTGGTTAGGCTACGGAATGTGCTTCCAGAGCCAAGGCCCTTCTGCACAATGTCAAAGACTTCGTCTCCTTCAACCCAAGCTACTTTCAACTTAAGACCTAGATCTTGAACAAGCCTCGTTACTATGTCGTGTAGTTTCTTCGTATCACTGGCGCCGGCATTCACTGCAACTTTAATGCCTCGCTTTGCAAGATCTGGGAGAGCTGGAGTAATAGATTCTACGAAACACTGTTCGTATTCTCCATCAGATCCAGGCTTTATGTTGATTTTTGACCCTCCTCTTGCAGTCATATTATATTCCGACATCCAGTCACCGACAATGAACGAAACGTCTTCATCTCTGGCAAGAGTCGCAAAACCATATCTGCGATCTGTCACTGAACCTGAAGCAGAGGCGATGCGCAACGCTTTTTCAATCGTAGACGGCATGATTCCGAAATCTCAGATTCAAAATCTAGAAATACAATGAATTTAACGAAGGGATGAACTGGTAATAGAAAATTGGGTTTGAAATTGATCGCGTGTTGTTGTAGAAGATTGAGACAAGAGCGAGAGAAAGAGTGTGAGATTATACCGTCTCAATAGAGGCAGTGGTGCGGTTTTTCCCATTCTTGTATCAGTAATGTACCACAATGTTTAGCTTCCACCGCACTACCATTGAACCTTTTCCCGAATACCCCATTCTTGCGAGCTTGATGATTAGCAGGAAGCCATCTCAAGTGTGCTTCCATTCCGTACCCTTAGTATCTCGAACGGTAGGTGATGTGGCTGGCCAAGCCCCCACGATTTCTTTACAGACTCCGTTCGGGAATTAGTAAAATATCTGGTCGGCAGAACGGTCTGCCATGAGTAATGTTGGTATCCACTAATAATGTCGTTTATTCCTAGACATTTCCGTAACCATGCCGGGCAGTCAATTAACGCCATCGTCTTTGCTCCGCGAGTGATCTACCTGTCAGATAGCTGCCGCTCTTGAGCATTTCCAATATTTACCTAGACCAGGTGTTGTATCACTAAAATTACAACACGTTTTTGTTATCGAGTTCCTCCACTGCGTATCCAATGGCCCACTTTATTCAACTCGTTATGTCTCTTCTCAAGATATCAAGAGCGTAGAAACATCACTGATGCATTAAAACGGCCACAAATAGTCAGGAGTCTCACCAACTGTTTTTTTTTAACCAAACGTTGAGTAGATCAACCAGAATCTCTAATTAAGACACTGTCAGTCTTGCAATTAACAATACAGAGCCGCCCAACTACTCTAGTAAGTTAGGTTTATCAATACAGTTTTAGATTCAGTATAGCAATGTAAAGCATTAATGCCTTGCTCTCGACCGATTCCGCTTTCTTTCATTCCCCCGAATGGGCAGGAGATGTTGATGTGACTTATGCAATTGACACCAACAACTCCACTCTCTAATGCTGAGCTAACCCTTAATGCGCGGTTGATATCCTGAGTGAATACTCCAGCCATAAGTCCATACTTGCTATTGTTGCACCTCTCGATAAGCTCCTTTTCTGTCTTGAATTTGTTAACAACTACGACTGGTCCAAAGACCTCCTCTTTGTAGATATTGGCATCTTCTTGAGTTTCAGTAAAGATTGCAGGCTCAATGAAATAACCCTAGAGGTGCATTAGCGATATCGCCCAATTTTATTGACCTAAACTTCGTCAAATTGTATACCTGTGTGCCCAGCGGCTTCCCTCCCATAAGCAGAGTTCCCTGACCCTCTTCCTTGGCCGAGTTGATTATGTTGATAACACGGTCAAACTGGGCCTTATCGACAACAGGACCTATTGCTGTTTGCGATATCTCTGGATCTCCCACTAACTTCGTCTTCTCTTGCATGGCCTGTTGGAATTTGTTCAAGAAGTGATCATATATTCCTTCTTGAACATACACTCGCGAGGCTGCGAAGCAGATTTGTCCAGAATTGACTGTGATAGCATTTACACACCTATTCTTCATTATTGACTAACCCACTCAATATGTCAAATTGATTACTCACCACTTTACCGCGTTCTCAAGATCTGCATCATCAAACACTGCTGCGGGACTTTTCCCACCAAGCTCCAGGGTCACCCTTTTCAGATTACTTTGAGCAGCTAAAGTCTGAACGATTTTCCCTGTAGCAATACTCCCAGTGAAACTAATTTTGGCAACCTGCATGTGACTGGCCAAGAGGGCTCCAGTACTACCATCACCACTCAATACTTGGAAGACGCCAGGTGGGAATCCGGCTTCTATTATCAGTTCACCTAAGGCGGCTCCCATCAATGGTGCCTTCTCGCTTGTTTTGAGAATGAAAACGTTTCCAGTGGCCAGAGCAGGTGCCGCTTTCAAGCCAGTCGAGGCAAGAGGGCCATTCCACGGGATAATTCTTTGAATGAAATTAACTTCCTCGAATGCTCCCCTCAATAGAACACTTACCCCGCAACAACACCTAAAGGCTCGTGCCGTACAATCTTATAAAATCCATCTTCTGCTGGAAAAGATTCACCAGCGAATTTATCAATCCACCCGGCATAATCTAAGTAAGAAAAGCCAATCAAATCAAAACATCGAAGTGCACAACATGGGTGGTCTCAACTCACAGCGAAAGTTCTCAATGGCTGTCTCAATCTCGCCTTTTCCAAATGCAGCATAAGGTGCTCCTAATGTTACTCTTGTCAAATAAGCAAGCTTCTTTTGGTCACGTTCAAGTAGGTCAGCGAATTTTAGAAGCAGTTTCCTGCGATCGGCATTGGTCATGGTTCGCCATCGACTGTCTGGGGCAAACGCAGCATTGGCTGCTGCGACAGCTAACTCAACGTCGGATTTACCTGCGATGGGTACTTTATCAGAGACCACAGCTCCAGTCGCAGGGTTGTGAATCGATATTCTGCCAAATAAATGTCAGGAAAATGCAAGTTCCTGAGTTTTCGCTTTGTGGATGGACCTTTTAGAACTGGAGCTTTCCACATACTGAAAACCAAAAATATTAGCTCTAATCTCACCGCTGGTTTTAGATACACTTATAGAGACTTGCTTTGTTTTCAATAAATAGTTTAGTGTAAATTCCACTTTGTAAATCGTCTGTCGACATGTTCGCTATCCCAATGCAACAATCTTGCAGATGACTATGAGGGAAAATGGTAACCTAGACGAGAGATGAGGCAAAACAGTTGAAGGTAATATTTTCAATTTGTGATCATGATTTGATATACAAATATATATACATATATACATTTTAAGTAATTTTCCTTAAACTAGTTTTTACCGACATGAGTCATGTAGCTTAGTACCTCTTGTAATGTAAAATAGCCATCAACCACTTTCTAGAATTTACCTTTTTAGGTATAGCAGAATCCCTAAATACAGTTATTAGAGAAGCTTAGACTGCTTATTGAAAGACAGATGATGATTTACCAGACTTCCGCGGTCTATAATAGTGCAATGAGTCTCAACACACGACCTCGTAAATTCTCATAGTAATGTGCTGTGGAGACCGTTGTTATCCCTACTATTGGGATTCATATCCCGTCGGAATACAGGGGGATAGATCGGCAAGCATCTTTTTAGATTGTTTCCGAGCTTGAAGTGTTGATCAGTAAAATGGACCTTCACTTAAATGTCCGAGCGGCCATTGAGGTGGAGCCGCCCCTAAAATAATGGTACTGCAGGTATTTTCGTTTATATGCGGTGGTGTGCTGAACCTAACCCTACTTTATGATTACGTCGGAATATTCTTACTCACTTTATTCAGAAAATGTGAACTTGAATACTGCGCCCGTAGGGCTGAAGAAATCTGCCGAAAGTAAGTACATCTCTGAAAATTTGGATCAACTTGGTCCAGAATACATACCCAGACAGTCCCCGGCTCCGTTTTCTTGCAGCACCCCAAACTTGCCAACATCCAATTATATTAGAACCGTGGCGTAAGAGGAAGCATGGGTACCTAGAAACTTTCTCCTTGATATTTGGTTAAAGGATAGCTTGGGAAGAACATGGTCCTGTTGTCGAACCCTAAACCAGAAGACTAACCATTAACTGGTCCTTGAGGATTTACCAGCGCTGCACCGAAAAAGCTACCAGGACAAAACCAACGAACTACAAAACGCCCACTCCAATGTATATACCCAGTTCAGAAGCAACGGTTGAGGTGCAGTTCATTAATACGACTACAAATATAACTATTGGGCCATCAGGTTTCGTCCAACCTATTCTTCCTGGCCACGAAAAGCTTCACTTACCAACTTTCTGCTTCCTTATCGAGAACAGAGCCTTAAATAAAAGAGTACTCTTTGATTGTGGAGCACGGAAGAACTGGAGAGATTTGCCGCCTCACCTTGTCGACATCATTGCCGAAGCCGATATCAGCATCGAGAAAAGCGTGGATGAGATTCTGGTCGAGGGCGGCTTCGAATTAAGGGACTTGAGTTCCATCATATGGAGGTATCAATACTCGCTGCTTATACTACAACAAGTGAAGTATTATTACTGACCTGTCAAAGTCACTGGCATTGGGATCATATTGGTGACCCTACACGTTTCCATCCTGACACTGAGATCGTCGTCGGACCTTTGTTCAAGAAACACTTCATGCCAGGATATCCAGTTTCTGCAGACGGCCAAATGCTGCAATCGGATTTTGAGTAAGTGAAAGGCAGGACATTCTTCGTGATTACGCTTGTGGAATTTCGTTTGCTAATTTACATTCTGTAAAGGAACCGTGAGATACGCGAGATAGAATTTTCTGATAGTCTTCGTATTGGAGACTTTCAAGCATTTGACTTTTTTGGTGACGGAAGCTTCTATTTGCTGAATGTACCAGGCGTAAGTACCAGTTTTGTAGCTAATAATCCGTTGTTCATGCAGATGATCAGAGAGATTTATAGCAGATAATTGACTAGTATTTATTAGCATGCAATTGGGCACATGGCTGCGCTTGCTCGAACTTCCAAAACTACCTTTATTTTCATGGCAGGCGATACATGTCATTTCACCGGCGTATTTCGACCGTCTCCTCAACTCCCGCTTCCAACAATTCTACCCGCAAGTGTTCCTTTAGACCCACGCATCCCAAAACCCTGTCCAGCTTCCGTCTTTACATGTATTCATCCATGTCCGGAGAAGGCATTGTCGAAGCCTTTTTATGACATTAGTACAAAGGAAGGGGGATGGTATGTAGATCCGAAAACGGCCCAAATCAGCGTGAATAGCCTGCAGGAATTCGACGGAAATGAAAACATTCTAGTTATCTTAGGTCATGATACAGCGCTTAAGGATATTGTAGATGTATTTCCTAAAGTAACCGCTAACAAATGGAAGGAGAAAGGGTGGAAGGATAGATTTGCTTGGAATTTTCTCAATGAACTGCACCCAACGATGTGAAGGAAAATTTAGGGCATTTAAATCGTTGAAAGTCTTGATATTGAGTATTGTTTCCCATTCAATTGCTTGATATTGATCAGTGAGAGATAAACATCAAGAACCCAAAGGGGGTTAACTTTTTATTCGGCGATGGTACTGGCTGTGTATACAACAGTTCTGTAATTTATATCTCGCACCCACTCTGAGCTCTACAATGTGATAATATATACAGAAGTAATGGCCTCAAATTTTTTCAATCAACGATAAAATTCCACAATTTGTCCTTACGTTTTGATTCCAGGGCTCTGGAAAGCATCGCTAAATGGATAATCTATGAAACCAATTGGAGACTTCTCAATGTAAAACGTATCCCGGTTATACTTCGTAAGGGGTAATCTTTCAGAAATGCGGAAGGGAAGATCTGGATTCGCCAGGAAAATGCGACCGAAAGCAATTACCATATTATCTCTGCCATGTTTTCTCAAAGCCGCAGTGGCAGATTCAGGCGTAAAACCTCCGGCAAGAATTATCGTCCCAGATTCGCCCCAAACGTCAACGAGGAAATCAACATTCTCAGTCCCCTCTATATCCCCAGCGCCTGATATCCTTGATTCGATAATGTGAATGTAAGCGAGTTTGAGGGCCTTCAGGTGGCTGACGAGAAATGTGAATTGAGGAACTGGATCATCCATCTTCATGCCCTGGAAAGGACTGTAAGGGCTGACACGATAACCCACTCGTTCTGGTCCAATCGCTGAAGCAACAGCTGTAGCAACTTCTATACCGAAGCGCGCGCGCTTTTCAATACTACCACCCCAGCCATCCTCTCTGTTATTACATTTGTCTTGCAGAAATTGGTCGACTAGATAGCCGTTGGCTCCATGAATCTCCACACCGTCAAACCCTGCTTTGACGGCATTCTTCGCCGCTGTAGCGTAATACTCAATGAAAGTCCGAATTTCTGCTTCGCTAAGGGGTTCGGGGGTAGCTGAGTCTTCGGACATCGGAAGGTTGCTACTAGACACCAATTTATGGCCTTCAGCTTGAAGAACCTCGGGATTTGCAGCACGCCCAAGAGCCCATAGTTGGCAGAAGATATAACTGCCCTTTGAATGCACAGCATCGGTCACTTTTCTCCATGCGTTGATCTGAGCTTCGTTGTAGATTCCAGGTGCACATGAAAACCCCCCAGCTTGCGGCGCAATGAATGTAGCTTCTGATATAATGAATGTGCCCGGTACTGATGCTCGTTGTGCGTAGTATTCTGCGACCATATCAAGATGGACATGGTTGTCATCTGCACGGTAGCGGGTCATAGGAGCCATTACAACACGGTGCTTCACCTCCACATTTCCAATGTGAATTGGGGAGAGGAGTTCTGGCATGTTTTAGGCACTTGTGTACTTTGTGCGTGGATGATGTAGATAATGTAGATGAAGAAGAAAGAAGGTAAAGGCGAACAAGAAATGTTCCGTCCGAAGGCGATCCTCCAGATTATCAACTGTTGATTCCCACATCCTCGAAAAAATGGTTATGCCAAAAGTAGATTCAATATCTTTCAGCCACTTCTGTGAATGTTCTCCTTCGGTTTTGCAATGATGCTCGTGCTGCGTTCCTTGGACATTACTCATGCCAAGAAGAACACTGGTGTTGTAAGCAGACGGCAGCTTCCGAGAGGAAAGCGGTGAGATGGCATGAGTCAGGTCAATACTAGGGCTTAGTGTCATGATGGGGGTGCGCCACAACTTGATTATTTGAACCTGCGTAATGTCACGGAAAAGCGTTAAATCGACCTCAAATGTATCGCGACACAGTTCTTACTAATACTACGAAAACAGATAATATGTGTCGCTGACCTCAGGTCCAAAATTGAACAGTTGAGCCATAACAGCTTGAACTCGTGCTGCATTTTGGGCAAACCGATACCGAAGCTATTTGGTCAAACTCTCATCTCAGCCGCAAGTTCAGGGAATCTCTTCTCAAACAACTCGCCTACAGACCAACACTCTAGCCTGCGCACATGTTTTTCGAAGAGAGGATTCAATAACACATGTCCATCTGCTCCACCGGGCATGACAGCATCCATTGGCTCAAATGGCCAGTTTAACCTTGCACACCTTGCGTACATCTCCGAGAAGTCTCTGAATGGGTACTTTAGCGGGTTCTGAATTAGGACATCTCGCACACGAGGCCTATAAGCAGGTTATAATCAGTAAGCCAAAGCGATTAATTGGGCACAATTACCAAGGAATATTGTCTATCCAAGCTGCGTGTGGGACCATCACCTGTAATACTGTTGGATGAAGCCAGGACGGTAGGTTTTCATAAGATTCTTGATCGGTTGCGATTAACCACTATCAGCGACTTATTAGTTGTGTTTGCGGGTGCAGGGAAGGTTGAATTTACACGCATAGTAGCATACATAATATACAAAAATCCCAACTTCTCCCTGAGATTGGTATCTACGAACGTGGCGACAACATCCACCATCACGCGACTTGACGGATGCGCCTTAGTGTTAAGTTTTGGATCTAGTAAACCTGATATAGCTGGCCTCAATGGTCCCACCAACGCACTCAGGGGAGTGCCCTGCGAAGCTAAAAGCCGGCGAGAAGACAGAAAATCGAGGAGGATCCGATCAAGGGGACAAGTTGCGGCGAAATGTCTTGGAAGGATTGTATACTTGGACAAACGAGGCTCTGCCCAGTGTGACGAGATAGATACAGCTGGAGATATATTAGATTCGCGAGAAGAATGTGATGAAGCGGGCAGCATCTGAGTAGCAGCGATTGCACTGTCAAGGTATTCATCTGTTGTAGAAGAGGGGTCAGCATTGAACAAGATAGTGCCGGGGAGATAACCTACCGCCAGTCTTGTTCTCAGAAGTGGGTTGAAATTGCTGTGAAGTGGGGTATTCGGCGTATTCTATATTGTTTGAAAGCCATCTGGCATTTGGAACTGTTGTAAGTAATGAAATATTTTCCACATCCTCTTGGCTTGGTGAGTAGTGACTCGTGATTGAGTCTGAAGACAGATTTTCAACGAGTAAAGGTGGTTCATTTTCTTTTTCTGTGCTTAATGGCACTTCGGTAACAGTTTGTTGTTCCGAAACAGGATTATTTGTTGGTGGTGATGGATAGGGCATATCGAAACGTGGTGATTGAGCGTACCCAGACATGCTCGAGTCCTGATGATCGTGGCCTCCAGGGTGAGTATTCGTATTTGCAGAATTAGCGAGAGACTCCTGCCCACGAAATAAATCATGTGAGAAAAGACGGGGACTAGTATTTCCTGTCGTTCGGTCCACGTCGGCAATGTGTACGGATCTTCGATTCATTGAAATGCCCTCGGGTTCTCTTTCAGCCACAGGGACTGTTATAGGTGACCGTGTTTCCAATGTGATAGCAAAATGCTCTGCTGTTTCTTGGGAATTTTCCACATCCGCGTTCTCCCTTTGGTCAGCCACGGGTTGCCTGACTTCTGGAACATTTACTATGATCGAACTTTCCACTTCATTGTGTCCATCCACGCCGGCTGCACCAGCAAGCTCGTGGATTTTCTTTAAATGATGCTTCAGTTGCTCGTTCTCTTTCTGTAAATCCTGGACCTCTTTCTGTAAAGCAGCCGACTGACCATCTTTTCCTGCCTTGAGTGTTCGAAGCTCGTCCTCAAGATTCTGAATGCGCGACCTTGTTCGTTCTCGAAATGCGCGCTGAGCATCTCGGTCACTGCCTCGCTTCTTGCGAATCTGCTCCTCCGTAAGGTTTGACACAGTGCGGACCCTCTTTCGAGCCATAGGAGCGCATTCTACCCGTACCGACTCCATGTATGTACGAAACACAAATGGAGGTAGGATCGATCCACAACCATTCACACCATATATGCAGTTGCCCTATGCTTATGAGATCTGAGGACCGTAACGGCAAGAACAGCTGCTGTGTTATTTATTGCCGGCTTGTTTTAGTAGCGAATGGTGTATGCTTGTTGTATCTTGAGGGGTTCAAAACACTTGACCCAAAACGCCGGGGCAGGATGTTACATTGATAATTTAGAAAGGTTAAGGTTACAAGGTTATTTTACATATTTAAGATGCGGGGTTCCTGCGCCACACATCCAAGATCCAAGAGTGGGTTCTTTGCTAATGCGGGGGAGGTACTGAACAAAGCCTCCAAGCTAAGGATAATTAAAAATTATAGCAAGAGGAGAACCTCAGTTCGTCAGACGAGACTGCATCTTGCGAGCAGTACGGGGCGAGCATATATACTAATCACCATCCCCCCTCCGCGATGCGGCCATGAGCGGCCAGAAGGGCGGATGAACTCTATTCTCCATTTGCCAATGCGGCTGGATTCTAGATTTCACAAGTAGCGGCTCGGTGAGAGATTGAGACTTAGAGGCACATCCAAGATTCCCAGAGCTAACTAGTCCAGTATTCATCCACTCAAGTCATCTTTAGAAATGTGCAATTCCCCTAATCTTGATTGTTTCCAATTGTAACAGCTTTAATATACTGATACTCAGCAAGCCCATAGCGACTCCCCTCCCTCCCAAGCCCAGACTCTTTAATTCCTCCGAATGGCGACTCAGCTGCGCTAATCAGTCCAGTATTAACACCCACCATCCCACACTGGAGCTTCTTCGCCACTCTAAGCACCCTCCCAATGTCCTTACTAAAGAAATATCCCGCAAGTCCGTACTCAGTGCAATTGGCCATATCTACCGCTTCCTCTTCGGTGTCAAAACTAAATATTGCCGCAAGCGGTCCAAATGTCTCGTCATTTGCTACCGCCATATCCGTCGTCGCATTGGTGATGACCGTGGGCTCAAAAAAGAAGCCTGGGAGGTCCAAAGGGGCTTTCCCTCCTGTTCTCACTATTCCACCCTTGCTAATTGCGTCTTTTACATGGCTTGAGACTTTTTCTACGGCCGCCGCGTTCACAAGAGGACCCTGGGTAGTACCTTCGGCCAGACCTGGCCCAAGCTTCAATTCCTTAACCTTGCTCACAAGTTTTTCAGTAAACTCCCCAAGGATAGAGCTCTGAACAAGTATGCGATTAGCGCACTACAGGCCGTCAGTTTGCAAATATTCAAGACGCGGGGGAGATTAATTACCACGCAGGTCTGTCCAGAACAACGAAATTTTGCGACCATGGCACCCGCTACAGCGAGATCCAGATTCGCATCATTAAATACAATGAAAGGAGCATTCCCTCCTAACTCCATACTTACCCTCTTCATGGTTGCGGCTGCAAGTTCCGTCAGCATCTTCCCTACCTCGGTGGAGCCAGTAAAGCTCAATTTCTTGACCTTTGGGTGAGTAGCGAGGACAAGGGACGCGATTCTGTCCTTGGTCGGAACAACATGTAAGCATGAGCTTGGAACCCCGGCTTCTAATGCCAGTTTTGCAAGAGCGATGCAACTAAATGGGGTTTCACTCGGCGGCTTTATCACCACTGAACAACCTGCGGCTAATGCTGGAGCGATTTTCCTTGTAATCATTGCTGCGGGGAAGTTCCACGGAGTTATGATACCACAAACACCCACCGGCTCTTTAAATGTCAAAATGGTGGTATCATGGGTGGAGGAGGGAATAATATCCCCGTAAGATCGGGTAGCCTCCTCTGCAAACCAGGAGACGAATGATGCGCTGTAGTTTATTTCTCCTTTTGCTTCAGCAAATGTCTTACCATTCTCTAAAGACAATATTTTTGCTACTTTGGTTTTTGTCAGGATTGCTCATCTTGAAGGGACGGTCCAACGCTTACAGTCATTTGAGTTTTGAAGTATCAAATCATTCCACCTTCTCAAAATCGCTCCCCGTTCTTTCGCAGTTGTGCTTGCGCTGAAAGTTTGGTACCCTTCATGTGCACTATCTATTGCTTCCACAAAATCGTGCTGGCTAAAATTTGCACAGTGGCCAAGTACGTTTCCGGACGATGGCTCTATAACTGGAAACGTTTGTTTTGTTTGTGCCGACCTCCAAGTCCCAGCGATCAGCCCTTGAGAGCCGAAGAGTGATGGATATAGCAGATCTGACTTGATAGATATAGTAGTCATAATTGAAGAAGAGATGATCAATGGGAAAGAGATATTCTAGAAGAGAATGTGTGGCTTTAGGGTATCTTTCTTAAGGAAGCGAAGCGTTAATCACGAGTTCAAATAGCCTTAAAAGTGTTTCCAATATCTCGCGCCACTAGCCTTCCAATGGACTTAGATACATTTTTTATAATCATATCAGATCGTACTCTCAAAAACATGCTGTGGGCACACGGGGCTGGGAAATCATTTCCACGGACTCGCATTTCCGCAAAGACGTGGCGGAAGTCTGCACAATTATCTCTCCAAGGAAGTAGTAGGGCTTGTTTTGGATCGTAAAAGGGTACCGAGAAATCAATCATGCTATACCTCGGTATCGGGTTTTTGGAACATGATTCACGGGTAATCATATCTTGTCATTTCTGAGTTTTCTTTCCTATTTTCTCCACATCTCGGCCACTTAATTGTTGTTTGAGTAGTCGTTTCAACTGAGAATACAATGCCTACCAAATCAACGTAAGTCTTCCTCAATTTCCCGCAAAGTCTCGTGCTTACATTGCTGGTCATAATAGTTTCCCCGATATCGAGATACCGCAGACTGACCTTTGGACATTTCTATTCGAGAGAGAAACAGAGTTCCCAGATTCAAAGAGTGAGGTTTCGGGTACTAGTTTTCTAAATTATGATGGCTGATAAAAAGATCTATAGCCATTTATATCGATTCAGTCTCACACAGGTCATACAGCTATGCCGATGTAAAATCCGCCACAATCGGATTTGGGAGGGGTTTGAAACAGACTTTGAATTGGACAAAGAATGAAGTGCTTCTCGTCTATTGCCTGAACTCTATCGACATACCAATAGTAATTTGGGGAACACATTGGGCAGGCGGGATCGTTTCTCCTGCCAACGCCAGTTATACTATCAGCGAGCTGGTATTCCAGCTAAAGGATTCTGGCGCGAACGCCATAGTCACACATCAGTCTCTCTTGAGCAATGCACGTGCCGCCGCAAAGATTGCTGGTATTAAGGAAGACCGAATAATACTCATCGAAGATGGGCGGCACGAGAAATTCAAACATTTTACTGAAATCTGCGATTCTAGGTCAACTCAAGGTTCGGAATCGCCTCGGACAATCGTAAAAAACCCGGGACAAGACCTTGCTTTTATTGTATATAGCAGCGGAACAACAGGGTATCCAAAAGGAGTCATGTTATCACATAGAAACATAATCTCGAATATCCTCATGCTGAAAGCAGGTGAAGGTGTAAACCTCGCATGGCAAGGCGGCCGTGGAAACAAGGGCGACAGCCTACTTGGATTCCTTCCCTTTTATCATATTTATGGTAATTACCCAAACCTGAGCTTATCGTCCTATTAACCTAAGTGAAACCTAGGGCTCACATCACTTGTGCACCAGGCTTTGTTTAACGGACTTGAACTCATAGTGATGAGCAAGTATAACCTGAAGGACTTCTGTTCATACATCCAAGAGTACAGAATCACCTTGGCCTATGTCGTCCCCCCAGTCCTGCTCCAACTTGCGAAGAGCGATATCGTTGCAGGCTACGATCTAAGCTCTTTAAGAATGATGAGTTCTGGAGCAGCGCCTTTGACAAGAGAACTCGTTGACGCAGTTTATCAACGGCTGAAGGTTCCAATCAAGCAAGGATACGGGCTCTCCGAGGCGTCCCCTACCACCCACTCGCAGCCTTGGGAGACGTGGTATGCACACGTTGGCTCTGTTGGCCTTTTGCTTGCCAATCAAACCGTGAAGTATATGTCTCCTGAAGAAATCGAGCTTCCGGTGGGAGAGACCGGAGAACTCTGGATCAAAGGCCCAAATGTGTTTCAGGGATATTTGAACAATGTTGAAAGCACGAGGCACGCTCTGACAAAAGATGGCTATTTCAAAACTGGCGATGTTGGCTATCAAGATGCCGAAGGAAACCTATTTATTACTGATCGTGCCAAAGAATTGATTAAATACAAAGGCTTTCAGGTTGCGCCAGCAGAGCTTGAGGGTTTGTTATTGGCTTGTCCCGAAGTCCAAGATGCAGCAGTCATCGGCGTTGACAAACCGGAACAGGGTACAGAAGTGCCAATGGCTTTTATTGTACTGGCAAGAGGTGTCAAAGGAACAGAAGAAATGGCGAAGGAGATCCATGAGTGGGTAAACCAAAGAGTCTCTTACTACAAAAGACTAAGAGGAGGGATTCGGTGGGTGGATTCTGTCCCAAGGAGCCCAAGTGGGAAAATTCTTAGGAAGTCATTAAGGGCAAAGTATCATGAAAAGGACCGTAGTTCAAAACTATAGTTACGTTATGCTACTTTGAACAGAAATATCGCATCAGATCCGTGCATGTCAAGGATGAGGCTTCGACCGTTCGTTCTTAGAATCGAAGGACAACAGTCACCTTTAACCAAGCCATCTACGGCGTTTATTCTACTACATCAAATTCCAAGGGATCTTTGCGCAGAGCCAACTATCGCCTAAGGAACATTAATATTCACAATCAAGCGAGTTAACATGATTAAATCTGTTCCGAGAGCGAAGAGCTGAGAGTCAAGTCCGTCCGCCGTAGCTTAGGGAGACCACATAGATATAATCCATGTATCCTTTACATGCTATCCATGAACAGGACACGCCCTCAATGTCCCATATCCAAGTAGGGATATTATCCACTACAAGCTTGCTCCTATTTAATACCATTGTATATGATCTCCAACGATGTATCTCGCAGGGCTATGTACCTGAGTTGAAACGTGCCCGGCTGTGGTTGGCAGCCCCTTGATTATCCATGCTTCTTGTCTCCATCCGGGATCAGCAAGTCAGCTCCCTGCCGATATATACAAATTTCGGATACCCTGCTCCAGCTGAGCTCCGATATAGACGTCAGGAGCCCGCGCATATTGTAAACACTGCACTTGTCCAAGCCCTGTTTATGATTCTCTTATACGGGGAAGCAATATAACAGTGTCGACTCTGCGGGTCTCTATTTCTCGAGCACATTAACAATAAAGTAGAGAGCTGGTTCTTTGTGATATCTGCTGCCCAAATCAACTCAACCCAACACCACAATATGCCTCCCCGGTTTTATAGTTATATCAACTGCACGTTCGCGCAAATCGGCAGCAACCGAATGGGCTGGCAGGTCATCTGTCGGCGTAAAGCATACCGTCCTAGATGGAGTGAGCTTGTTGAACTAGCGAGGGATGTGTGCCAATATACAAACAGCATCTGCAAGGCTCGGATCAACGGCCGATCATAGTATGGTGTAGATTGATATGAGCCAAGGAGAGAATTCGGCGGGAGGTAGGAAGGGTTGAGGAGAGTCGAGCTCAGTCAGGACGGAATTTGGCAGAGCTCAAAAGGAAGACGCCACATATCGTAGGCAGTGTGCTAACGCCACGATAGCATTGAGTTCTTCTTTACGGGGGGGGGGGGGGGGGGGGGGGGGGGGGGGGGGTGAAAATGGTGAGGATGACTCGAAAGGAGGGGAGAGTTATCAAGCGGCATGTCTATGAATCCTATTGTAAAGAATTTGTAGAGCTGCTCTAAAGAACCATACTATAACCTTGAAAACGAGGCGAGAGCTCTAGCCTCATGCAGCCACCCCCATCCACAGCTCGAGCCACATCTTAATGTGTTTGACATTTCGCGGTTTGGCCTTGCGCCGACCAATCATCGTAATAAATCCTAAGATGTCTACACCTAGTCTCTACCTAAACAGCACGGTCTTAGTATTCATGGGGATGAGGATCGCGAGGAAGACCACGCAATTGCGCCCTGCTGGAAGTAGCCAAGAATACAAGCCTGCGTGACAGGAAGTGATCCCTGCTGGATCACGTTGTTAGATGAATATAGTAGCTATAAATTAATCACGAGCCGGCGCGACTCTCCAGTCTCATGAAAGGTATTGATGAAGCAAAGGTTATTACTGCCTTACTATCTCCGCTTCAAACCTATTTCCTCTATCCCATCACCACAGGCTTAGTCTGGTATCTAGGACCCTTTCACAACTTCAGATATCTAGCTTCCTTATCTTGACTGCTATTCCAGAAATGTCTTCCGGTAATATTTTTGAATGCCTCACAATAAGCTGCACCTGCTGTGCGAAAAGGTGGAACTTGAAACCTCATAATGTTTATTAAATGTTAGCCTCTTCAGCATCCGCGGATGCCATTTAATCCCCAGGAGGCAAATTTATCAAATAATCTAACACGATAAACAAGTGCAATAAAACTCTCAAACTAAGAAGGCGATCAGACTGCCTAAGAGACTACATCCTTGAACAACTCTCCCAACCGCCAAAGATCGTCCTCCATTTACAGGTGTTGTAGTAGAGTTGGAAGGTGTGCCGGTCACTACCGCCTCTGCATTTCCACCAACAATCTTCGCCGTACGTAGCGTAGCCGAGTTAATGGGCGCTGGTGTTCCGTTTGGTGCTGGAGGCTGAGGGATACCAAGGGTCGCCGCCGAATCCGGCTGAGCGCTTAATAAAATACCGGCTACCTTTAACGTAGCTGTGTTTACGCCAGCTGGGAGACCCGTTGGCTGAACCCCGGTTGGAGCGGCAACTCCAGGAGGTGCAACCCCACCAACAGGAATTGCTGGTGCGCCAGTAGGTTTCGTGCCAGGAGAGAAAGCACCTGGAGTTCCATTTATTAGCCCATCGAGTGCTAGAGTTGCTGAGTTGATCACTGGTGCGACGGCGGAGGGGGGTTGTGGTATTCCTACGGCTCCCGCACCAGCTGGTCTGGCACTCGCGATGATGCCCGCGGTGTGGAAAAGTGTAGTTGGGAAGAATGATCCTGCCCCCGTCGCCTGCCCTGCCGGAGGGTTGGCAAGTCCCCCAGTGGCAACTCCTCCAGTAGGGGGGGAAATTCCCGGTGCGCCATTGATAAGGCCATCGAGAGCTAGGGTTGCTGAGTTTATGGCTGGTGCAACTATAGATGGAGGTTGTGGGATGCCTACGGCACCAGCACCAGCTGGTCTTGCACTTCCGATGATACCTGCTGTTTGAGGAGACTGATTGGATCCTGCGCCGCCGCCTAAAGTTGTGAAAGTTGTGATGGTGATTGTAGTGACAGGTATGCCAGCTGGATTGGCTGGCTGAGGGGGAGCGACTCCTGGGGGTACGCCAGCAGCTGGATTAGCTGGCTGAAGAGGAGCGACTCCTGGGGTCTGAGGCGGTTGGTTTGGTCCTGCTTGAGCTCCTATTGTGGTAAAAGTCGTCACGGTAACTGTGGTTACTGGCAAACCAACCGGGCCCGCAGCTGGATTTGCAGCCGGATTTGCAGGCACACCGGCCTGAGGAATGGCTTGTGAGATTGCTGGTGGTATATTTGTAGCCGAGACTGTGATTGTGCTTGTAACGGTAACTGGTGGCGGCTCTCTATTGTTCGGACTGAGGCTATTTGGTACCTGCCTTCGCGCTATGTGCTCCTTCACATCATTAATTTCTATTGCCTGCTGAGGTCAGTAGAGTTTTCTTATACACCATGGTCATTATCTTACAAAAATATACTGAAAAGCCCCGCACAGCAGCAGCAATGTTGTACAGCTCTTCATCCTTTATGAACACTGGCTTTCCGAATAGCTTTCCGAGTACAACTCCGATCAAGATCCCGCTGTGAAAATAGAAAAAATTATTAATTAAAAAGCTTCGAAAGAAAATATGACCAGCATACAGAAGTAGCATAAGAGAGACTCATGATAGTCCCAGAAGAAATCCTATCAAGTTGTTCTTCGAGGAGGTAGGGTGACCTTGAGTGGGCAGGTGCCACCTAATGCATATCATGCCTCGGGTTCTCGGAGCTGTGTGACAAAGGTATCAGAAACACTTTGCGGTCTTTGGCCCTCGAATGGTGTGCTGTATCATACATCGTCCGAAGTATTGCTGTTTCATCACCATTTCCATTCCCTTCCGAGTGTAATTTGTAGCTCTGTTCCAGATCATGACCTGGAAATCAATTCTGTAATTCGTTATTGGAAAGTTATTTGCAAATGATTAAAATAGTAGGGTATATATAACAACTCCATTCAAGTAGTAGAGGCGGCAGACTGGAGCACGCACCCTGGGCTCACATCTGCAAATCGACAAAGCTTAACATTTGTTACCAATCCCTTTCTAGATGTTTCAAAAAAGCTTGGTGCTGCAAGACGTCAGAAATGGCATACACACTTAGCCGGATCCGCCCTCGTTTATTCCCGAGCACATGAAACGTGGTGGATTTCGGCGCCACTGAGCAACTATGAATCCATAAACCGCCTCAGCTGTCGGTTTCTCATCAACGGTGGCTACGACGAACGGGTCGAGGCTCTTCCGAACCCCACTTTAATGGCAGAGTGCAACTAATTACTTAACACCTTATCCCTCCTTTTGACTTTAGTCGTACCTATCTTTCTCTATCTAATAAGCTTAATTAATTTCACGGCTTCTTGTTCTTTCTTCTTTTTTTTTTGAGCAGCATCATTAATATTTCTAAGCACTGGTCTGCTTTCATCAAGAGATAGCCGCCTTCGAGATTTTCATTGTCGGTCCAGAACCTATTTAGGTTCTACGATTAGAGCACAAGCTGGTCTTGAAGATTCTTCTTGAGCTGACGTTTTTTCGATACCCCTCAGAGTACATTGTCTTTTCTCGTTATGATTCCCATAATGAACACACTTCTCCTAGCTGCGCTAAGCCTGAGCACTCTCACACATGGCCTCCCAGCCCTCAGTGGCACGACAATGAAGAATGTTCAACTCGCCAAGAGACAAAATGCAGCTGCAGCAGCAGCAGGCTTAACAGACGTCGACATTCTGCAATTGTAAGTGGCCATTGTGAACCGAATCCCTTTTGCCTGAATGTAAAGTTAACATACAAATAGTGCTCTGACGCTTGAAAATCTAGAGGGAGCATTCTACTCGCAAGGTTTCGCCATGTTCCCAGACCAAGCTTTCGCAGACGCAGGTTTATCGCAAGCAGATATTGCAAACCTCAAGTCTGTGGGCTCGACTGAGCAAACACATGTTACGACCTTGACCGGCGCCATCGCAGCAGCTGGGTTTCTGCCAGTCCAGCCATGTACATACAATTTTGGATTCACAACCCCAGCTGCTATGCTTGCAACGGCTGGTGTTTTGGAGAATGTCGGCGTTTCTGCGTACGTTTCCATTCCAGCGCACGCTTTCTTACACGTGTCAGAGCTGACATCCATTTAGATATCTAGGAGCCGCTCCTCTGGTTACTGATCCTGCAATTCTCACAGTAGCAGGAGAGATCGTGACTGTAGAAGCCCGTCATCAGACTTTTATCCGAGCCGCCTCTAAAGTAGCTGATATCCCTTCCGCGTTCGATACACCTCTTGGCGTTCGCTCTGTCTTTTCTCTTGCCGCTCCTTTTATCAGCTCCTGTCCAATGAATTCAAACCTCCAAATCACCGCGTTTCCGCCAGTAACAATGACGCCGACCCCCGGTGCCGCCGGGAACGGTACTGCCAACATGGCCGCCGGAACGCCTTTGACCCTGACAACGACTGCCACAGGCGCTACAATGTGTGCGTTCTCGAATGGAGGAGCTCCTGGCGGAACAGTTTTTGTGCCGTACACGAATAGCCAGTGCACAGTTCCTCAAGGCTTGGCCGGTGTTGCCTATGTTCATTTGACTTCTTCCGTGCCGGCAGGGAATATCTTGACGGACAATGTCGTAGTTGCTGGGGTTCAGGTTATTCAGGTCTCATAGACAAATTGCCAGAGAGCCAATTGATATTTTTAGCGGTCGTACAAAGAGTCCCCGTTGCTCAACGGCGTCCTCCATAGCTCGTCTTCCTAAGTGTCTATTTTGAAGCCTGGATTTCATAGATTACTTGCCTTACATAATATAGACACAAATTCACGAACTTAAGCTAATGATTTCTCCTCTTCTACTCTCGTCTTCCGATAGTTTCTATTCAATTTTGGGAATGCGGTCATGAGTCATACATGCACTCATACTGAGTGCTAATCCCTCTTTAGGGATATCCCCGATATTCTTGATGACTACATTCTATTCTATTGAATACTTCACCCCTCCTAAAAAAATTCCACTTCTGAGCATCGGCCCCTGGATGGCGAAATGTGTCAGTGCTTGAAACTCGACAGACGTCAGGTCATACACCAAACTTGAGGGGCTGGATCATCTAGTTACTGATGCGTCACTTGCCGCTTTGGGACCAGTTTGCGAACATTTCCATCAAAATCCCACTTAAGCATTGACCTGTCAAGAGCCTCTATCACGAAACTTGAAATGCTACATGAAAGCATGAATTAAAACAGGTCCGTGTGTTTGGGGTTTCACCGGATCGCCAAGTTATTCTGCAGATCCCAAGGCGAAACACATCGCGCCACCGCTTTCCCGCGCACGTTTAAGCTTATTATATGGGGCTCATCTTAAGCTTAAATCAGCCATGTCTTGGAAATTTGAGTGACTGGTTCAGGTGCAAAGAAACTGGCTCATTACTTCTTAAAATATGACATAGAACGGGAAGAATCATTTTGAATTTTGAATCAATCAACTAGTGATAGAATACGTGACAGCTGACAATCCCCTTCCCAAACCCAACACCCTGCCAAATGGCCCATGTGCTCTCAAATCATGCTTTTGGTGATGAGGTCGCCTTCGCGGCTTGCGCTTTGACTCCCGATGTAGCCTTGGATGCACTATTCCCTGTCGCTTTCGCGGCTTGTGCCCGAGCTGTTGTTGTAGCCGAGGCGCTAGAGCTTGAAGAATCTGAGGCGCTCGCTCCAGTAGCATCGCCCGCTGGGGCATCCGCAGGTGTTGCCTGAGCCGCGGCAGGACCGACGGCGCTCGCGTTGGTAGGATCAACCTCCAAGCATCCAGTAGGAACAACAGCGGATACGGTTCCCGATCCAGCGGCTGCGAAATATTTGTTGATGTTAGGCAGGACGTTGACACATCGATTGTTGTTGATCTCGGTGACTCTTTGTTGGGCGGTGTCTGGGCCCTCATTGACCATTGCTTGAAGAGCATCGACGACAGCCTGGAATGTTCCCTTAGTGGCGAGTGTGTCATTGGCCGCCTGGACGTCAGGTTGATCTCCAAGAGCGGCATCAAGAATTGCCTTGTGGTTGAGCTCATCCACCTCGGCGTTGAACGCAATTGTAGCTTGCTTGGTGTATTCATCCCCGGTGAAAGATGTTGCTGAATTGAGAAACTTGGTGACCTTGCCGGTGTCGTTCATCCAGCCAAGGACAGCATTGCCAACTTGTGTATCACTGACATCAGCCGCCTGGTTGGCTGTTCCGTTGCTGGTAGCTCCTGTAGGAGAAGCGGCTGCAGCATCAACAGATTTGCTTGCAGAAGCTGGTTTTTTGGCAGCACTGCTGCCGGCAGCTGGTGCAGCCATGCTAAATGCTGGCAATAGGCTGCAAAGAACAAAGACGGAGGTTGAAAGATGCATCTTGTCTAATTGTACAGAATAAATATAATAAAAGGTTAATTAAATGAATTGAGTAGAGTATTATCTTATAACAGTGCGCAAAGGAAAAGTATGGTGATGAAGTGCCTGCTTGATCGAGTAAAAGTACTGAGAAGATACATTCCTTATATCAAGGCGAGCCAAACATCGGCAAGAGCTTATGTGACTGCCAAGGTCTTCGGAGAGGGCTATGTTGTGACAATTTGCCTACAATTGGTTTCGTCAACTCATTTGATCTTTCTCTTGGTTAGGTATTCAGGACGACTCTGGTTCAAAACATTGATAAAACACAACTTCTAGTATCGCTTGGCACCGTTAGAGATTCAATGAACAAGTCTTGCTCGAACAAAAAATACGATATCGTGCACCAGTGCGATAATTAAGCATTCAGACATGGTTTGGAATATAATTGCATTTTTTTTTGCGAGATATGATCGAAGCTAACCCTTATCTCGGTCAGCTCGATTCATTATATGCGGTGCAGATCGTTGTGTAAACATTACCTAGAAAATCTATGTGCTTCCTTTTTTGTTTCTGGGCTGCAGGTAAGAACAAACAAATGTTGTCTGCAACAAGCCTAATTGAAACAAAACTCTTCTATAACACTTGGCAGCTGCAGATCTTAAAACATGGGGTTTCCAAGTGGAGTCCCCATGGCGAGAATCAATCGACACATGCATGGGCCAGTTTCTGGTCCAAGCTCAGTTGTGAGAACCAGAACACTATCTCCGAGCCATCCAGACTCCGCACATGCCCCTTGATACCCTTGCTTTGGACACCGCATTTTTATGCGAGCCGGCGGATCATACTGTCTCCGTTCATTTACATCCGCAATTTGGAAATGCTTGGTTTCTTTACGACTGATCTACGGCATGGAATCTTCCGTACCTATTCTTACTCATCGGATATTTCTTGATCCTATTTCCTCCTGACCTTATATCATCTATACCAGGCGCCGCAAATGGTTGGCAACAGTCATCTCTAATTTCTACCTTTCTTTCTTTCTGTACTTGCGGCTCTTAGAAAGGGTCTTTCTTTCTTTTTCCTTCTCTTCCACTTTGAAAAGTACGCCCCGGTGGCTATCCTTTGCTGCTAATCATAATGCCGCTAACAACAACGTTCTCTCTTTTCGCTCTTGGTTTGACATTCATCTATCCAACTCTAGCTCAGGAGCAAAATGTGCAGTTCAATCAGGTAGCCAATTTGAATGGTGATGTAAGACACTCTCCAAGTGAGGTAGCCGATCTGGCCGCATCCAGTTCCAATGCTGACGATATCAACAACAGATGCAACTAAATAGGCTCATCTTCCCTGATGGTACCAAAATCGAGGCCTTCTCCCAAACCCAGCGTCAAATCCTAGTCAATCAAAACACAGCACCTCTTACTGCCAACCATGTCGTGGGCTCTACTGGCCAACCTTTCATCCAACTGTCACAAAATTCCATGACCATTGCTACGAATGGTGCAACAGATCTCGTAGGAGCACAGATCGAGATGCCTATTCAGCAAGCGACACTTGACCAAAATGGCATCACCGCAGATAATACCTTTGTTGCAATGCTCTCCCCAGATCGACAGACGTGGATGGTCATGGAGGGAATCAAGAGTGTCAACACGTAAGATTCTTTTCGCAAATGGATTAATCCTCTAATATTATGTATAATATGCTGACATAAACAACAGTACTGACTCCACTGTGCGTATGATTAAGCTGAATGCGCTGGATGGCGAATACATGGCCATTGGCAGACAGACGGTCGAGACGAGCAACGTCTTGAGTCCATTTGGTCAGGACCCACAACAATCAATCCAGGTCAATGGGTCTGGGGTCCAAGAGGTTGAGTTCCAAGATGGCTTCCGTATGACCATAAGGGCGAGCCAACCGATGACGGTCAACACCGACGTCGTGAATGGAATCAGTTCTTCCATGCTTGTAGATGGTGGCATGTCAGTTAGTATGTACTTACTTAATTTCTCAGACCACTAATTTCATATATTAATTGTGTATATAGATAACTTTCGGTATCTTGTCAGGACCAACCTAGCTGCTGTCCAGCCAAGCCTCAACCAGATGGCTGCAGTTATGCAACTTCCCAGTAAGTTCTTCAAGGCGAAGCTTTGCTGATTTGCCACTAATCACTAGTAGTAAACGCCAACCGGGTGATGCAAACTGCTCAGCGAATGGGTGCTGGACCAAATGACATGATACAGCTGGGAATTGAACAGCGAGGAGTTCTTCAAAACCCCGGCGGAGCTACTGGTAACCTTTCACCAGCTCGTCATAAGCGACAAGATAACACGACTGACCCCGCGACACCTACTGATGCTACACCTACCGACGCAACACCTACTGATGCAACACCTACCGATGCGACAGCCACTGATGCGACAGCCACCGATACAACGACCATCCAAGATCCAAACCAGGGGTCATCAAATTCTGGGAATGCGGCTGCCACAAAACTGCTTCTGGCACCAACTTTCACTCCCATTACTTCACGAACTGTGTTGGACCAGCAAGCTGGCCGCATCGCAGCAACAGTTGCTCAGCTTGATGGGGAGTATATAGTCACCATGTCAATTGGGGCCCAAGGACAAGCTCCGCAGGGTGGAGTTCAGCAACCAGCTCCACAAGGCGCACAACCAGTTCCACAAGCTGCACAACCAGCTCCACAAGGCAGCTCCCAGCAACCAGCCGCACAAGGCACACAACCAGCAAATCCATTAGGAACTCCCCAGCAGCCAACCGGAGCGAATGTTCCTGCTCCTGAGCCGCAAGCTGCATCCCCATCAGCAATTCCACAGCCAGCAAGAAGACAAACAGCACCAACGCAATACGGCGTCACCATGAGTATGTCCGACTTGGCAGTCATGGTAGAACGACAAAAGAATTGGGGTATCTTGCCTGCGTCGGAAATGATAACTGAGTACTGGGGCCAACAGGGTCAAGCTGTGCCTGCCGCCCAGAAGCTGAGGAGGTCAAATGGGCGAGAGTATAGAGCGAAAAGATTTGTCGTGTAGAAGGGCCAATGCAATTGTTAAGTAGAAGGATCAATAGATTTGCCACATGGCGCCTAGATGGCGTCATGATGTGTACCTAGCGTAGCTTATCAGTCATCTACTAATGCTTTGATGTGGCGGAATTTATAAATGCATTCGGATAATATCCCATCGAGATTGTTGTAAAGAGCTCAGGCTAAATGGGCGCCATAGTCAACATGATTGAGAAAATGTCATGATGAGGCCTTGTCACAATTGGCATTCCTATCAAGGCATCACACATCGCCCGTAAAGAGTCAGCTTGATATATAATTGCCACCTCAAGGATAATAAATCTAATCAATATCCATTCTATGCACCATTTCTGACTGCGTTCTGCTAAAATATAAAATCAAGTTGTGCCTCAAAAGTATTTGCTTAGATCCATGCGTCCGACTTCCTCTTGACCACATCTCGAGAATTCGCCGTCTGATTCCGATTCCTCGTGTAAATCACCGGTTGCAGATCTTACCAGATCTTACCAGAATCTATCTTCCAATATTCAATGCCGAGTTCAAAATTTAGAAAGCGCCGCATTCATCTTTCAAGGTTGGCTCGGAAGATATTCGGGGTGCAACTGTTCCATTCTCCCAGGGCTCCCACAACACCCAATTTCGCTCCAAACCTCAATGACTAAGTCCAAGTGCCAGCCTTGTATGCCAGAATGCAATCGTCACAATGGAATTACAGGTTTTAGGTGCGAAGCCGGCGTTCAAACTCCGCTAGCGGCACCCCGAAGCCACCATTGGGGTATTTGGGCTGGATCTGAGCTCATGCGCGTCGATCCAGGCACTTAACTGTGCTGTATGAATGGCAAATAATCGCATAGTATAACGCTCGATTGCGAAGCTCTAAAAATTTCAAAGACCGCTGATATTGAACACCTCATCGAAAGCTTCTTGCAACTCTATATCGCATGTTCTTCTTCAACCATATAATTATGTCGCCGGCTTCCTCTGCCTCGCAGATAGACAAATATTACCTAAGTCTTGCGTATTCGTCCTCGGTTCCCTCGTCCCAGGCCCTCTAGCATCTCGGGCATACATGCACAACTCGGCGAGCTGGAGAATTGCCTACCATAACAGCTGAAGAGTACCAAGTAGTGCATATTTCACCGGTAACGCTTTCACACAGGAGAGTATAGACTAGAAGTGCTCGTAGTCAGACATTGCCGGTTTCTGTTTCTTTCCATCTCATAATATTAGGTCCAGCTTAGTCGATAGTATAGCCCGCACAGCCAATTATGCTCTGGTGTTGATACGTAAAATTTCCATTAACATGCCGTGATTCCTTTCGTATAAGATAAACTGATCGTTTCAAGTTCGCCTCGGCAAGACTCTAGAGCATTATGAAGCTAGTTGAAGGCGGTTTAAGGACGGCTGTATGATATGTGAGGCCAGGGAGTCAAGAAGTAGCCTGGTAAACACATAGTAGATGGTCCATGTTCCACTTGTGGAGATCCAACTGCTTCACGTGCTATGGTAATTGAAAGAAGCCACAAACTCGACTGCAAATTTCGTTGTGCCGTTGATGCTTCTCTATATGCTGCATCGTTGTCCGATTCCAGCAAAGATTTAACTTAGTTTGTGGCTCGCTTGTCACGACATACTCATCTCCGGATCACGATTAAGTTGCTGGTAGAGGGCCCAAGTTTCTAAGATGGTGCCAGAAGTTACCTCCTTAATGCTAATTGACCACGTATCAATAAAACTCATATTTGGGGCCATTATATTTTGATGTAAAACCCCCACGAACGGTTGAGATCTCTAAGTTGATGTGAGGATCTGAAGTGGAACTCGACTCACGTTCTAGTAATATATTTTCCCCGCACATCCGAACATTACTTCTTAATGAGTAGGCCAGGCTAGGTAATCGCTCATGTAGGAGGTCTGGCATGGATAATGACCCGTATCAAGTGTTTACAACTGGTAATTTCACTTAGATATCTAGTTGCTTGGTAACACAGGTGGATAAGGATGCGGGATATTACGGTGAATAGACGCAACACATGTTGAACAAGAATACGAAATTAGTCGAATGCACATGTTTGGTTCCAAGATAGATTCACCAATCCCGGAGTCAGGCCATGGTGACAAGCATTGGTTTTGTGTCTAGCCCCATTGCCTAATGATTAAATTCATGTAGCTAGCCATGATATCCTTCTCCTCGATGCTCCTTTATTGCAAAGTATCGCTGCGCAGATGTACCGGTATCGGCCCTTCCTGACATGCCCTTGGTACGCATGTATCGCCGACCAAGCATGCTTATTCTTCTCTTCAAACGTCCAGTAGTCACCTTTACAGGGATATACTCGTCTGATGCATTTGTACACTTCATTGCGACACATGTGTCGACGGTAATATTATTTGTCTCGTTGAAATTTCAAGTCGTGGAGTAAATACCTCATTGCGGTCTCCAGCCTGCTGATTGCGGTGGAGGACTGCGTTGCTGGCCTGGGTATGGCGCCTGCTGCTGTGGCGGAATACCTCTTTGTTGTGGAGGATATGGCAGCTGTTGTTGAGGACCGTAGCCAGCTGGGCCGTTGAATGGAGCGCCACGGTTGGAGGGTGAACCTCTTCCACCTTGACGAGAGTTTGGCCGTTGCTCAGTTGCAAATGGCGGAGGACCTCTACCTTGTCGCGAGCTCGGTCTTTCCTCTCCAGCAAAAGGCGGAGGGCCATATCCTCCTCTTCCACCCTGCCGGGAATTTGGTCGTTGTTCTGAAGCGAATGGGGGAGGACCGTAGCCTCCTCTACCCTGTCGTGAATTGGGGCGAGGTTCCCCAGCAAATGGTGGTGGCCCATACCCTCCTCTGCCTTGTCGTGAGTTCGGCCTCTCGTTTGCGGCATAAGGAGGAGCAAATCCTCTTCCGCCTTGAGGACCTGGTCGCTGGCCGCCAGCAAACTGAGGACCACTATTTCCAGGCCGTTGTGCCGAACCGCCTCTCCCCTGGCTTCTGGGCGGGACCACTCCTTGTTCCGGCTGATAACCTCCATTTCCTCGCCCGCCAGGCCCGGGGCCTAGTCCTCCCCTGCCTCTATAATTCCCACCCCGTCCTCCCATTTCTCCTCCAACAGGCTCAGGGCTGTCATCGTACGTACTTATAATCGACAAGGCAGCGCTGGCACGATTCGAATCTAGAAATCCACCGCGAGGTGGCTCTACCGACGGCTGGTTGTATGGATCAAATGGAGCGGGAGTCTGTTCGAAAGTTGCAACTTGAGGAACTCGCTGTGCCTGAGGGGCATATACCTGCGGAGGTTGCTGGAGATTAGGAGGGGCTGGAGGAGAGTTTTGAAACTGCTGTCCTCTTGGAGGGCTACTCGTGATCGCGGACCCTGAAGGGGGTGAGTTTGCAGCAACATTCGTTTGCGTTGGCACATTTCCGCCAGCTGCGTTTGGTGTCCCTTCCGCAGCGGTCGATGCACCAGCAGCCCCAGCGCCTTGCTCCGTAGTTCCGACGTTATTCAGGTTATCGAGATCATTGAGTTTCGTGCTCTGATCGACATTGTACTGCTTTACGACATCTCCGCCATAGCCATACCCAGGTTTATGAGGGGCGTCGCCCACGGCGCAGGACAGGCACGCACCCATAAGTGGGATTGTGGGTCGCGTCGATGCCAGAGGAGACAGTTGAGCTGAGGAGTTGGGTGGTAGTGAATTACTGGCTTTGCCTGCTTTCACAGTTTCTGTTACTGCCCCTTACTTGGAATCGCACTTGGATGGGGATCCCCTTAAAGCAAGTCGCTGACTAAGATACCAACAAGCCGGCTTGCCCGGAGGCTGACGTTTCCAGTGCGGCGGTGCTGCGGACTGTATATTGTAGAAGTAGTACAATGTTGGACTAGACCAGGTAAAAGGAACTATAGTGAAGCACTGGTAAGCGCAGGGTGGGGTCTGCAAGGAACCAACGATGGCCGATCCACGTGTCATACCTGCATGAATTATCCTTAGTCATCATCTTCAGCCGAACACAACGGCCTTTGAGATAAAAAAAGATAAAAATAATCACCCATATCCTTCTAACACAAAAGTGGAAAGGCGGCATGATGCAACACGTGACTGCTATCAACTCTCGACGGATCCTGGAGCACGCGATGCCATTATCCTTTAGCGTCAATGCAGAACCGCCGTTTTGCTCATTACAATTCTCTGCCATCTGATATACAACACGGCCATGGTGCTCCCTTGCTTGCGGATTTGCTGCTTAGCAGAAAATTATCTACGTCTCCACAGAATCACGATGAGCGCCTGCGGACTGATGCTGCAATTTCATTGATTACAGCATCCTCTGACCCGTAGTCTACAGCCTCAATTGATGGCATCATAAAACGGTCTTAGGAGGACGCTGATCTCTTGAATACCCCTTCAAACTAAGATTGCGTGTTATGCATTCCAAAAGAGGACTCTTAAACAACTGCCGGCAGCTCCCGACCTCAAATGACTACCGATTTCGCACGTGGAGCAAACTAGGCAATTTGGATATCCCCAAGATACAGGACATCCAACTGGCCAGTGCAAAGATTAAGTAGTACAGCAATCAACCTTATCCTAGGCTAAACGTGGGTATTTTGCGGGGGAATCTGGGGAAACTAGCAACGTGACCTAGGACTTATGGAATATGTCTTGGCTCTACAAGCTTGTAGTTACAAACGCTATAAAGAGAAGATGGGGAACATTGAGAAGAGGTAGCGCAGTAACTGGTCAATCACATCTAAAATCATGGTCCTGTCCTCAGTTCTCGCAACTCTTTCTCTTTTGGTTGGAGCATTCGCTGCGCCAGGATATGTCATTCCAACTGCAGAGACTAAGGCAATAGGTGCTCGAGCCACAAACTTCTGGTCTTCATGGTCCGAAGGCAGCGGGAGTTGGAGATGCGCCAACGGTTCTGGAGGATCATACACCGTGACTTGGTCCGGTACAAATGGTGGCTTTGTGTGTGGAAAAGGGTGGAACCCTGGAGGATCAAGGTTAGCACAATCCACCCGCTATGGCTGGTATCCATGAGAATGGCAACATGAGCAGTCAAATTGACACTCCGGAATAGGACTTTGAAGTACAGCGGGACATATACACCAACAGGGCCAGGTTATCTAGCTGTATATGGGTGGACACAAAATCCTTTGATTGAATACTACATTGTCGACTCTTATGGCACACTCGATCCTGGTGAGCCATGGACTGCCAAAGGCAACTTTACCTTCGAAGAAGGCACATATCAACTATACCAAAGCACCCGTGTCAACAAGCCTTCTATTGAAGGCACCAGGACCTTTCAGCAATATTGGTCTGTCCGCACTGAGAAGCGGGTTGGTGGGACTGTGACTACCGGCAAGCATTTCACTGCGTGGGCTAATGCTGGAATGAGGCTTGGAAACCATAACTATATGATCGTGGCGGTAGAAGGATATACGAACAACAAAGTAACGGCCAGTGGAACCGCTTCTATCACCGTAGAATAGATTTGGTGGGATGGGCCAAAATTTGTCAATGGGTGGGACAGATGCCAAGTTGTATCCGACGATTGGAGCAGTTGACAGATTGCACAGCCTCTCTCGGCATCGTGGAGTGTAGATACATCTTTTATATAGTTCCAAGAAATTCTACATACGTTCTTGTCAGGAACGTCTGTCACTGAAGATATTTATCAAGTTGCATTCATCCCACTTTTGAAGTCATTAGGTGATGCGTCAAAAGGACTAGGCAGGAGTCGTTCGGTTTGCTTTTCAAACATCGATTGTATAATTGCTAGGAAACATGCTTCTCACTGTATTAACCCGCCCTCCATCATATCTGCCTAGACAAACTAGTTCTAGGTCAACAGCTTTGCAATAAACTCGCGATGGTATGTAACAACAAACACCTACCCCACTCCCGAATTTGTACTAATGCTAAAAGGTGATCCAAGATGAGACGGAACTGTAGGAGCCAAAAGCAGACACTATCTCAGCATCTGAGTCTACAAGTCGGCTTTTCACAATCACCATCGCTAAATCGCTAACGGATATAAATGCCATTAAAGCTCTGATAACCGCCTACTGCAACTCAAACATTCCAATGCTCCCTACCCACGACCTCGAGGGCTTGCCTGGCCCATACGGCCCACCCAGCGGCTGTCTCCTGCTAGCGTACTCTGCCAACACCCCACCCATTCCTCTCGGCATGATCGCCTACAAGTGGCGCCCTGAGATCCCGCTAACTTGCTGTGAGATGAACCGACTTTACGTCTCACCCAGAGCCCGCGGGATGGGCCTAGGAAAGGTATTGGTTAAAGAGCTGTGTGGGCATGCAAAAAAGTCCGGATATGACGAGATGAGGCTCGGTGTTTTCATGGCCAATGAACCAGCAGTGAGATTGTATGAGGGGATGGGATGGAGGAAGATTGAGCGTTATAAGGAGAAGCTGTATGATGGGATTCAGGCATATAGTTTGCCAATGAACCAGCAGTGAGATTGTATGAGGGGATGGGATGGAGGAAGATTGAGCGTTATAAGGAGAAGCTGTATGATGGGATTCAGGCATATAGTTTGCCAATGAAAGAGGTTGAGAGTGACCCGCAGTCGGTCCTGTAGTCGGTCCTGTTTCCCCCGGCACGAAATTAAAAGCAAGATATATCCGAAGGCGCCACTGCTTTATTTTCAGGGCCAAGTTCAGCTTGAAATGACCGCAAATGAGAAAGACTGAACCACAACTTTTGGGTCTGTATAGAAATTCCTGTGCGGTAGAATTGGACGTTTGTACATCTCAATCAGCATTAAGTAGCCTTAAAGCCTGGACCGTGTCCTTGTAGTATTGAGAGGCATCTCTGTACGAGTGGGTTGGTATTCTGCAATGTAAATAAGAAAGCATCACAGAGGCAGCCAGTAAACTGTACAAGAAAAGCTTAATAGCCTTCTCAGAGGGCACCTATAATTAATATGCTACCTTAGAATCATGGTGCCTGGCTCATGAGCAAGCGAGACGAAGTCTATGTTGTTAAAAACGCTCTATGGGACAAACCCGGAAAATTTCAGACGTGTTATAAAGCCTATGCCGTGGCCATTAATCTAGCGTGGCTTTCTTAAGCCTGTCTTGTCTTCAGTTTCTTTTGTTGCTAGTCGCAAACAGATGCTGTCGGGCATGGTCTACAAGATTTCCAGACAGCATGCGACTTAATTGCTCAGGGAGCAAATGAAATGGGGCTATCCGTGACGGTGGAGTAGCTGGGGTCGAGTAAATGATACTCTGTTCGAGAGAGGCAGAGTGATCATTAAATTTCCATTCAGTAGATTGAGAATTACTTCTACAACCTGAATCCCGTTCTTTTTTTCATCCGCAAAATAGTTTCATCGAGACGCTAACAGAAAGTTAGGCTGGGTAGCACTTTGTTCACCCTGAGACTACGGGCATACGGCATACGTCTTGTGACTGAAAACCAACAGAATAGAAGTCGACTCGCACTATAATCGAGATAGCCTTTCGCGCCAAAGCGCTCTTCAACATGCATTACGATCTAGTCAGGTAGATGTCGATGTGATCATGTGACCATGCCCATATGTTGCAATAATGAGCCATCGAATCTGCAGGAATTAATCTACAATGAAGAGTGAAAGATGATTTAAACTCTTAATTCATTTCTACTATGAGTCCTCTGACAACGGTAAGGGACTGGAGCAATGCAACACGTGATCGTAAAATATTCGGATCTACTCCTTCAGAAAAGGATAGGCTTCAGAGGCTTCAGCATTCGACGCCGACTGCTAGACTCACATTGTGCAAATATTCACATGCCGTTTTCTTTCTTGTATCTTGTCGATAGAACTACTCTTTGTGCAACATCGGCGCCAGTGACGTTGCTCGTAGCCAAGTTTCAGTGTGGTGTGGAGAACATCATCAGGCTTACCTTGGCTGTCTCGTTTGCAAACCAACCTCACTCCCATTCTTCTTCTCACCATCACCATCTCAAACACAATATCTGCCACATCGAGCTTGAAAGCCCCCCATTAACAGCTTCTCATACGCCAGATCAATTTTATCTGAGATGGCTGAGAAAGGTTCGGTGCCAATCCAAGATTCCATCCGGCAGGCTGGCGGTGGTCAGCAGGGGGAGCGAGACAAGTCCATCGAGATCGATGCCTCTTTTCTACCACATTTGGAGTCAATATTCAAGAATAATGCAGGACCTGATAAGAAGTGGCACAAAAACGAGCTTGCAACATTCCTTCATCACGTGCAATCGGACGATCCAGCCGATTCATCAAGCTTCACGATCCAGGATGAACTAGACTTTAGCAACTTCTTGAAATATATAACATCTTCCACTGGAAATATCTTACGGCCCCCTCCTAAAAACGATCTATCGTGGCCTTTGAGCAGCTATTACATTAGCTCTAGCCACAACACATATCTCACGGGCAATCAACTGTACAGCGATTCCAGCACGGATGCATACAAGAACGTGCTGCTCCGTGGTTGCCGATGCATTGAGATCGATGTTTGGGATGGAGATGACTCAGATTCAGATTCGTCTGATGAGGAAAGCGACGAAGAATACACTGAAAAGAAGAATCTCAAATCAGCCAACCGCAAAGAGCGGCTGGCTAAGAAAATCCCCGGGTCTATCTCTAGCCGGCTTGAGAAAACATCCTTAGGCAAAAGACTAGAGAAGTACACAAGCAACGAATCAAAGACAGGTGCTGAGTCGACCTCACCTCCCGCGAAGGAATCTCATGCAGATGCACCGAGCATCTCTTCCCTCAAGAGACAATCTACTCCTCAAGCCGTTGCCATCGAGCCCAGGGTCCTTCATGGTTATACCCTTACCAAAGAAGTATCATTTCGCGAAGTATGCGAGACGATTAAAGAATATGCATTCACGGTCAGCGAACTTCCACTCATTGTCAGCCTCGAAATCCACTGCTCCAGTGCGCAACAAGAAGTAATTGTCAGCATTATGAATGATGTGTGGTCCAGTTTCCTGCTACCAAGACCAGACTCCGATGCACAGGTTTTACCATCACCTCATGACCTGCGACGGAAGATTCTTGTGAAGGTGAAATACGCACCACCTGGTACGACACCATCAACGACAACGAGCAATACTGAAAGTCTTCCGCCCGAGGCTGCTGCATCTAAAACTGTAGCAGACAAGCAGAAAAAGCCATCTAAGATCATACAAGCCCTGAGTGACTTTGGTATTTACACCCGTGGCGTATCCTACAAATCTTTGGCCCAACCTGAGGCAGCAATGCCTACCCACATCTTCTCTCTTTCCGAACGTGGGGTTATGGAAGTGCACGAGACTCAAGCTCCAGAGCTGTTCAAGCACAATCAGAAGTACATGATGCGTACCTACCCATCCGGAATGCGCATTGGTTCCTCGAACTTGGACCCACCTGTCTTCTGGCGCAAAGGCATTCAAATTGTGGCACTGAATTGGCAAAAGTGGGATGAAGGGATGATGCTCAATGAGGGCATGTTCGCTGGGACTGGTGGCTATGTGCTCAAGCCCGAAGGCTACCGGATTGGAAAGGACAACTCCGCTACACCCTCCACAGTAGACAAGAGCATCGCAGCACCAGGCACTCCAGCCACGGGGGTAATTGCCAAAACCCTGAACTTGAAGATTACAGTTTTTGCAGCTCAAAATCTCCCATTACCAGAGAAAGATGATACGGCTTCTGGCTTTAGACCCTATGTTAAAGTCGAAGTGCATACTGAACCACACCATGCGCATAGTTTGAAAGAACAATCTGGCAAAGCTAAGGAAGGCGAGTACAAGGCGAAAACGAAAACCCGCAAGGGTATCAGCCCCAGCTTCGAGGGCGAGACTCTGGAATTCAAGAGCATTGAGGGAGTCACTCCTGAACTTGCCTTCGTTCGGTTTCTGGTCAAGGATGATGAGATTGGCAGGAATGATTTATCCGCATGGGCCTGTGTGAGACTGGATCGTCTCCGGAGCGGCTATCGTTTTGTGAAGTTGATGGATGCCCAAGGAGTGGAAAGCAAAGGTGTTTTGCTAGTGAAGATTGAGAAGAAGCTAACGTGATATGATGAATTTGGATGATGACGATGAATGGATGACATGAATTCGCTAGAAACGCATAGGAGTAGGGATTTTGCACCCAATATCGACTAGTGGCAATTTCACGTGATATTCTGTCAAGCAATGGCGATTCGCATCGCAAATTCGCGTACCATACAGTAGTGCCCGGTGCACCGGCCCTGCCCTTCCTCTTTATGCTTACTATCCCCCCAGCGGCCCGTATTACTGAGCAAATTGAAACACGAGGGACCAATACCCAATAGTGCCTAGTGATCACGATCTCCTTCAGAACCCGACAAGTGTGATCACTCGGATATGCTTACGCCCCAAACTTGCATTTGTGCAAGAGTCGGCTGCACGCGTTCAAGAATGATTTGGCTTTCAGGATGCATCTGCGGTGCAAGCTTAATCCGAGTGTCCAAGCCTTACTTAGTATCAATTCTTCCCCCCCTGTAAATTGGAACCTCGCGGGTATCTAGATTATAGCACAATCGAGACAATCCATTATCTGTCAGAGTATCCTCATGTTTTATACTGTGCGGTCTTTACAAACTCATGTGTGAGTATGCAACCAACGGGTACAGTCATTATGAACGCACGTGTGGGTGTGCGTCAAGGGGAAACTGGCGATCTTCCGGAGCATCTGCATCAACCAGGTCCAATTAGCGTTCCTCCTCGTCTCCCAAACCGGCCTATAAGTACTAGCTCGGCCGCTTGGCATATTTCTGGATACAATCCGCCGATGCTATTGCAACGTGCAAAAAAACAACACGACCCAGGTTGTCGGATGATTACACCATGACATGGCGGCTAATTGAAGATCCTGGAAAAAATGCCTTCTTCTCGTTTACTCTAAACGGTTGTTGATGTAGTTGAATTTGTGGAGATCTGGGGCCCCGACATCCGAGATATCCTATATCATCGTGGCCATATGCCCTTGTTTGAGATTTTGTCTGCCCAACCGTCCCTCCAGTTCTTAAGGCAACATATTCGAATCAAATTGAGCTCATCCACGCAATATGGGAGGCACCGAGGGATTCTCTGATCCTATCCTCACTCGGATCGCCGAGGAGGATAAGGTAAAGTGGTACAAAAAGCGAAACCTACGGATTATGTACATTTACCTTTTCCTCTGCTGTATGGGTGTAGAGATGACCTCCGGTTTCGATTCTACACTCATCGGGACCTTGCAATTTTCTGCTGCATGGAACAAATGTAACGGCTTCTAGCGGATGCCCAAATCTAGTCGCTAATAAAGATAGACTTCTCCTCCGGCCATGTTGATGCTAAAGGAAAGCCAGGCCTAAAACCAGCAATGCTTGGATTAGTTGCCTCCTGCTACCAACTCGGGTCCATAGCCGGCGTCCCTATTGCGCCTTGGCTTAACCAGAGACTCGGCAGAAGATGGGCGGTCACGATAGGTTCGTTAATTATGTGCGTTGGAGCAGTAATTCAGGGATGTGCTCAAAACCGTAAGTTCCTATGAGCAAAGCCGTGATTTAGTACTGAGTCGTGCTAGTTGGGATGTATATTTTTGCCCGTATGGTCCTTGGATTCGGAATCGTTATTGCTATCATTGCCGGCTCCGCGCTGATCGGAGAACTGGGACATCCAAACGACCGACCCACCCTCACTTCTCTCTTCAACTCTTCCTACTTCATCGGACAGATTATTGCATCAGCCATTGCTATCGGTACCAGTGACATCAAGAGCGATTGGAGTTGGCGAATTCCTTCATTCCTACAGATCTGTCCTTCGCTCCTACAGATCGGCTTCGTCTTGTGAGTTTTTTTTAGAGTTTTTTTTTGCGAAGTCTCTGTTACCAGTCTCTGACAGATGCTCAAAGCTTCCTTCCAGAAAGCCCTAGATGGCTTATAAGCCGAGATAGAGACGAAGAGGCGTACGCAATTTTGGTTAAATACCATGCGGAGGGGGACACAAACTCTGTGCTTGCCAAAGCCGAAATGGCTCAGATCAGGTCTACCATTAAGCTTGAGCTCGAGAATTCGAAGCGGTCCTGGATGGACATGGTTGCGACATCCGGAATGCGTCGTCGTGTGCTCATTTCGGCCTTTCTAGGCCTGTTCACACAGATGTCTGGCAATACTCTTCTATCATAGTAAGCGATATATTCTTTCCAGATACAAGAATCCACAAACGGCTAGTTAGTGGCACATATTATGAAATTCAGAGCCACCACCATACCGCTCTGTAGCGAGATGCGTGAAGTTTTACTGACGGAACTACAGTTATCAGAATATCCTTTATGAAATGATGGGCCACACGAGCAACTATGCCAAAACCCGGATCAATATCGCTAATGCTTGCTGGGGTCTCATCACTGCCTCGATAGCCGCACTCATCGTGGCGAAGTTCCGCCGCAGAACCATGTTCATGGCATCCTCGGCTAGCATGCTTGTCGTCTTCATCGCAATGACGGTTGCGTTCCAGCGGCTTCACAAAGCCACGGCGGACGGAGTCAAGAATAACGCGGCGGCTGTTGCTGCGCTGGTCTTCTATTTTGCATACCAACCTACCTACAATCTAGGAAACAACGCGCTCACTTACAGTAAGTCTAGGCATCGAAAGCCATAGGAATGGATTCTGACTTGTCTGTGTAGCATATCTTATTGAGCTATTCCCCTACGCGCAACGCTCGCGGGGTATCGGAATCGAACAGTTTTTCGGAAAAGGTGGTGGGTTTTTCTCGCAGAACGTGAACCCGATTGCCATGGACGCCATAAACTGGAAGTTTTTCGCCATCTACTGCGGATGGATAGCTTTCGAGTTCTCTTTCATCTTTTTCATGTACCCTGAGACCTCGGGAAGAACCCTTGAAGAGCTGGCATTCTGTAAGTACCTTGAGCCGCGGAGTTAGGATGAGTTGCTGACTTTGTGGCAGTGTTCGAGGACAAGGAATTGGCGAACCAAGCTGTAGTCGCTGTCGAGAAGCAGATTCATGCCGATGACGTTGGCGAGACAAAGGAGGTCCCTATGCATGTTGAGAATAATGCCGACAAAAAGGTCTAAATTGAGCGTAAGATGGATTAAATCCCCTTAACAAGCCGGGCAATAGGGGATGCATATCTATTTGAGACTCGAGGCATTGATATGGAGAACGATGCATGTGCATCAAGTTCATGAAATAATGAATTACTACGACGAATGAGATATATCACTTGAAATAGAACTGTTTTCCTGTTGGTGAAGTAGAGTGTAACACATTAAATCTCCGTGTCTCATAAAACTCGGATGCTTTTTAAAACACCGTTAACAGATCTCAAATACTTGGTGACTATGCGTATACGCAACTCGCGGTTATTAGTCAGTAATGTTTCGTCAACCAGATCTAGGCCCTGGGGTATTTTTAGAAGTATTCTTATATATTCCCATATCGACACAGTAATCCGAGTTCTTAAGACCTCGCACCCCTCGTCTGCGGTGGCCACCTCCTCACCGTCTCCGCATACAGCGGCCTAACAATAAGCTCGTAAACATCATTCATGACCTCGTCCGCACGTCCCTCCTCAAATCTCCTCAAACCCGGAAAGTTAAAGCAGCTATTGATCGGATCCGAGAACAGTGGGTCTTGTGCACGAATCTCCTCCCACGTCCATGCGCGTGCTATCGCGAGGCAAAACTCGTGGTTGGATTCGATGCTGAAGTCCATAGGGCGAACATGGACTCTGTCTTGGTGAGCCTCAATCGGGACGCCGAAGCAGAGCTCTGTAAGGAGAATACCAAGGGACTCGAGAGAAGTTTTTGGGTTAAAGTTTGGGGGCGTGTCGGTGTCTGGAAGGGTCTTGACATGGGTGTCCTTCGATATGAGCTTGGACGACATGAAATCTCGTGATATATATGGCTGGTCAAATAACACCGTCCCACCACGGGTTTTGAAGACTATGTCCTTTTTGGTCCAATGACTTTTTAGCCAATGTGTTCTTTGAAGCTGCAGAAGCGAGGATGCGAGAATAGTGGCAAGGACTGCACGCTTTTCGGGAGAAAACTGGTATGGTTTAACAATTTTTCCCTCAAGAACTTGGTCTAAGCTTATTGGAGCTGCATCCGTAGAAGCCTGTTTAATAAAATTTTGGAGTCAGCCTTCTATCTGGACTGGATTTGTATCATGAATCCAAAGCTTCCCAAGGAAAGAGACGTTAAAGCATAGCACCATGATCCCATAAATGAAAGACATCTCGGGGCCAGATTGCTACTTATAGTTTTAAACTCTAGCATAAAGCAACGTTCCGAACTTATGAAACATGGGAGAGAGAACTTGAACCTAAAAGGCTGAACTACCTTCATGCTACGATCACCAGCCATGAAATCTAGCTGGCTTTTACTTCTGTCGACGAAGTAACCAAGAGACGTTGCAGCAGATGCTACACGCATGGTATCACAAAGATCTGCTATCAGGACTTTGGAGGCAGCTTTTGCAAGAGGTGAGCTGGGAGGTGTATCGGATTGTGCTTGAAGTTGTGTGGCATTCTGTGTCACTGTAGCGTGTTTGGAAGGCTTGCTAACAGGTTCCTCGTCTATTCGAGTTTGCTTTCGTGTGCTATTTGATACAGTAAACTTTGTGATTGTTACAGATATATGCTTCTCTTTTGTCGTCGGCATAGGCTTGATAGCGGTTAAGCCCGTTTCGCCTTGCTTATTTCCTCGAAACAGTTTCCTGAGAACAAAAATCAGCATGATACTTGCAAATGCATATTGATGTGTCAAAAGTAAAGAAGCACTACTATATTGAACACGGCCTTTGGCCACCCACGCGAAAAAGATACAGTTCTAGAGAAGAATGTCCTTGAATAGAGATTCAGGTGCTCATACCACTTCTTCATCTCCTTGCCGGTGGGGCAGGCCTGCATGACGCATCTAGATAGGATCAAGACAAGGTCTATTCTTTAGGATTTTATAAAAATGCCTGCCTACCTGAATTTGGAATCTGAGCTGAAGAATGGGAACTTCCCTGTGCTGTCTGATGCACCACTTTTCATGGAGCTTTGGGATGACTTGGTCACGATGCTGGGAGGACTAAGTTGTGATTTAGGGGCAACATTTTCAGGAGGGTTAGGCTTCACGGCTAGAGTTGTATCTTGTTTTGGCGCGGGTGTCGGTGACGATAACTTTTGTCCATTTTGAGGCTCTGATTCTACCGGCTCTGAGACTACTACCTGAACTTCTTGCTCAACCACCTCTGTAAATGCTGAGTTATCTGCTTTATCACCCTGGGTAAAATTACTGGGTAGGATGAACAGAAGATGGAAGTCACAACTTGTTGTTTCGAGCCTTTGCTCTAACTGCAAGAGGGCTTGATGTGAAACACGGCAATGGCAATGCCATGCGGCTTTAAGAACTTCATAAAGATTGTTTGAAGTTTGCCAGATTTTCTTGAAAATCGGGTTCAAAGATGCGAGTATTCGAGCACCTTGTGAGCGGTGCTTATCACTCAACTCTACCATTTGGCTGAGCTCCTCGATAAGTCTTTTGGCTTCAGTATGTCCCTCGTATCTTCCGGTAAATAGAGCTTGCGATATCCGCTCCCATTGAAGCCTCCACCAGTCCGCGGTGTGCTCACTCGACATCAACTACAACAAACATTAGTGGCACAGACTGGACATGCTTCAGCAGGTAACTTAGGAAGCGCCGGGCTCACCTCTTGAGTATTCATTATCTCTCCGAGGTCCTCTAATATATCATAAATTCGTTTTATGGTGTAGATACACCAGTCATAGCGATTATCAAGACGGCTTTTCAGCCTCGAAATCAAGACCGGATTACGCCAGCCAGTAAAAGTGGAGTCATTGACAATCTCAAGGAACTTGTCCTTGGAATCTGCTGCAGGGAGAAATGGATCCGGTCCTCCACACATCAAGTCTTGGAGAATGCCTTCGAAGAATAATTGTTGGCCTTCCATATCTCGGATAAATGCCTCATATTTTCGACGAAACCGGGCCCAGTTCGCGTAATACCGAGCACCTCTCTACATTGCGTGCAGGATTAGTTTCCCTGTTTCTGTAGCAATCTGAAGAACAAAATAGCCGTTTTCGTTCTTATTACACACCCGAGACAAGGGGATTCTGTACCGAAAGATTACTCACTTTGTATTGTTCAAAAACTATGATGGCAGCAGGATATGCTCCCAGAACCAGCCCAGCGACCTCCATACGGCGTGCTCGGTGTGAACTTGAACTGACGACAAGAACTATCACACAGCAGGAGGCACTATATTCAATCTCATGTATCACATAGACTGAGCGCCTGAGCAGAGTGTATACCACGCTCAATTGATGAAAAAAGGTTGATGTTCATGATTTATAGAGCAAGAGGGGAAACATCTCAGCCGCAAAATGAGCAGAATATTGATTGGTTTACAGCCATTCTGGAAACAACTCCATGTAAAGACCATCAGCCTCATTTTTGGGTTATGACAAGGTAGCTTGCGTCCCTTTGTCCAAAGCATGGGAAGTCAGGAGTACATAGGCAACGCCAATCTCGTGCCCAAGCCTGTATCTTGAGCCAGTGGCATGACAAACGTATAAATTTTGAGACATTGATGATGACTGACCTATCTACGACATCAACATCCACGATTGCATCGTGCGGCCGGTCTTGTACTCGGATCTTCTCGTTCCTTGCAGAAGGCCTCAAGGAATCGGCGCATAAGGACCATCTTCCGGAGGCCTTGCTAGAAGAAGAGTCAAGACGCTTTGAGCTGTGGGCTAAGAATATTGCCGCCTTGCAAGATGCGCGACTTCCTAGCTCTCTTGAGTATCGTATAAGAAACGATCAAAATGCAATCGGGGTTGTGAAAAAGAGTCTTAGCTACTTAGAAGAGTCTCTCGATATGGGTAAGCCTTCTTTAAAGTTTCCTTTGGATTCGCAGAATATTGATTCTGTGACAGCCTTAGCCATTATATCTGGAGAGAAAGAGAATCAGATATGGCCTTCATCTCCAATAGAAACGGAAAGGATAGTTGAGGATGTTTCCCCTGTAAATTTGGACTCGGGTTCTCAACAGGATGATGTATTGCCAACAAACTCGGAATTGAAAGAGTTAGGTCTGGCAATAAAAGAAGCAATCACAAACCTCTTTGAGCTCTCAATGATCATTCGGAAAAAGCCAGAACAAGATGAGTACCTTAAAGCAGCTGCAAAACATCCGTTGGATCCTACAAGCGATATTGTCCATGTTGGCGACAAATATGCGCACACGCGATCAGGCCACTATTGGCTACGCGAGCGATTGGGTACGGCAATCGCTCGACGCCGACAATACCTTTACTATCGTCGAGAACATCAGAAGCTTATGGAAGAGACACATATGATCAAGCATATCGATGGGAAGACTGTTTGGTCTGGAGAAAAAGCGTCTACCTACCAAGAAGGTGACTTTCATCAACCTCGCGACGCCGATCCTTTGACTATGACACAGATAGTATCTCAATTTGCAAGGACAGAATATGCCGATTCAAGTAAAGGGAAGGATGGTGCAGCTGATCTTTTGAGAACTCCGCTGCTTCCAAGGAACGCTAATGGTGTGAGAGCTGAATATGGCCAGCATTTCGAATGTTCCCTATGCTGGCGGCCTCAAGTAATGCAAAATAAGAATGAATGGAAGTAAGTTTCACTCCAAAATTTGAGAAAGCCCTCTCAAACCTGATCTCCCAGGAAACACGTCTTCAGTGATCTCCGGCCGTATGTCTGCACATTTGAAGATTGTGGTCTCAGCATGTTCGAGAGTCAGCACCAGTGGTTTGATCATGAATTAAGATTTCACCGAAAGCAATATCTCTGCAAGATTTGTGATGATATCACTAGTATGACTCGACCACAACTTGAAAAGCATATAAGCAGATCACACCCCGGCGAGCTCGTTCGAAATGCGCTCGATGAAATCCTGGACTCAAGTCAGATTCCAAGGATAGATGCGACCGATTGCCCTCTCTGTGTTGAATATGGTGAAAAGCTACGACAAATAAATCAGTCACAAAAGTGCGACGTTAGCTTGAAGCAATTCCAAATGCATCTGGGTCGCCATATGGAGCAGCTGGCGCTATCCGCCCTACCAGAAGATGATCTTGATGAAGATGATGATTCAGGTGATTCTCTATCGAGTCTGATACAGGAGATTCTCCACTTCAGTGACTTCACAGATAGCGAAGAGTCGCTAGGTTCTAATCAGCGCGGTAGACGAAGCGAAGTTCCAGAAACAGATGTAGAGATGCGGTTGCCTTCAAGAAATGCCGATTCCGGTAGCCCTGTGTCAACCGAATATCACCAGACAGCCTCTGAGGATGCGCAAGTAGCAGAACTTCGCAGGCAGCGGAGGCTTGAGAGGCAACAAGCTGCTGCAAGACGGCGAAGATCGGATTTCGTATCGCCCGCTCCATCAGGTTCTTCCTGTTCTTCCTATACATCCCCACCAGGAAGAAGGCCAAATAGAAAAGAGCTTGTAGATTCACCACCTGCGGGCTTAAGGGGATATGGTCTCTTGAAAAGACTGGGCTTAGGAAAAAGGGAACAAAAGCAACCAGATATTACGGTTGATGAAGAGGAGGACCCAGACCACGATATTGGTAGGCTGTCTAGAAGAGAATTGAGACCTCGTTACTGGAACCGTACCCCCTCTCTTTTCGGTAGCGAGGACGAAGAAGATGCAGACCAGGGCCCTTCGCGGCCGCTTAATCGCGTATTAACTGGAGATGCCTCATTACCGGATCCTGGTCGCAGAACAAGTAGAAAGGTAGTACCAGGTCTACCTCGGCAAGCAACATTTAGAAGACAACAATCCGAGCGGAGGGAGAAATTGGAGCCTACAGACTACGCTTCGGGCGAGTGGGGGGAAACATCTCTGGAGATGGCACGTAAGGAGAGGGAACAGGAACGGCCCTTAAATATTCCCAGGCGGTCCTCCTCGACGAGAATAAAAGCCGCAGAGCGCGAAGCGACGGCGGAGCGGGATAACGCGGATAGATATGGGAGAATTTTCGACGCCCGGGAGGGGAATACCTTACGCGACGCGGGCCTAGATGGGGAGCGAGTCGCCCTTGAGCTGGGGAAGCATGGTAAAATGAGGGATCCCGCGCCCGACCCACCCTCCGATGAAGACGAGAGGGGACACGGCCATCTCCCTGGCGAGAGAGCGCCAAGAAGGACCACAACACCAACCACGCCAGGCGGGACGCCTCCGCCGGGAGTTAACCCTCCATCTGGTGACTTTGCCATCTGGTGACCATCCGGACCGATGAATACAACCTCTCTGGGAAAAAACCCTACGAATGAATCAGACCGTACCTCAGAAGAAGCTACCAACTCGGCGACAAGCGGATCTCATCCACCTTGTAGCAACGAGCGCATGGTGATGGCTGGCGAGGGCTGAAAGGCAATGTTACGAGCAAAAGAGAAGCCGGCAGAGACGATGGAGGTTCTCCTTCCAAATATTTCAATGACACAAGGAAGGCGGGGGGCTCTATGGCTGATGGCGCTGGCCGCGGTAAGAATGGCGATCACGTTGGGCTTACGGAAAAGAGTCCGAAAGTTATGATTCCTCCCCCTTCAGCTCTCGCGGCTCAAGGGGCTGCCTTATGCTCATGGATGTCATGAACGTGGTGAATCTTCTCAACGCAGTCGAACCTTCTGCTTAAGCAAGGCTCTGGTGTAGCTCCTGCTATAATCGTTATAAATGCGCTAGGATCTTTGTTCGGCACATATCGAGCACGAAAATAGGCGAGTGAGATAGTAGTGAGTTGTAAGCCACTGCAACATGTACTCAATTTCTCAGTTCTCTAAATAAGCAAAGCATCAATGTCCCCTGCCCCTCTCACTCATCCCAGCCATCTCATGCATAATTCATCTCTTCGCATATCGTAAGTCACCAAGGAGACCAATTTTGATTGATCCGCAACTGCTTATATAACACCTGCATGCGGGAGATCTGGCCTTCAGTAAAGTCATTTAGGCAGACTAATATATTAGCCAAGCTACGTTCTTGAGAGTAGGAAAAAGGGGAACCTACTATCATCGGAATAATCCATATAATTATGAATCGGGTCCTTCCCATCCCTCGACAAACTCTCTCCCTTGCAAGTATCTCTTCCCTGTTCCAAAGTCCATGTTAGAACATATATTTACCATTCATATACCAATCCCACATATGTGACTTTATAGCACTAATAATGCCTTTAAGCGGAGGCATGATAGACTTACAATCGGGCATCCCGAAGCAGACGACCTCTCTGCCGGTGTATCCCATATGTAATCCCCATCTCCAATACACCCATCCCCAATCCAAAGACCATAAAGATCTCTGGCTGGTTGAAAAGTATGAAACAACCCTAGCCAGTGGCCCACTTCATGCACTAGGGTAGCACCCAGGTTGTATGGTTTGAGCGAGCCACCAGGTACAGTGAACGGGTCAACCACCACGCCGTCGTCGCGGAATCTAGGATTGTTACTCTTAGCGCATACAGAGGCATGGAGTAAATCTTACGTTGCCGGAGTAGGGTATCCTGGGAGTGTTCTGCATAGCTCAGTGAGGATATGGAGAGAAAAAGGGGAAGGAATAACGTACGCGAACCCAATAATTCCGCCACCGACCAGACCACCAGCTGATATGGTATCGAAATAAATCTACCGGTGTTAGAATATTGGAAACTGGTGCAAGGCGTGAAGATATATGCATTCAGATCCTTGTACCTCCCCTGCCTCAGAGACCCCTTAATGGTCTGCTCCGTCCCATCTATGATCAGCGGGAACCACTCTTTTCTCTCAACGCGTGTGACGTTCTTCACAGCGAAGGCGAACCCGGCGCCCTTGAAGGCCTTCTGGAGAACATCGATCTGGTTTCCCTTACTCAGCAGCTAGTTCTTTGTTTTTTTTTGTTTTTTTTTTGAAAAAATAATGACAAGGGTGGTCAGACCTGAGCCTTGAGCTTTGAATCTGGGATGTTTCCTTGGGATTCGTTCTTGCCGGAACTGATAATGTGTATGTACGTATCGACGGTGTACTGCTTGGTTGCTGTCTTGACTCCGTTGAGACGGTTCGCGGCGTCGATGGCGGACTGGTTCGAGTGCGCTGCTACGAGGTCTGGCTTGGGCTCGGAGGTTGCGCAGCGAAGGAATTCTGCGGCGGCATAAAGGGGGAGAAGGAGAATTAGGGGTGATAGAAGCATGATGATCGATTGTTTGATTGTGATGGGATGGTAAAGACTCCGGTATATGTACTATGCAGTTGCAATTTTCAGTCATTACGATAGTTCGCAGTTTTTTTAGAAACCAGAAATCGCTGATATTGAAGAGAATAATGCATCATCGTGTGATGCTATCATGGTAGTTGTACGGACTTGCTCGTGCTTCCTTCAAACGGGAGACTTCTGATGGGAAAGTGCATACTCATACTCGTGGTATCAATCTACTGGACCACCTGCTACATAATGTTGTGTTAGCTAGGGCGTGAGGATCCAACGAATGTATGATGGGGCTATGTGAGAGTGATGGTGTTATAAGTGTATAACAAGAGAATAGAAGCGCTCCGATTAATATAACGGACCTCAACCCAGTCGTTGTCCTCTTTCCTCTTGTGAAAAGGCATTAACAAATTTCCCGCCCTCCAACTCTCACCTATTCCCATACACGATAAAACGTATCAACTCGTACAACACACCAAACCCTCTCCACCCCACCTTGGTACTCGTAGTATCACATACATATTCCGCCTTCATCCAGCCAGCTCCCACTGTGATTAGAACGCTAAGTATGTTTTGCAATCAACCATTTACCTCCCAGCGATTATCCGATCGGGATGCGGGAGACGAACGAAAAGCTTTCGGCACATGGCATCTGGGGCATGACAGGAAACGGTCGTGTGCATTTGGGGTGGGGGAAAGGGGGGGAGGAGAAAGGCGAACGTAATCGTTGCTCAAAGACACAAGCTTAATGATGACTTAATGAGTGAAGCAGCGGTGGCGGTATGAATGTGGTGAGAGGAGCACAGCCGGAGGCAAATGTGTTCTGCATGTGTTCGATTCTCGTGGCGGACGAATGTTTGCACGACCTGCTTGAAAAAAAAAGGGGCGGTGGGAGCTGTATGCGGGTATGGTCCCTGGGATGCAGAATGTATACTTAGATGCGGTAAATCAACACTATGCACAGGTCGCAAACATACAACAATTAGACTACTTGTTGGATAAAGTGAAAATCTTCTTCGTTGCATCGTGATCTAATATACCATATAAACCCCGCCCTAAAATACATGCCTCCCAAATCCACTATCCTTGCTGAATATCATCCTTAGATATACAACCCAAATGCCTTTCTCATCTCCTCACTATTCCTCGCTTTTCTCTCTTTCAATAATTCCTCCATACACTTCAACGCCGTAGCAGGCGAGCATACTAATTTCTCACCCTCAGCCACATCCATATTTTCCACAAACACTCTTCCGGATATGGTTTTGGATAGAGTCTCGACGTCGCGAGCATTGCCCCATCCTTTGGTCTCCGAGAGGTCTTTCATCGCGCGTTCCAGCTTTGAGAAGTCGGATGAAGTCTTCTCCTCCGCGGTGGGGAATGTGATATCCGCCAAGCCAAGCTTGGTGTTCAGAACCTCTAGGCACCCAGCTGGCGTGAGCAACGTGAACTTCAACTCCTCGGAGAATCGAGATGCGAGACCAGGGTTTACGGATAACAAAGCATTCATCTCGTCCTCGTAGCCGGCCAGGATGACGATGATCTTCCCAAGGAACTTCGGCTTCGTGAGCTGATCAACGAGCTCAGAGACCGCTTCCGTGGCGAAAGATGAGCTTTCCGCGAGTCGGTAAGCTTCGTCTATGAAGAGAACTTTGCCGAGACCCTTCTCAAGGGCATTTACGGTTTTGGGGCCGGTCTGTCCCACGTATGATCCGATGAGATCTGTCACAGAGCACTCTATGACTTCCGCCTCCGAGAGGAACCCCATATCATAATAGATCTGCGCAACTTTTCTGGCTGTCGTTGTCTTACCTGTGCCTGGAGGGCCTTTAAAAACAAAGGTTGTGGGAATATACGGCGTCGGATCCACGCTGCGTGCTTTGAGAGATTTGCAAATCTTCTGGTAATGTGAAAATTTCTCTATGATAGGTTCGCAGTCTACTACGCCTGTAAAGAGCTTGTGGAGATTCTCGTCGGCGGAAAGATGTCGCAGGTAGTCGGGGTCAAAATCTTGTGGCTCGAACACCCATGCTCCGGGGCGGGCCTCTTCAGGAAGCTCAATGATGCGATTGAGACAGTTGGATTTGGCGCGGGTGACTGGGAGATATTAGTTACTTTGTGCAGGCGAGCTTTCTATGGAAAGGCTTACTTAGATTCTCCACATCACCACCATTGCCAAAGTTCAACCTTGCTCGGGCTTTGTCAAGAACACTCATCGCAACCTTGATTGCCTCCTCCGTCGCATCAAGTTTGCCCTCGTCTAGCTTCGATCTTAATATTGATTCTAACTGGGGCAATGTGAAGTTCTCGAAAATAAAAGCATCCTCCATTGGGAATCTTCGAGCAAGACCAGGATTCGATTTGGTGATGAAGTCCCTCATCTTGTCCTCATACCCTAGTAAAATAACACATCGATCTTCTCCTGGAACATTCTGGATGCCAGCTACAAGAGTATCGACGATAGCCTGTCGGAAAACATCCGAGGTGGAGTCTCCGCACGAGTTCTTGGTGTACAAAGTATAGGCCTCATCGATCACCAGTACGCTTCCTTTAGAGTCCTCCAATGCCTTCTCTACATTGGCCTCAGAGTGGCCGATGTACTTCCCTAATAACGAACTTGCATTTTTGACAACCACATCTCCTTTGCTCAGAACTCCCATCTCTGCTAGAATTTTGCCATATAAATTAGCCACTACGGTCTTACCGGTTCCGGGTGGCCCAAGGAAAAGCCGGTTGAAGGTGAAGTCTAGAAGAGGCTTCTCCTGCAGCTCTCGTTGATAGTTTGTCTTCGCGAGTTCGGAGAGGTTGAGAAGGGATTTCTTGACAGTTTCCAGACCTGTCAATGCTAAGAGCTTCTTCCACGATTCACTCTCTAGCATTGTCTTAGCAGGACTTGGTCCCAATATATCATCCTTGGTGAAGTAGAGGCTCTTAGGATCCTTCACCTCTTTCTTCTCCTCTGTTAGCTTGGTTTCCTCAATTTTAGTTTCGCCTTCAGGTTTAGTGGCATCATCTGACGACGTCGCCTCTGGTTGTGCCTCATTGGCAGGCGTTTCCGGAGAAGAAGTTTCTGGATCCTGCTCCGGAGGTGGAGTAATGTTGTTAGATGCATCTTCCGTCTCTTTTTCTGCAGGGGTCTCTGGTTTTTCTTCGCCTGGAGTTACAGGTGGCGTGAGCTGCCCATTCTTTAATTCCGAGGCGTTCTCCGCAGACAGGTTTTTCTTTGTTGATTGTTCTTCTATTTGCTGACTCGCGGGCCGCTGTTCCGCAGGTTTCTGTTCTGTAGTCTGAATTGCCGGTGCCTCTTCAGACTTTTTCTTCGCTTCTAGTTTTGAGCTGTCTAATTTAATCTCTGGCACCTCTGTCTGACTTTTTTGAGGCTCAGGCATTTTCTGCTCAACAGATACTGTCTCGGTGGACTCCTTGTTTTCCGGAACTTCCACAGGAGATGTTCCTTTCTCTGCTTCTGACTTGACTTCTGATAAGGCTTTCTGAAGGGCATCTGAGACCACTTTCTCCTCTTCCTTCCGGAGATTCTGTAGACGTTCGTTTTGCCGCTTCCAAATGTTCATGCACAGATTTTTAACACCTCCGCTGACGCTTCCGCCATTTTCCTTAATCTTTTCCTCCCGAATGATCCGCTTGGCGGCGATGCGCACGTATAGGCCATCCCAGCCATCTTCTACCTGTGCCTCCTCGCCAAACCAATTCTTCATCTCCGTTTTCAAGACTCGGCCTACTTCTTCATGCGTAAGCGCAGGAATGGGGAGTTCGTATGGAACGAGTTTTCTGGAGCCTGATTGCGCCAAGAACGTATTTAATTGCTGTTCGTGACCCGATAGAACGAGAGTGATTTTGCCATTTCGTTTCTCAACTCGGTCCATGATGTGCTGAAGAGCAGAGCGCTGTTTATGGCGGTACGAAATGAGATTGTGAGCATCATTAACTGTAAAAGGTTGGAATTAGCGGATTTCGTTTAGGCCATGGTGGCGGCTTCTTCATTTAATAGATCCGGCTCCGCAACCAATATTGGGTATCAAATGCAAGAGATTTGGAGATATTGTTTGTTATTAACTTACTTATCAAAACGCCTCCATCTGCTTTCATGTTTTTTAGGGTCTGCTTCGGCTCCCCGCTGGCCACCAAAGCATTGGCATCACTTTCTTGCAGATAATCGTTCGAAATACCACATGAGATCAGGTAGTTGGCATAATCTCTAGCGATGTTGATCTTGCCTGCAATGCGTTCATTAGCCTCGCTCACATTTCCAAAATCCTAGCGTTTCACTTACCAGTGTTGCCTGGGCCAGAAAACACGGCACCGAAGTACTTGCCCTCCCAAGGCTTCTCTTTCTGGTAATTTTCCGAGACCATCTTCTCGATATGGCGAAAGTGAGCCTTGACATTATCACGACCCACAAGATCCATTGCTCTTGCCATCAAAGCTTTGGACCTTGTCTTCTTGGTGGGGTCTTTGGGCTTTTTTGCCTCTGCTTCTGTAGACATATAAACACGTGACCTTGTAAAAAGTTATATACAGAAAACTCACCGGTTTCAGTTTGGGGCTCTGCTACTGTCTCTTCTACAGGCTTCTCTTCCTCAACCGCATCGTTTATGTTTCTTGGGCAATGCACATCATTGTGGACCAGTGGGTCAGCAGATTTGTCACAAGCGCACTTTTGGCGGAAGACGATCCCTTCATCGGACTTCTCAAATGTCTCGACTCGCTGTTCTGCATAGTTGATATTCCAGACGTTGTTTGTTGTCAGATCTCTTTCAAGGTGAAACCGCTCCTCCAAGGCATGCAGGCTTTCTACAATGTCTCGTGGGATTCCGCCCGATCGCGTCTCAAAGAAGACCTCTAGCATTTGGCGAAACTGTCTTAGATTGGGGCTGAGCCCAGTGGTGGGGATATATGGCATTAACGTATCGCATGGCTCCTGGATCAGAAGCTGCTGTGGTTCGGGGATGGGATCAACCAGTTCTAAGGCTTCCCATACGTTGGTTTTCTCGGAAGCTTGGCACTCGGTGTCGAAGAGGCAGATGTGCAGAAGAGATAAGAGATGTAGGGCTTGCTTGAACTTCACCGACACTCTCCCTGCATCTTCCTGAAGAGCCTCTCGTGTTACCTTCGGGTTCTTGGATTTCCGAATAATGCTTTGCTGTGATGTGTAAGCAACCTCGAGTGACCGGATCGCCTGGACCAGCAACCGCTGGCTTTCCAGACCATCGTCCTGGAGATATGGGGGAGGCCCGTCCATTATGGTGGGGTGTGTGGTGTGGTGTGAATTTGTATGTAGATGGAATTATACCGGGGGGTTCAAGTTGGTGGTTCAAGGCAAACGACCTCAACGAGTGGGAGGATCATAGGATGGCGGATTCACCGTAGCGATAGCAGACACAGCAGGACTCAGGCTAGACGTAAGCGATGGCAAATGCTCAAAGTGACGAAGGTGACGGCACCGAAGTGAATATATCAGGGGGAAGTTGGGGTTGGAATAATGATTATAAAGGAAGGGAAAGAGAGTGAGAGTGAGAGTGAGAGAAAGAGAGGAAGACCGAAGGTCGGATCTCGCCAGGTATCCTGGGGGGCAGTGGTGGTCGATTGATCATCGCATGCAAGGCGGCAGCAGCCAGGCAGTGAAGCTTCAAGGACAAGACATGGATGCGTGTCAGCCTCGCTCGCTGATAGGGCATGAGCCAGCCAGACAGGCAGACTTATTCGGTGAGGCTCAGGTGTCGGTGATAGCGTAGCGGTTTGTCTATAAGGGGGGAGGGGTTAGGGTAGCGTTTCTTTGGAGGGTAGGGTGCTGTAAAGTGTAGGTTAGCGTTAGCGAGTCATCGGTGGTGGTGGTGGGTTCTCGAAATATATTTATACATTCTGATTTGTTGAGAATGGTGTGCGTGTGTGTGTGTGTTTTTTTTTTAGTTTTATTTTCCTGACCCTAATACTATGTCTGTGCCTGGAGCCAGTAGAACAGCAGTTAAGAGTTTGCGCTTAGAGGTGGGGAGAGGGGGAAGGGGGGGAAGAGGCGGGCAAAAACCAGAGCCTCAGGGTCCGGGTCGGGGGTTTCGCCCCTACTAAGACAGAGAGAGAGAGAGTCCTAAGTGATTCCACTATACTGGACTGCTATACTATCGCTTAGTGATCCCTTGCCACCACCACCGCCACCCTTGTCTTTAGGCTTCCGCATCCTCCTTAAGTAAGAAAAGAAAGCCCTATGACGGCTGAAGAGCCTACCATTGAGCGTTAGATGTGTTCCCTTTGTCGGCATCCCCAGAACTGTCAGATTATGAGAAGCATGGACGAAACGGCGATTCAAAGGACACGACGACGACAGGACAGGACAGGACAGCACAGCACAGCACAGCAGATTAGCGCGCGGGGAGTAATCTGGTACGCAGCCCATTCGTCGACAATGCACACCGCAGGCCTGGAGATCACGGACGGTGAGGCAAACGCGAGATGCATGGCGGACCACGAATGGCGGTATGGGGAGTCTAGATGCCTCAACACTTTGGCTCTGGGCTGCATTTCTGGATGAGGTTTCAATCTCGATATCCTTGAACAGCATGCTGTACTACTTGCCCTTACTATACCTATTATACCTAGCCTAATGAAAATGCGGTAGGAGGATCGATAGCCGGTCATGACCATGTGTAGGAATCGCCTAAATGACTCGTCTGCCGGCGTCTCTTTTTTTTTTATAGGCACGGTACAGTAGGTAGCAAGATAAGAACAACAGGCAGTTCTGAGTCCTGCAGGTCACAGCCTAGAGCGGGTTGTCCTGGGCATGTCCTAGCGGCAGGTACTGTACAGCATATAGGCTCTGTATCAGCTCAGAATAGGCGCTGTAGGGGGATACTGTAGGTTACCGTAACCTAGAACCCTGAAGTGCCCCTGAAGGATCCCTGAGGGGATCCCTGAAATTTAATGGGAGCCACTCATGTGATCAGCCACCCCACCATGGATGTTCCGTTCAATGCCATCTCTCGTACCTGATATATCAGGCATCGAAACTCGTCTCTATCTCGCGTGACCACTCTGTAGTCTTCTGTAATACCCATTGGCCCCTCCACTTTTCTTCTCCATCACCTCATCTTCATGTACTTTCGTACAATCCCCTGGTATAGATTCCCCACTCTCCTCCACTTAATAAGCGAATCCATTTGCCTACAACGCAGCAAAAGTCCCGTACTGGACAGTACCGTATTGTCCTGGTAGAACAGTATCGTAAAGTCCCAGAGTAGTTTTATTGGATGAATTGTGGCTCAACCATCGGCTGTGGCTAGTAAAGACCCTTTCCCCACTCCTACGAGCCAACCAATCAGGTCCCGCTTCCCCTCATCTACCTCCTGTAAGCAACTCTCCAGTTGGACTCTTGTCCAGTAGACGGATGCAACCACTTTTGACACTGCCGCGCTTGTCCAAGGTATCAATACAACAGCTTTCTCATTTCATCCCATCTCATCCTCCTTCATTCCTTTCTACCTATAATGTCTTCTCCTTATATGCCAGTTACCGGCCAAGAAACCCCCCACACCTGGAGCGACGATGATCTATCCATCGAGACCAGCGATTATGTCCATATAAATTTGAGGCGATCACCTCATGCACCAGCATTGCCAATCATAAGTAGACACGACCCGAGAGTAAACGAGACGCATACCTTTCCCACCCAGACCCCCGATTGGAGCAACCTTGAGGTTATTCATAGGAATACGTTGCCTCCAAGAGCGTCCTTCTATGTCTATGATACTGTGAAAGATGCCCTTACGCGGGATGTATCCAGGTCCAAGACGCTATCACTATCCGGTACTTGGAAGTTCCATTTGAGCAAGAACCCATTCGAGGCCCCGGAGGACTTCTTCCAGCCTCACTACGATACCAGCAAATGGGGGGATATCAAGGTGCCGGGGATGTGGCAGTTGCAGGGTTATGGGAAAGGCCCTCAGTGCGTACCGTGCTTGCAGCGATGAATTAAACCACTGACAACTTAGATATACCAATGTGAACTACCCATTTCCTGCAGATCCGGGCAAGGTTCCCTATGATGCCAATGAAACGGGATGTCATGTGAGGACATTCAAGGTGCCTGGGAGTTTCAGGGACCATCAATTGAGGTTGAGATTTGAAGGAGTGGATTCTGCGTTTCATGTTTGGGTGAACGGAAAGGAGGTAGGCTATTCTCAAGGATCTCGGAACCCATCGGAATTCGATATCTCCAAGTTTGTGGACGAGGGTGCCACCAACACCTTGGCAGTACAGGTCTACCAGTATTCAGATGGAAGTTATCTTGAAGACCAGGTAAGACCCAAGGAAGGACCAAAAGTATCAATGGCTGATATATTATAGGACCAATGGTGGATCAGTGGGATATTCCGTGATGTTTATTTACTTGCGTTTCCGTAAGTAATTTTAGATAAATGGTGCTAGCCACATGTACTCTGCAAGTCCCTTTCCCAAACCATATTTTGCATCTGCCGATTTGTGTTCTATGGGCAAGAGCTGCACTACAGTCTGTAAATTACAGATATTTAATGACAAAATTGTAAACTAATACTCGTTTCTTACTGCAGGAAGGTTCATATCGAAGATTTCCAAGTCCAAACTCACTTAGATGACGAGTATAAAGACGCCACATTGTCTATCAAAGTGGATGTAAACACTAAAGCCTCCGTCGTAGCACAATTCACAGACGCAGACGGGGATCCTATTATTCTTCCACAGGTCGCCATCGCCAGCCCGATTCACACATTTAGCATTCCCGTAAAGAATCCGCACAAATGGACAGCCGAGACGCCATACCTTTACCAATTGACGCTGTCAGTAGGGGACTCCTGTGTGGTCGAGCAACGAGTCGGCTTCCGAAATTCAGAACTCAAGGACGGTGTATTCCTGGTGAACGGCAAGCCAACCATTTTCCGAGGCGTAAATCGTCACGAGCATCATCCAGATTCTGGTCGAGCTGTACCTTTTGAGTTTTTGAAAAGAGATTTATTGCTAATGAAAACGCATAACATCAATGCTATTCGAACGTCACATTACATTAATGATGCCAGATTATATGACCTGGCTGACGAGCTTGGTCTATGGATCCTTGATGAATGCGACCTGGAATGCCACGGCTTTGGCGAGATTGGGGGAAATCCAGCCAGTTGGGCATCAGATAACCATCGTTGGGAACAAGCCTATGTTGATCGAGCGCGGCAAGCAGTGACGCGGGACAAAAACCACCCATCGGTTATTATGTGGTCGCTTGGCAACGAATCTTTTTATGGTAGGAATCATCAGGCAATGTACGACTTCATTCATGCCTATGATCCGACCAGGCTTGTGCATTATGAGGGAGATTACAATGCTCAAACGGCAGATATCTTCAGCCGCATGTATACATCCTGCGAGGAGATTATCAAATTTGCGACTAAGGACGAGAAATGGGATAAGCCATTAGTGATGTGCGAGTATGTGCATGCAATGGGTAATGGGCCGGGAGGTGTGAAGGAATATGTTGAAGCTTTCTACAAATACCCACGACTCATGGGAGGCTTCGTCTGGGAATGGGCCAATCATGTAAGCTTGGGCTGGCGCCATTTTGATACTTTGCTAATATTAACAAGGGATTGAGAACAAAAAACGGGGATGGTGAAGAGTATTATGGTTATGGAGGAGATTTTGGTGACGATCCAAACGATGGTCATTTTGTCCTGGATGGCCTTGTGTTCTCGGACCATACACCGACCCCTGGATTAATTGGGTATAAAAAGGCAATTGAACCTGTTCAAGTCCTTAGTGGAGATAATGAGTCTATCACGATCATAAACCGATACGATCACATTGCGTTGGATCACCTGCAAGCCTTCTGGTTGCTCGTGACCGATGGCTACAAAATGCCAGGCGCAGAGATCAAGATACCTAAAGGCATTAAACCTGGCGCGACGGCGACTCTCAAAATTGATGGCCTTCCCACTAATGATATTCCTAGAGCAGAATGCTACCTAGAAGTCATCTTCTGCCTCCGTAAAGCCACCAATTGGGCAAGAGGCGGCCATGAAGTAGCAGATGGTCAAATCCAGCTAGTCGCCCCATCACCGCTCTCCCTGCTTAAAGAGTTGCCACTTCCTAAGCTTGGACCCACAGTCAGGCAGGTATCTGCTCACGTACTCGAAATTGCTGGTTCAGAAACGGTTTGGAAATTCAATATCGTACATGGCGAGTTACTCTCCTGGCAAAAGACGGGGACCGAGCTCATACACACTCCTCCTGTTCTAGATTTCTACCGTGCCGTGACCGATAATGATCGACCAACACGTTTTGGGCAGGACTGGGTGAATAATCGACTGAATCAGACGAAATGCCATGTCAAGGACGTAACCTGGGCTGCCAGTCCGGAACAGGTTACCATCAGCGTGACGGCAAGGGTTGCACCACCTGTACTAGAATGGAGTGTTGAAACCAATTTTCTATATATCTTTACTAACCAGCAGCTCAGTATCAAAGTCACGGGCACTCCGAGGGGCAACTATCTCCCGCAAACATTTGCAAGAATCGGCCTGACCCTTTCCTTAAACAATGTTGATACCGCAACGTGGTTTGGTCGTGGGCCAGGCGAATCTTACCGTGACAAGAAATTGAGTCAGCGAATAGGAAACTATTCCCTCCCTATTGAGAAGCTATTTGTGGATTATGAGTTCCCCCAGGAAACATCCAACCGAACCGATGTGCGATGGGTCGAGTTTTCCTCTTCCGAATCCTCATCCACGAAAGAAAAAGCAAGTTTAAAAGCATACTTCGGCCCCCTTAAAGAGGCCTCCTTCACAGCGACGCACTACAGGACAGAAGACCTGGACAAAGCGCAGCATCCGTACGAGCTCTACAGAATGAAGAGGAAAGAGACCGTGGTGAGGCTCGATTGGGCACATCACGGCCTAGGAACGGGCAGTTGTGGACCAGCCACATTGCCAGAGTATGAGCTGAAAAGCGCACCATTTATTTACGAGATCCTGCTTGAATAGGGATAATTGCGTTTGTTTGGGCAATTGCCGTATGGGTGTATGCGATTGGAAAGAAATTGTAATTGTGGGATCTGTGGAATCGTACATAAGGTTCGTGATTCATGTAAGGCTTCTGGAGGTTCGGACCAGCGGTGATACTGATCATATAGCTTGACCAAAATGAGAAGAGCGTTAAGGAGTCTGACAGTGAAAGCAATCGAGGATGTCCTTCGGAACTTTGGGTGAGCAAGCTGTAATGGATAACCCTTAGTCTTGTAAAACCCGCCTATAGTAAGGAAGATACTGTCGGATACCAAACTTTTCCAATGTGTGCAATGGATTTTGTTACATTTGTAGGATCAATTATACACTTTGCCCATGCCACCTTGATCACCCAAACGCCCCAACTCCAGATATTATTCCACAGTGTGCATTACCACCCGCCTCTGAACCCTCTTCCACCCCTCCGTCCGCCGAATCCTCCACCTCCACCTCTCCGCCCCCCAAAACCTCCTCCACCATATCCCTGATCAAAACCTCTATCACCGCCACCATCATCGATTGGCGCCCGTCTTCCCTTCAGCTCCTTCGGGAAGGCATCGTAAGTCTTGCGCATCTGCGCATACCCCAAATGCATCTTCCCATAAAAGTGGTCCGCCAATCTCCGATCATTATCCAAGCGCGAGAGGTATGCGCCGCACACGTCGCAGACCTGTAGTTTCTGATGGCCCGACGGGCCGCTGGTATCCGACAGCGCCTTGAGCTCGCGCTCCTTGTCGGCCTTTGACTGCAGCGCCTGCCTGATCCTGAAGAACTCCTCGTACGCCCTCGACACCTCGCCGCTCTCCCCCAGGACCTGGATCTCAAGCAGCCCGGTCTCCACGCTCCCGCTCAGCTCGCTGATGCCCTTCAGCAGCGCGTTCGTCTGGCGGATCTCGTCCGGCGTCTTCTCCAGCCTGCGCTGCGCCACGTCGATCCTGCGGTTGCACTCGTCGATGTACTTCTGCAGATCGCGCATGTAGTCGTAGTCGAAGTTCCACTGCTGGCGCTGCTGGGGGGAGGCGGCGAGGTACTCGTCCTTGAGCGGGGCCGAGTGTATCTTGGGGCAGGGCCCGATGTCCTGCTTCGTGTTGGTGAATAGGTCGTGCGGGCAGGTGCCGACGAGGTAGGAGCGGCAGAGTTTGGGGTCTGTGATGGAGAGCTGGGCGGCGCGGGAGGACGAGCCGGCGCCCATGAGCTGTTCTGCACACGATATTAGCTTTTCATGCTGTAAACAGGTCGGGTATCAGCGTACCAAGCAGTTTACGTTGTTCTGCCGCCATGATTGCGGAGTATGGTTGAGGCTTGACGCTGCGATGTTGATGTTATGATAAAATGTGAAAGGGTCAAGGCTGTCTTTCACACAAAATTCTTGAGCCTCGCCTGTCCACCGCCCGCAAGGCTCCAGTTCTGGCGATGCCACTTCCCTGTCAGCCTCCCCCAAGATCCCCCCGGATTATTCTCAAATAAAATATCCTGTCATCAACAAGACTTTCAATGCTCAGTTTCTGAATCGCGACGCACAATGCGTCAATTACTCTCCTTAATTTTCCTTTCCGTGCTTTTTGCCTTTCAGGCAGCTGCTTCGGATTACCACGAGCAGCTCCTATTGAGACCGTTGCATCCAAGTTTACTATTGGCGAGCTTCAACTTCCAGAGCAACACCACCTGGGACTCGTTTGAGCAGCAGAATTTCAGGTATTTCCCGCGCTCGCTCGGCCAGATATTGCAGCATGCGAGCACAAAAGAGCTGCACCTAAGATTCAGTCTTGGGAGGTGGGATGCGGAGAGCTGGGGTGCAAGGCCATGGGGAGGGACGCGGGAAGGAGGGACAGGTGTTGAGTTATGGGCTTGGGTGGAGGCGGAAACGGATGAGGAGTATGATTTTTTTTTAGTATACTAAAATGGTTCGAGAACGACAGGCTGATCGGGAAATAATAGGGCGGAACAACGCTGGCTAACCCTGACAAACGCTCTCTCGGGGCTATTTTGTGCCTCCCTCAATTTCATCGACGCAACGCGCACCACCCGCCCCGTTATGAGCTTCCAGCCCGCAGGCTATCATTCTAACACGAGCAGCGATAATCTACACCTACTGCACGGAACACTGCCGAGGGAGGTGGTGTGTACGGAGAACTTAACCCCGTTCTTGAAGCTGTTGCCTTGTAAAGGAAAGGCGGGAATTTCAAGTCTGCTGGATGGACACAAACTTTTTGATGCGAGCTGGCAGAGTATGAGCATCGATGTGGTGCCAGTCTGCGAGAATGGAGGAGAAGGGGAGTGCAGACTGCAGATTACACAGACGGTAGATATGGTGTTAGATATTCAGAGATCGAAGCGGCCCAGAGACAATCCTATTCCGAGGCCAGTGCCGAACGAGGAGCTAAAATGCGACACCTCCAAGCCATATCATTCACATGATACTTGCTACCCTCTTGATACCTCAGCACAAGAAGAAGACTGGAGCCTGTCGCAAATTTTTGGCCATTCTTTGAAAGGCTCGTGCCCTTTGGCGAATGATGGAATTGATCCGGTATGCATCAATGTCCCGCATGCCCGGCAAGTCTTCTCCTCTGGTGGGGCCATAGAACACAAAGATCAATCTGGATACATGAGATGCTTTCAATTAGCACAGGATAGCGATTTCGAACTGGTGCTGCCTCAGCAAGAAATATCCGAAAAGGCTCCTCTCGAGCAGCCTCTCCTTTATGCCGAGCGTTCATTTATCGGTTACGGCCAGGAACGCGGAGGAGTTCAGGCAATACTCACGAACCCCTCCCCAACCGAAGCAGTTGATTTCGTATATATGGAATCACTCCCATGGTTCATGAAACTCTATCTACATACGCTAAAGGCCAAGCTTAGCAATGGTAGTGCCAGTTCAGACAATGTTATACAGGAGATGTATTATCGACCAGCCCTGGACCGGAAACGCGGAACCCAGCTCGAAGTACGGATATTGATCCCGGCGAACTCGACAGTTGTTCTTACCTATGATTTCGAAAAGGCGATCTTGAGATATACGGAATATCCACCAGATGCAAATCGTGGATTTGACATTGCGCCTGCGATCATTACGATTGGAGGAGATGTGAGCATCAGGACAACGACCCTGTTGTTGCCGCTCCCAACGCCAGACTTCAGTATGCCATATAATGTTATCATTCTCACGAGCACTGTGATGGCGTTGGGATTCGGCAGTATTCTTAACCTTTTGATCAGGAGGTTTGTAGGAGTGGATGAAGCAGAGATGTGGGATTTAAGGGCTGTGAGAGCAAATGTGGTTACAGCTCTCGCCAGGCTGGCAAGAAGGTTCAAGAAAAAGAGCGAAAAAAAGGAATGATAATGTATATCATGACAATTGACATTTTTAATAGTGGCCCCAGAGGCATTTCAGTTGGTGAGAGAAGTTAGAGGACCGTCTCACGAAGAAATCTCGTGGACACAATGCGCGAGCCCTTTACGTATTCATATCATTTATCTGCGAAGGGAGCCCATCCATGTGCGACATTCCTTTTGCAGAAATCCATCTCATCTATTGATGAGGGGGTTTGGTTCTTGTCTAGGGATGGTTAGCCAAGGAAAAGGCACAGCTAGGCGCAGCCTTACACATGTTTACCCCTTTTTACTATCCTTTCAACTTTGCCGCATTAGGACATAATCTGGGATAACCCTACCAACAAGTCTGCGACGTTGCTGGCGGTTATTCCTGCGCTGTTGTTCTAGCTTGGTCTGTCATTTGAAGTTGTCCAGGTGTAGATCACCTGGCTAGTTCCCATGCGAAGTCTGAGCACATGGTTCTCCTAGCTCTTGCCTAATGATCAAGTCACATACTCTGAGAGAAGGTCACGGTATTCACTTTGTTTTTGTTTTGTTTTGTGTTTGATAATTGTCACCGCTGTTGGAATTGATATTCGCGTTATTTATTATGCCTATCAAATATTGCCATGATTCTGCGCTCTGAAACCAATAATTCCTTGGTGAGATTCAATACTGGATGGCATTATTGATGACAAACCACAAGTCAATGATATCTTTTATCGACGACTTATCAACCGCCATGAGGAATTTCCAGGGAAAGATGCCCAAGAGTAAAATGGCATTTAGGCAGGGGACCCGAGTAACGTTGCGCCTAAAGAGTGTGTGAATGATATCCCCCATCTCAAGCCCCCCAATGAAGCACCCGGCTGGGAGATTTATTAGTTGGATTGAGGTCGTCCAGATAAGGTTGGATCCGTTGCGCCGAAAAAGGAAGGTCGACCAATGCCGGGCCAAGAGTCCCAAGAGGCATTCGCCATGCGGGACGATCTTCTACATCTGGCGAACTGCAATAGGGACTAAGGAGTATGCGCTACACGCGGAGATTTCATTTGTCTTAGCTCAGTTCAGGCGATCCAATCATCGCTCCTTCAATGGTTTTTCTGGAAGGTCTTAAAATTGCAATTTTAGACCCCAAGCGGATGTTCCATGTTTCGTGTTTCATGTGCCATATTCCTGTGGGCAGCCCGATGTACCCTACTACGGTAAAATACCATATAGGTTACCATCTATCTTCCCCATATTTCCTTTGTCCATGCGAGACATAACGGAGATCACGATGCGCCATCGTGGGATGTAGGCCATTTGCTGGTCATTGGTTGGTAGAGAGAGGTGGTAGCCGAGATTTATGTCAGGTACGGCTGCCTATCAGTTACTACGTAGTCCATCCCGCTCATGAGATGAACCATATCCCGGGCGACCTAAGAAAATGCAACAAGCACCTACGTGAGAGTGATGGCAGTCAGCCTGTTACCTACCCCTCTAGTATCCGCGTGGTGCGGCGCGTCTCTCTAATGTTTCTCACGGACGGAGTGACCGCTCGTCCATTCCTAAGCACAGCGGCTCGGAAATGTGATATTCCTCAATGGGCACGCAGCCTGTGCCTAGTGGCAAGTAACGTTATTAGACTTTCAAGGCTCAGCATGAGCCTGGGTGCCTGTGATGGTGTACTGGCAGGATTGGATGTGAGAGATTGAGGTGATTCAGAAAAGCATAAGTAACCACAGGTCACCCATCCCTTATTTTCTTCTTCAGCCGGAATATCCTCGACAATACGACAACCAACAACCGCGACCATGATGAAACTCTTCGGTAAAGCTTTGCTTGCGTCTTCCTTGTTCTTTGCCGGCACCTCTGCCGCCCCGGCTGTTTTAGGAGTTAACGGCACGGAGAGCTTTGCTCCACAAGCCGTTTCTTCCGCAGCCGTCTCCGGGTATCGAAATGCGGCTTACTTTGTGAACTGGTAAGCCTTCGTAGCAGGTGATATGCAAATAACTAACCACATACATAGGGCTATCTATGCACGTAACTACCAGCCTCAGCAAGTGCCAGGCTCCCAGTTGACACACGTTCTCTATGCCTTCGCCAACATCCAAAGCGATGGCACAGTGTAAGATTACTTTCTAATACTCTTCGTGATCTACTGACAAGATCACAGGTTCTTAACTGATACATACTCCGATCTGGAGAAGCATTATCCCACTGACTCCTGGAACGATGTTGGCAAGAATGCGTATGGCTGTGTGAAGCAGCTTTACATCTTGAAGAAGAAGAACCGTGCCATGAAGGTCCTTCTGAGCATTGGTGGCTGGACTTACTCCATGAACTCCAACTTTGCAACTCTTGCAAGCACCGCTGGTATGGTTGCCCAAATACACGTGACACGCCAATTCTAACACTATTTCTAGCTTCACGAGCAAAGTTTGCTTCTACTGCGGTTACTCTTATGAAGGATCTCGGGTTCGATGGTATTGATGTCGACTGGGAATATCCAGCCGATGCCACGCAAGCTGCAAACTTTGTCCTTCTCCTCGCCGAAGTCCGCAAGCAGCTCGATGCCTACGCAGCATCTTATGCCCCAGGCTATCACTTCCTCCTCACCATCGCTTCCCCAGCTGGCCCATCGAACTACAACATCCTCAAACTCAAGGCCATGGATGCTTACCTTGATGCTTGGCACCTCATGGCTTACGACTACGCTGGATCCTGGGACACCAAGTCTGGTCACCAAGCAAATATCTACCCTTCCACCTCAAACCCATCTGCTACACCTTTCTCGACTGAAAAAGCAGTCAATGATTACATAGCAGCCGGCATTCCTGCCAATAAGATCGTCTTGGGTATCCCGCTCTACGGCCGCGCATTTGAATCCACCAACGGTATCGGCCAGTCTTTCTCCGGGGTCGGCACTCCTGACAACGTCAATTCCTGGGAGGCAGGTGTCTGGGACTACAAAGGTCTTCCTCGCCCGGGCGCGACTGAGTACTACGATTCTGAGGCTCAAGCCACCTACTCATATGATGCGGGAAGCAAAGAGCTGATCTCCTATGACAACAAGGCAAACGCGCTGAGGAAGGCAACTTATCTTAAGAACAAGGGCCTTGGAGGAGCCATGTTCTGGGAGACTAGTGGTGATAAGACAGGCAGTGAGAGTTTGATTGGGACACTGGCTGGGCAGATGGGGCTTGACACGACCCAAAATCTGTTGAGCTACCCACAAAGCGTCTATGCCAACATTGTGGCGAACATGCCTGGGGAGTAAGCAAGAAGAGTTTTGGCAAGTGTCAGCACCATGAGTGGTTGTTGGTTGTTGATTGGATAACGGATTGTTCATTGCATTAATGGGTGTTATGGAGGGTCTCATTTGTAATTCTGCATTGGGCTGGCGTTTTTGGACTGCCAATTCTGCAACACTACTTTTCTGTACATACTTCTAGGGATTTCTCGGTACATACGTCATGTCTTGAAGAGATTGATACTTCTAATTTCATCGACTATCAAGCTATGTTTCCTGATCTAGTTCTCACAACAACGGCCGACATCTCGAGGAAAAGTTTAAACGTTTCGCTGCCTCCATAAATGCGTTCAAGCTGTGGATTCTGCCTCTACCTTCTTCGCAACGTCCAAGAACCACCCGACTACCTTCTCAGTGGCTGAATGACTTGGCACATGTCCCGTTTTGATACCAGTGATATCAACCTTCCTCCCACTCGCCGCTTCGATCTTGGCGATGCCGTCCCGCTGGACTTCAGGCACAACACACAGGTCCTCTTCACAGAGTAGATAACTCACAGGGATATCTTTATACCCGACGTGGGTCAGTTCACCCGCAAACGATACGGCGGAATGGCGTGGGAACTGCTTTATGAGCGCGAGACCCTCCGACGCGGGCATATCAGAGAAGACGATCTGCGCGACTTTGGAGAAATCATCATAGTACATCCACCCTTGCTCCTGTCACGCGGTCAATCCCCCAAGCACGCAGCGAATAGATGGGAAGAAAGGAAAGAAGGGGGGCATCTACATCAATTTTAAAACCGATCGTGTTATCCACAGGAACGACGGCCAACACCGCCGCGGCCGCGTCTCCCACCGCGGGCACCAGCGCCGTCATGTACGCCAGCCTCACGATGCCTCCCTTCTTCCCCGCCTTGGACCTCTCCTCCTTGCTCAGCCCCTTCGCGCTCTCCGTCATGGGGACGCCGCCGTACGAGTGCGCGGCGAGGATGACGTCCTTGCCTTGGTCGGCCAGCTCCTCGACTTTCTCGGCTATCAGCGCCGCGTCCTCGTACATGGTCGCCGGCTGGCGAGGCGCCCCCTCGTTCGCGGCGAGCCCGACGGACGGGAGGTGCGGGATGGCGATTTCGTAGCCCGACGAGCGGATCGAGCCGGCGAGGTCATCGTAGAACGAGGGGAGGGAGAAGGACCCCGTGACAAGGAGGATTGATGGTTTGGCCATCTTTTCTTAACGTGCATAAAAATATCAAGCTGCCTTCGGTTTCCGGCTACGGCGCTGTCTCGTTTGTGTGTGCGAGGTCTGGTTCCCAACTTCCGGAAGGGAGCTTGAGGCGGTCTGGCATTGAGAGAAGCTTCTTCCGCGAGGGAGAGAGGAATGATATTTATTCTTAAGATGGGTATTTTCCAGGGTGCTTGCAAATCCTATGATGCAACGGGTTGTGTATTAATAATGGTTAGCCCTTACGTTTCTGACATCAAGCTATGTCAGAAACCCCGAGAGGCGGGGAACGAACTATTTAGTCACAACATGATTCGCCCGGTATACGGGGCAAAAGCAGAGTCAGCAGGACGTATAGGGATTGTAGCCGAGCCCCTTTTCTAGACGAGGATGCTTGCTTATGTTGGGGGGCGGTTCAGACAAGCAGCATGCGTGGGCGCGGGCGCCTCGTATTTGCGTAAAGAGAGCACGCCATGCTGCAAAATCAGACCTGACTTCAGACCCAGGAGACCAGTTTCATGATTTTGGGGATACGTCTAGATTAGTGAAGCAGCAGTTAATCACGATAGTTATAACATGACTTGTCCCTCACATGTCTGCCTCCATGTATAATTGTAGTCTGCCGCGTATAAATGCTAATTGAGCATGCATACCACGTAGTAATTGGAAATGTACGGTATTTTTGGTCTGTGTTACCCAAATTTTACGACATGCAGCCAATCAATCATACTGTCCTTAAGTACAAGGAAAGCCTGATGTATTTTTAATCAAACTATCTTCTCAGCCAGCAGGTTCCCAATGTTCCCGATCGCCTATTCCGCCACTACCCTCCCTCAAATATCCCCTCACCAAAATAGTCAAAAACAAATTAACAACTATTGTAAACGTGAGCAAAATCAACCTTACGCTATCATCACTAAGGCTCAGGATCCAGTCGTCCAGCAAACCTGTATTCCAAGCCATGAAAATCAACACGAACTGGAAGTTCGTGATTACCTGAATAAGCACCAAATACTTGTTAATGAAGCCGAGAATCGTTGAGGTAAACTGAAGGACAGGTCGGAAGAGCGAGGCGATATCCTCACATATGCGGCTCCAGGCTTTGGAAAGGAAGGATAGCACAGGAAATAGAGTACGATTGAGGATGGAGCAGGAGACGCTGGCAAGATAGCCTAATGCCTTGGAGGCGAAGAAGAATAGATGGAGGATACTGATAGCGAGGCTGAGCCGGAGCCGCCAGTACCAAGCTGGAGGCGTGGATGGGATGTACGGCACCTCCCTCTGTTCTTCTTCTGCTGCTGCTGCAGGTGGTCTGTCTGCCGCCGCCCCTTTCGAGCCGCGATCGTTAGCCTCGCCAAAGAGAGTCGCGTGCCAGCGATCCAAGCCTGTTTCTATCCAATTTCTGCATTTGGCGCAGGCAACGAGGGCGAGCATGTACCAGCCCGCGAGCAAGAGCCAGCCCCAGTAGCCTATCATAATGGCATACACATTAAGCATCCGGAGAATAGAAGGCTTATTTCTGACAGAATTTGACTTATTCGCATCTCCAGACCGAGGTTTTTCTGTAGCGGTTTCTGCCCCCTTCGGTGTTGTGGAAGCAGTAGCAGATTCTGTCTTCGCTGATGCTTTCCCCGCTTCTCCGAACCGCCAATGCGTGTTTCGGTATGGTTGAATAGCAAAATGGAACTTAGAAATAGGCGGGAACAGGTCCTTGAACTTCATGTCGCCGAGGCTAGAAGATTGGCTCAATTTCTTCTTTCTTGTGCTATCCCATGCCCAAGCAAGCCCATTTGGTGTGAGGCGAATGAGGCGCTTCATGCGCTGTCCACGAGTAGCTGAAGCAGTTGATGCTCTAAATTGCTCTCTAGTGGTCGGCAATTGGCTCGGCGCCTCTTTTTTGACAACTGAATATGCCTTTTTGAGTAGTATAACTATTAACCACTCAATGACCAGACCCGCGATCTATATGATTAGCTTCATATCTCGAGATACTACTGCATGAGTGACTTACAAAGAACCCCAAGTACTTCAGGTGATATGAGTCGTGGCACTTCCGGACCAACTCTTTGGCTGATTCAACAAGGTTACAAGAAATTCGCGATACCAATACAGCGATGAAACTTTGGATAGTTAAGGTGGTCTGTTCTCCGTCAGCACATTTCGACTAATACCAGATTCCCAAACTTACGGAAATAAAAAAATTCCATATTTGACCCCCCAGAACCCATTGAATACCTAGACGCACTTGTGGTTCCCACGAGGAAAAGCTTGGTTTGCTGTCTCTGATGCGATCTGCCCATTCATGAGCATGTTGTTTGGCCAGTTGGTAAGCAAGATCATTCCTAAAGGATATCCACTCCCTCCAAACAAAATCCCCAATATTATAAAATAGTATTGCTATTAGCAAGGCGGCATAAGCTTCTAAATAAAGCCAATGCCCATGATGCGTAAAGACAACCCTGATCTTCCTTCGCAATGAGGCATTCATCCCAAACACTGAATATCGCCGAAACATAGCACCCGTACTGTTGATTCTGTCACTTGATGAGCCCGTGCCGTAGACAATATTGCCAGCTTGATAAATCGGCCAAAGGAATCTCTTGAAGAAGCCCTTGAAGAAGATGAAGCGCCATATGGGATGCCAGTTGCGGGATATCCTCTCAAGGAGGTCGCCATTGAGAAGAAAGCAGATCAGCAGCAACACTCCAAGAATCTCTAAAATGCTGCTTTTATCAACAATAGAGTTGGTTGCCAAAGTGTAATATATGAGGATTAAAGATGCCAAAGGGACGAGGCTAACCAGGAGAACACTCGCCCAGTAGCTTGGGTTCGGCACTGCAGTGATGTCATTGCCGACGAGGACTAGTTCGCCAGGAGCGGGTGGCGCGTTTGAACTCGTGAGAATTTCCGGGGTGTTATCGAAATCGGTATCGCAAACTTCTACATATTTTTTGAATGGTGAGGAGCCCTCAGGCTCAGTATCATCATCACTAGAGTCTGGTGACGTCGTTGGTGCAAATGGTGACCACCGAATAGCACTTAACTTACTCCGAGAACCTTTTATAAAGGGCCTAGCCTCCTTGCGAGGATATGCTGAAGAATTTATTGTTTTCTGCCCACTAGCAACTCCTTTTGCTTGCTCTGAATTTATTTGGGAACCAGTTTGCTTGACAGCCGGCTGTGTTGGCTTCGCTGAAGGGCCAGCAGAGAATTTTCCTTTCACAGGCTGTCCCTTCTTCTTGGGTACTGGATTGGGTTCTTTTGACAGCTTCTTCCCACTCGGGTTTCCTCCTGGCCCCTTCGGTCTTGGTTTTGGTGGCGGTGCCAAGTCATTGTAATATGGTCTCGATGTTGGCCAGAAGAGGGCTCTTGCTTCTTTCTCCTTCTCCCTTTCAATGCGATGCCACTCCTCATACCACTCTAAATTGTTGTACGCAACTGCAGCGAGTTCCCGTTCCTCTTTCAAAGTCTTCTTTAGACCCTCGATTTCCTTGCGAAGCTTGCTATATTCATTGCCAGTACCTGTACTGTGCGAACCGTAGGATGTTCGACTCCTGTTCTGTGATGCTTTTACCGGCACATCTTTCTGTGCGCGGTGTGTATCAGTTTTCTCAGGTGGGTCCTGGTTCCCTGGCAAGGAGGAGCCACCCATGCTGAATGCTTTCTCAGACAATTATTATGTCTGAGCTCAGTGGTCTTGGATGTCGAGATAAATAATCCAAATTCCAGTACTCGCAGTATTCAAGTTGTCCAGTGCGGAATACAAGTTAACTGACTCTATCAATCACATCACAAAGGAAATGTTGCTGAAAGAGCTAGCACATATAAGGTCAGAAATGGTGTGCAGCTAACAAAGAGTGTATTCTTGAAACAGATAAAGGCACAAAGCCATGAAACGCCAATATGAAAGACAATTGATTTCCATCAGTCAACCCACACTCGAATCGATTCTAAATATCTTACCACACTTTTACCATACTTTTCAGACTAGGTTCTATACATTGAAGGAAACACTTTTGGGATGTTTCGGCAGTTGAACCTTGGCCTGCTTACATATTCCCTCAAGTTCTTTAACATGTTTCTTGAGCGCTTCATTCTCCATATGAAACCGGTAAATCTCAACATCAGTTCCCCCTCCTTTGATCCTTAAGAAATTGGCTCCTGTTTTGGGCCAATTCCAAGCAACTCGTGCATTTGCAGCGTTTTTCGATTCGGCCTGTAATAAATTCCCCAGTTGCTTAATGCGAGCGCGCTCATTTTCGGTGGCCTTTTTGAGGCGGTCCCTCTGGCCAATTCGATCGCTTTCAAGCTTGGGCTTGAACCAATCTGGGATATAGCCGTTGCTTTGGCTTTGCTGACTCTGGTTGTCGTTTTTGTAATTGCCGTACTGACCGGTATTGTCCTCAATTGCATCTGGTGGAGCAAGCCAGCCGTCAACACCTGGAATTTTTTGCGCTGCCAGGTCAGAGCCTGGTGTAGGCTTCTGTCGCCAAAATGCGATCCATTTCCCAGCTCTCTCCCAGATATCCTTGAGTCTTCGGAACTCTGCTGTGTATGCTTGGTTATCCTCCCAGTTACTTCCATCGCCATAAGTGAGCTTCCCGCTATCTGTACCTGGCATGTGAAGTTCTTTGTCCATATACACCCATAGCTCGAATATACGGGAGACAAGTGTGTCTAGTTCTCGTTTAGTCAATGTTTTCACTAGTTTACCATATGTTTCTTGGCGTGCAGTCGGGAAATATATTGGAGACTTTGCAACTCTCCAAAGTGGCCTGTCCTCAATTCTTCTCTTTGGTGGTTGTCCATAGAATGAAATCTCTTCTTTAGCATGCCATGCATAAACCACAGTATGCATATCTCTGATTATGTTCATCATTCCAATATAGATGGGATAGCGCCGTTCTATCACATTTGCCAGTATTCGTTGATTTGTGGGGTATTGAATGTCTTGGGGATATTGGAAAAATGCCATTAACGCTTGAAGACCACGCTTGATAGGCCATAAAGTCTTCTGCCGGGCAATATAGTCCGTATTATTCTCTCCATGAGTCGTTCGCAAGTACTCTACATGAATTTCTGCAGGAGATAATAGCTGTAATGCACGCCAATACAGGTGCAGTGTTTCAGTTTCCACAAGTTTATAGGACAAGCTTTCGGTACAGCTATTTCCATCACAGTCTGTGAACGCTAGAGACTCATCGTGCGGTGCTAGGTGCCAATCTGGCACTACGATACCTACGAGCTGGAGAAATCCACCTAACTGAGAGATAACTGCATGTAGGTCTCCATACACCTTATACAAGATCTTGGCAGCCTCGGGATAAATTCGTGCTGTCGGAAAGTACCAGCCAATGCTTCTAGGAGAGTCTGACAGAGTATTTCTGAGATCACCTCCTAATCGTAGTACCTCGTGCTCCAGGCGTGCTACATATTTAAAATTACGGTCATTTGTGGTCTGAAGAGTGCGTATGAGGTCCTCGATGGACGATAGGCCGCGTGTCTGTATTGCTCCTGTGGGATTCTGACAAGTGTGTCTATGCTTCTTCGCTTCTATTACGGTCTGGGTGAGAAACTGTGTCAGGCTGATATGCGAACGAGGTTGCTCATATTCTAGAACTCTCGTTGCTTCCTGAACCTGGCTGTGGTGTTCTTGAAGCTCTGCAGAGAGATCCTCGATCTTGGACATCATAGCTCGCTTTTCCTCATCACAGATCCTGCTATCATCACAGGGATCTCTCATATAGTTTTTCTCTGCTGCCAGCTCATGTATGACTTGGCTTAATTCACTATTGAGCTTCCTAATTAGCTTCTCATCCTCCTTGTACTTTGTGATAGCTGCATTCAATTTCTCTTTCATCTGTGTTCGATCAGTTGTCGAATCTTCAGCATATTTGAGCTCGGCCCGCAGTTTCGTGATAGTTTGCTGTGATGCAGCTTCATTCTGATGCGCGGAGATCCGGAACTTCATGTATTCTTCACGGACTTGAGCATTCTCTCTCGCCAACTGAGAAGTGTGAAAGTGTGGAGATGTTGGAGATAATAGTGCTTGTTCTCTACGGTTTTGGTCTAACACTTCCTCATAGTCACGAAGCTGTCTCGTGTATTGATCAGCCGCTGCGAGATGCTCCACATAACACCTGCATTGTACCCCATGTCTACACTCGACAAAGCAAGTACAATCATCGACGTGATGGCAAAGGTCCAAGTAAGGCCTTAAGGCGTAGCATATCCCGGACCATGCCAGGACCGTGACGCTCATGACATAAAATTTGCCCTTGAAGAACGCCATATATATGGCAAAAGAGCCAGGCAATCCGCCGAGAAAGATCTTCCCAGTTGTCGACTTGAATATCTGCTGCGTCAAGACCCAAAAGCTTCGAACCTTCGTCCAAACGGCCGGGGGTCCTCTTCTCAGCACGTCACCAATGATCTCCGTGATCTTTGGGACGAAGTAAAGAAGAAAGAGAAAAGCAATCACTACCGTGCTTATTGGACGTGGATAGAACATAAAAGCTATGAAAACGGCATAATAAATTGTGAATCGTATCGTAGCTACTGTTTGGTCAGAAATTTCTTGAATAGCGATATTAACCTTCAATATCAATTAAACAATATTCCTAAGAGGCATTGGAGGCAACATACTCGATCTTCAAGCCGCTCATTGAGGCCGCTAAGCCAGGGCAAACCCCAAAAGAGCATCCATAAATTCAGTCCCAAGAACTATCCACGTCAGCGACAAGAGGCCATCTAGAATTCTTACGTACCGGTATAATACCAGGAAAATATTGCGGATTAGAAAGTCTCTTGGTAATTTCCCAGACTACAGGAACAACCTCACCGGGCCTCGTCAATCCCATATCACTCCCTAAGCACCTTTGTAGATAGAACCAATTACTATTATCCAGCTGATCCCAAAGCTCCTCCTCTGCACGCTTTAGAGCGCGGCAACCTCGCAACGGCTCCGCGTATCCAGATGCGGTAAGGACATATTCGTAGTGATAAATGAGAAAGCCGCCCAAATAGCGATAGAGATATGCCAGACTGTATAATGCTGAGCCTATCCCGGTTGCCACAAGCAAGCATTTGATCCCGGTGGACTGGTTTTCCCACTTGAAGAAGCTCTCGTGATTTGACGGTTGATGCTGGGCCTGAGGCCGGTGGCTATGTGGTTGGGGATGTGGTACCATGGTTATGTGTTTGCTTAATCGAGAATTGTGATGCAATTTGTTGAAGATGTAACCTCGTGCTGGCCCTTGTTATCACGATTCTTTGTTCCTTAACCGAGATCGGACGGAATCAATATGTGCAAATACTGCAAACCATCCCTACTGGAATTAAAACCATTCCAAAAAGCCCTCATTTACACCCAAGTCCGCTATTTGAGTTAAACTTACATCGTAGGGTCGTCGAACGCACCGACTTGATATCATATAAATTTTCCCTGTTTCCAAGTTGAAAGTATTATAAGCAGATTTTTGAGTACTCTCTAGAATAGGTAGTCACAAATATAGTTGCGAGCGAAAAGCGGAAAAGAGCAAGCATGTTCCGGGCTATCCTTACTAAGCCAATGAATCACAAAGCTCTTAAATTAAAGTTGAAACTTATCGATATTTTGAAGCAGATCGAGGTATTGTAGCATGGCGCAAAGAGACTGGAAAATTTACTACGTGATTGAAAAATGAAAGAACTGTAACAAAGAAATATAAATGTTGGCCATGAAAGAGAGCTGGAGTGTAAGCTAATTATTCGACTGGAGGCAATTTACGCAAGCTAGATACCTTACGAGCAAAAGCACGTGTTTCTAAGGTATCTTGTAAACCTAATTGCAATCTGATCACTACGCTGTACATAAAACAAATATCGCTGCTTTCAACCGGCCAAAAACTCGCCAAAGGGATGCAAAGTTCATCTTGGCAATCTCAATTTTGTGCTTGGTTTTCTAGCCTCTAATTGGCAGCTCTTATTGAGCTACTGGACCGATTCAGGAACATCGGGAGCTGGATTTTTGGTGCAAAAAGTTGACGGGCCTAAGGTGTACTCCCAATATTTCGCTTTGGCGTAACGAGGAAATTTTCAATTCCGGCGGACATGGTTGATTTCGAATTGCACCTAAACCGTAATGTCTTCATTCACGACGAGATCTTCTCTGCTTGCCCATGCACGCACTCCGGTGCCTCCATGGGGTTGATTGGTATATTGTCCAGCAGCATAAAGTTCGTTTGGCCAGTACTTAGTGACATAAATATTGTGATCAGCGAACTCGTCACATTTATGAGGGAAAGAGTCTTTGTCCGCGAGTTTTTTTTTGGAAGTCGCCGGCCATAATCTTATAGCCACCGGGTTTCTTGCTGACCGGATTTATGGAAGCCAAATTCTTGATTTGAAGACACGGTTCTTCGTAGTATTCTTATCGAATCCCTTGGACTTTTCGATCAATGTCTCCTTGGTATAGTAGCCCGCGTCGTAGGTTCAACTCGCTACGGCTCATGGGATGAGCTTCTTTATAAGAGACTGTATTTTGAGATTCATCAAGTATAGGATTAAGACGAAGTGAGAAAATGTGCTGGTAGTGAGAAGCTGGACGCTGGGGTGCACCATAGTTCCCTAAGAATAATTGGCAATGTTAAGATTTCTTGCGTTACGAAGGGGAATGAAGCATTCACTATATGGCTTATTTTGGTATTCTCAACTAAGTTTCAGCATCTTGCCAAAGAACTACTCCTGGCTCTTCGGCAAAGCCCATTCTACCACACACGTGACTATGATGGCGGCCATTCTCTGTCAGAGAGTATGATATTGATAGATGTATCACGTCGATAGAATATAGGCTGTTGTTGCTTGTATTGCATGATGTGTATCTACGTTGTAGACCTGTAAGAGATTTTCCAGTTCATTGGCCTATTAGGCAAGCCAATTCCTGACATCCGCAATCACCGGGATAATGGTCCGCTTAAGGAAGCCCACCGCGAGATCTGCCTCGGGCTAAGGCTAAGCAGTGGCTTTCGCCGTTATTACTAAAGTTATCAGTTTGGGACATCCGATACAGGTTATGGCTTACTCCCGCGCGTGCGTTGATGCACAATCATCCTTTTCCTTCAATGCGTGTATCGATTATTACTTGGTAAGAGATTTTCGTATCGTAAATCGCAAATGCTAGGCTTTCACATAACTACAGAGAGTGTCAAGAAATCCTTTAGAACTGAACACCGGCTTGTAGATTTATCTTCGCAGACTCAGTATTTTCCACACCATTCTAAGCTTTTCACCTCCTCTTTGTCTTGCAAATTAACTAGTTAGATGGAAATAGATATGATATATAGAGGACCCAAAGATTGAAAGATACAGTTGGACTGTGACAATACGCCAGAGTCCTATCATGAAGCATCATCCATGGCTCTGGTGCTGTGGATAACAAAGTCCGTATAGGTTCCATGAAGGATCCATGTTACAAGGCATAGTTCCTGGACAAATGTAGATTTGAAATACAGTAAGTATGAAATTTGATAAGTTACCCGATAAAACAAATGATGTTTATGTAACTGATTATATTATAGAACACCATATTTATGGACTGACAATGACCCTGGCAATGTCTATTATGGGCTAAGCAGGGCTAATACATGAACACTTAATTTATGCCCTGAGACCAATTGCGTCAGCAAGCTCTCTATAATCACATTGCGACAGGCTTGAGCTGTCCTTGGGAGGTTGGGATCGGAAAGCTATCATGCGCTGGGCATAAGGGCTGAGCTGCCTAGCAACCGATTTCTCTACGAGAAAAGGGTATGCCTCTTCTGGTGTTAGATAGTAACATTGAAAACTGAGTGTATTTCCCTTTTGGAGAAGCTATCTGTCCTGTTCTTCCCCCCCCCCCCTGTACAACTTTACCACTGATGAAACAGACATCGCCAGCTTCTATCTCGGCAGGAACTGTATCTTCTAGACTTCCAGTGTTTTATAGCCGGGCCAGAGGTGACTACCAGGAATAACACGAGTTTGCTTCGTTGTGATCCGTAAAGTCAGTGAGAGCTACAATAAAGTTGGCGTGGCTCAGGCGAACCAGGGCCTACTATGCAATCTAAACAAGACCCGTATAAGGCCCGTGCTTGTCCTAATAAAGTAAATTTGACGATAACAAATATTGCGTTGCTGTGCTACTTATCTCGATGCTGCTATCGTACACGGGCCATATTCTGGGATTTGCTTACGTTGCATATTGAGAACACTGGCCTTATTTCCCGGCCTAATCTCAATAATCTGAGCCGTGTTCAGCCTGTATGTTCCCGAGTCCTCCATAAAGGCCTGATCGCATAGCTTGTGAATTATGTCCTTGTCTAGAACGTCTTCCCAAAAAGCCTTGCTCAGCATCACGAGATTTGTTAGGCGTTTCGTATTGCTTCCGTGGAACTCTCTGGTCCATTCGTCTACGTGTTTGGAACCTGCATCGAGCTAATCCAGTGCAGGTTGAATCTCCTTATTTATTCAAGAAACCTGATCGGGCTGAGCAGTCCCCGTAATGGTCACCTCGTCATCCTCTCGCATGACCGAATGAATAGCTTCCGAGCCGCTGAAGGCATGGCCGCTTCTCAATTTTGTGGTGGTTGAAGAGCCGGTCATTGCTTCTGTTTGTTGTGGGGAGGAAAACTATGATATTAAAATATCAGGCTGGCAGAAAAGGGACAACAGAAAACACCTATCTGAATATGAGGACTTCTAATGATTCCTTGATGTTAAGACTACACTGAACAAAAGTTTATTAAGTATCTCAAACTATGGGGGTTCAAATGCGTGCAATGCGAAAGCGTCTGTTACGCGTCTCCATCTTACATACTTATATATCTACGGGCAAAAAATACCCGCCTGACAGACAGACTAGAGATATCTGGTTTGTTAATGTGTGTATTGCTAGAGGCAAACTTCATGATAGCCCCCTGTCACCCCTGCCAAGCATTGATCCACTAGACCGTATGTGGTAGGTTTCCACGATGTAACCAAAAATTCTATCAGACAGGGCAGCAGAGGATAGTACAGTAGACTCGAAAGGGTTGCATTTGCCAAGATGGGTCTAGATCCCGTCGCCACATTAAAAAGTAGCGTACCCCTCATTTTTGTTACTCCATCGTCGAATACTTTTGTTTCTCCTTATCCAGGGTTTCCAAGCCATAGCCGCCGCTACTCTGCTAGTCATAGATAACAGCAGCAGAGCAATAATACCTTGAAAATTGGTTACAAATAGATTTGACTTGATCAGGTTGAGATCTTCTATTTTGTTGGCTGGTTCTCTTTTTTTTATATTCCTGCCGTTCGTCTCCCAATTCTCCTTCCTCACATCACATCTCGTGTCCAAGCTCACCCGCCTGAAACTAGCACCACTGCTGCTTCAACCAGCCTTCCCAAAGTTTGCACTTCGGTCATACAACTGTATTTCCAACAATATGGGTGATGTCGACCTTGAGGCCAAACCCGAGGTCCACTTGACAGTAGTGCCTACAGGTGCTACTGTCAATCATGGTATCACCGTGGATCTGAGTACCAACGACGAAGCGAAAAACCATTTCAACCTCTGGAGCACATTAGGAATGAGCTACACTGTCGTGGGAACCCCCTTGACCATTGGTACATACCTGGCCTTTGGGATTGGCGTCGGTGGGAGTCCAGTGTTTTTCTACGGATACATCGTAGCCACATTGTTCCAAATCATAATATGCTTCTCGCTTGCTGAGATGGCCGCAGTATTCCCGCATTCGTCTGGTCAGTCACCATTTATACTTTTTTCTGCTAGACAAACTAAAATTCCTAAGGCCAGGTTCATTGGTCCACAGTACTTGCCCCCCCTCGGATGGCCCGGGCCTTGGGTTATTGGACGGGAGCTTTCACGACAGCAGCGTGGTTCTTCTGGACGATAGGAACCTATCTGTTCAACTCGCAACTCTTATGGGCAACGATTCTTATTGCCAATCCAGATTTCGTTCAGCATAGCTACCACGTCTATTTGCTATATCTAGCAACGGCGATATTTGCGATCACTCTTAATGTCCCTCTGTTTAAAGGGTTCTCATTTCTGTTAAGAACAATGGCCGTTTTTGTTAATGGTGGAGCAGTTTTTGTAATGGCTGCGCTCCTCGCGCGGACATCAGAAAAGCGCTCAGCTTCGACGGTTTTCGTCGACTTTGTCGATATTACAGGCTGGGACTCCAAGGGTTTTGTATTTTTGCTGGGTCTCCTTCCAGGCATTACAGCTACAAACGCTTTTGATTCCTCCACACATCTTACCGATGAGGTACCAGACCCTCGCAAACAAGTGCCCCAGGTCATGATTGGAACATCAATTCTGGGTGGTCTCTCGGGTTTGCCAATGGTTATCGTATTTCTGTTTTGCATCACGAACGAGGAAAATCTTTTCACTCCAGTCGGCGGTCAACCGATTGCACAACTCTTCCTCGACTCAATAAGATCAGTGCCTTTAACAATTGCGTTAATGGTTGTCTATGTTGTTGTGTTTTTCGTTGGCAGCGCCTCTTTGACAACTACCTGCAGCCGCGTTTTGTGGAGTTTGGCGAGAGAACGTCATCTGATAATGTCTCCATGGCTAGCCCGCACCTCTGACCACGAGCTTCCAGCAAACGCCATATATTTTACAGCCGGAGTGTCTTCTCTCGTTGGTCTGCTTTGCCTCGGCCCAACCACCGCACTCAACGCAATCTTAGGTTCCGCTGCCATATGCTTCTTCATTAGTTACATGATCCCTATTTCGTGCCTCTTAGCGAATCGGCAACCACTACAAAAGCAACAACGCCGTTATGTGAACCTTGGAGCGGCTGGGCCTATCCTAAACTGGATATCAATGGCTTGGATGAGTTTGATGAGCATAGTTCTCCTTTTCCCACAATACTTGCCAGTTACGTCTGCGACAATGAATTATACGAGTGCGGTTCTGGGCTGTGTCTTTATAGTTTTTGGCTTGAATTGGGTTTTCTATGCCAGAAAGAACTATCGTAGTTAATACTGTAGTATAAGAGGCGTATCACAAAGAACAGAGCCATCAGATCTTGTGTTGGTTTGCTAATTGTATTGTTTTACTATGATGTTTTTACCGTTATGCAGTCTCATCACCCAAAGCTCCTTTCAAAGTGTTGGTGTGACGGCGGGTCAACAATCCTTGACATGTTTTAAGCCAAAGACTTAACGAATGATGGTGACAGTTGAATTTCAGACAGGCACATGTCAGGTCAATCTTTAAATTTACATGATTTATTAGATCTCTCGTTTGAACATGTAACATGTGCATTCACCGTCCTACAATGATGTTCTAGAAGAACTAAAGTAAAACCTGCTCAAGTATGGGACATGAATTGATTCAACTATGATCTTCAAAGTGCAAACGCTTATAATTGCTAAGTACAAAGGTGATCTGAAAGAGTACTCAAATTAACTTACATTGTACTATATAAACTACGAGCTAGTTCGTAAAGTTTTATGAGGGCAAAACTAGGACTTTGATGTACGTCGGTTGGCTGGTGGATTATGTTGTCTCTCCTGCCAACCGATATCTTAAGAATATTAGCGAAGCGTTTCTGAGGAATATCGCCAACTGAATTGTATTGATACTTGGGAACGAAAAGCAACTTGAGGGCGTAATATGTGCTCGTAGCGTGGCGAAAGCAGTGGCAATGTTGCTGAAGACGAAAGCCTAGGGGCTATATACATACGTCTCTGGGAAGAAATTTTGCTGGATAGAGGTAGTTAAGCCGGTTCGAAAAAGGTGTTCAACATTTAACGTTTCATCTAAAACATTGTATCAATTAATTGAAGTAATTTGTCGTGCTGAAGGCGAAGATCATGTGCTGGTAGCTTAGTATTAAATATTTTCTATCAGTTACGCAAGCTCTTTCGACTCTGCTAAAAGTGTTTTTGTCAGAAAAATTCTTCCTAGGAGTGAATTTTTGCTTCATGAGCCAAGTGCTGAAGGAGGCAGAGAGTGATCCAAATATAATAGTATAAGATGCAAAAAGCATTAAAAAGACAGAATTATAGCCTTGGTTTAGCTTTCAAAAAAAAAAAAAAAAAAAAAAATACCAAATGGGCATTACTCTGGAATTTGGAGATCGGTTATAACTGAAATTGTCTGTAAATAGTAAAGGAGGCGTCCACACATTGCGGTAAAGGCTGTGGACAGCACCTCCAGAGCCGGTGAAAAGGATATTCTTCTCCCGGCGCAGATGGCGTAGTGCAGCGCCTACTCGCATGTGATAGTGTGGATCAAAACGCGCATTCATGCTGATGATGGCTGTAAGAGGGCGGCCTTTAGGGAAGGTTCGAATCAAGGTTTGCGCGGCCTGCCATGGGAAGATCGGGCACTAGCTTATAGTCAACGTATTTCTGAGGTTGAACACCTCCAATAGGTGCCTTTGTCGGCGTCGGATTTGTAGCTACTTGTATTTCATCATTAATGGCAGCCCAGTATGCGCCTTATTTGAGAGAAAGCCAAATACGAGCGCAATCTGGCCCCCTTTTTTTTCCCTTGGGAGAAGCTCACCGTGATCACGACATGTTTAATGCCGTTCGCCAGTGCTGCGTTCACCACAGGATTTCCAGTAATCGGCCGATTTAGACTCCTCTCCTAACATTGCAGTTGAGCCATGCGAGAAGAAGTGGACCGGTGATAGACCAGTAGGTATCGCTTTTCCATCCTTATTATGAGAAGGCATTATGCAAAACTAGCAAGAAATTAAAGTAAAAGCAAGTATGACTCTTTCAATTGTAAATATGTTACGCGCCGAAGTTAATTAGAAGACTATCTATATGGGCAAAGGTGCTCAGTCGACACCCCGTGGGGCTCACCAAGTTGGTAATTTGGCAAGTAGCCGAAAATCTCTGGAAATTATTCATGATTGTGGACAGTGATCTCTTGTTTTGTGGGCGTATTCCGACCTTCAATTCCGTTGCCGTACTTCTAGTCCAGGCTAAAATCCTGGCGCGACTGCCTCCCGCTGCTACTCTTTCTGAATGATTACACTTCGCTTGACTCAGTTTTGGAAGCCACTTCAGAATTATACAATAACTGTTCCCTATGCTTAATGCACCGCAGGTTTGAATTCTGTAATATACTCTGGTTGCAAGGCGGACTCCGTGTATTTTTTATCCTAAAAGTGGAATGTTTATTGAATGGCAAAAGCTGAATAAAACCGCTTTTGATCGGAAGTCTTGCTCATGTGAAATGTTTTGTTATATGGACTACCTGTTTGTTGATTTTTTTTAATTAAAGATTTGTGTTCCCTAATAAGCAGATCACGTAGATGCACTGACTCAGGTTATATCGAGTGTAAAGATGTGATTGGCTTGTTCTGCTTCCACTCTTGTCAGTAAGCTCCACTAGCATCTTTTATTGTGCGTGATGAGACTGCCGAAAACGATCAGCTGCCGCTAAGGATTTCAACGTAGTTATAAATCTTCTATTTAAGCGCACCAATTGAGTATGGAGTTCTTCGCGAGAAATCTTAAGACATCGGCATCGAGCAACGGGGAAGTGCGTATTAGTGTCACGCTGTTGGAGCGCTTAACATCAGCGTTGACATGTTGACCTCACAAATGCTCCAACAACTCCATATGCTCTACCTACGGAGATGACGAATGATTTTGCGCCGATTCAGGACGGGATAACATAGTTTTCCTCGCAATCCCACATGAAGAACTCGCATCGTCAATTAGCAAATATGACGACCCAATGCTTAGGTTATGCACCGCTCGGCGCACGACTCGGTATTGTTGTGGGCCTATGTAGGATGCAAGGCGGCCGCGTCAAGGTGTACATAAAGGCAACTTGATCTATGTGTGTTTCTTAATTGACATTAGTACTATCGTTGGGGCAATCTCCTGGACACTGAGTTCGCCTGTCAAGATGCGTTGCCAGTCAATTGTTGCCGCAGTGCTAATCCAGAAAGCGCTTGGCGCATCAACATCCTTCAAAGTGCTACCAAGGGCTCAGAACTTCACGTTAGCACCATCTACCAACAGGTGGCCAAGCGGACTTCATCTGGCTGTCGACTACTACCCGTCGCAATGGCCAGAGTCTGCTTGGGAGACGGATATATCGCAGATTCGAGATAATAATTTCTCATTTGTCCGCGTAAATGAATTTGATTGGTCAATTCTAGAACCGGTAGAAGGGCAGTACAATTTTACGCTTCTCGATAGAACACTTGAACTGTTTAGCAAGTACGGGCTCAAGGCCATTATTGGGACCCCAACTGCCGCACCACCAAATTGGCTTACGGAGAAGTATGATGTCGACTTCGTTGATCGGACTAACACGACGCTAATCTTCGGATCTCGGCGGCATTACAGCTTTTCCTCGTTTGACTATCGAAACCTTAGTCAAAAGATCACAATGAAGTTAGCTGAGCGATATGGGAATCACCCGGCTGTTATAGGTTGGCAGCTCGATAACGAATTTGGCTGCCATGACACTGTACGGAGCTACGACCATAATGCGATCAGAAGATTCCGTTCATGGCTGAAAGGTAAGTACGGGACTATCCAGAACTTAAATGCGGCCCAGGGTCGGGTCTTCTGGTCTTCCCAGTATGAGAGCTTTGAGACTGTTCAGCCGCCGTTCCTTGAGATCTACACAAATAACGAATTACATACCCTTGACTGGTATACCTTTTCGTCGGACATGTTGATTGAGTTTGCCAAAGAGCAAACGTCTATAATTAGGCAATATGCTCTTGCGCACGCCATCACTCACAACTTCATGATGGGCTTTACGGACTTTGATCACTACAAGTTTGCCTATGAGGTTGGCATTGATTTTGCGACTTTCGATCAGTACGCACTAGCCGGGCCGAGTCAATTCCAATGGTTATCTGATCGAGAACTGTTCGATACTTTGCGGACTGGTCTGCCGGATTTTCAAGCGCTGAATCATGGGCTTTACCGGGGGATCGCTGGTGCGGCGTACAACAAGACTTCCGGACCTTGGGGTGTTATGGAGATGGAGCCGGGCGTTCTTAACTGGAACAACCATCGCGTGAGCCCATGGACAGGGATGGTGAAGCTCTGGACGCTTGAAGTATTCGCCTCGTCAGGTGATCTTGTCAACTATTTCCGATGGCGCCAGGTTCCCTACGCTCAAGAGCAGACTTTGTCAGGATTACACCTTTCAGACTACACTGCCGATGAAGGACTTGACGAAGTACAGGAGCTCGTTCAGAAGCAGTTACCGAAGCTCCGTGATGCCTTGACCAAAGAAGAGCCTCAGGCTGATGTCGCATTTGTTTTCGACTACGCATCCGTTTGGACTTGGGCCATTGAGCCGTATAGCGGTAGTTGGAACGTTAAGCAAGCAAGCTACACAGACATAGCAGTACATTACTGGGACTTGGTTTACATTTTCTACTCCGCACTCCGACGTCTTGGGCTATCGATCGATGTGATTGGACCTGGCCAGTCTCTTAAAAACTACAAGATGGTAGTAGTACCCAGTCTACCAATTATTCCAGAGACATTTGATACCGCGCTAGCGAGTTACTCAGGTGCAGTCATCTTCGGGCCACACACTGGATCGAAAGATGCTAATTTTGCGACTGTTACTGGTCTAAACCCGGGCGCTGGGGCGCTAAATGACCGGCTTCCGATCCGGGTAACACGTGTCGAGACACCGCCATCTTTTGCGGGTAGTGGTGTTGTATACGGCGGTACAAACTATAGTATTGATGGGCGAGAGGAATGGATAGAGTGCAAAAGAGCTAACCAGACCAGTAATACCAGTGTACATTACACCTCTCCGCATCGACCGGGGAAGCCTGCTGCTTGTGAGAGGGATAATACGCATTATCTAGCATTCAAGCCCTCTGTAGATATGCTGATTGCGTATTTGGGAGACGTTGCTGCTAAGGCGAATATCACGGATCTAACTGGCAAGTTGGCAAGTAAGGATAACGACTTAGGAAGCAATTTGAGGCTGCTACGACGCGGAGATGTAGTCTGGGCCTTCAACTATGGTACCTCGCCGTTAAAAGCCCCGGTACTTAAAAATGCAGATTTATTAATCGGTGAGGATGGAGACATCCCAGGTGCCGGTGTGGTGGCATGGAAGCTTCAGTGATAAGTGGTTTGATGGAACGGCGAACAGTAACTTAGATTGCTTGATTTAATATATGCTGATTGCAACAATAAAATAAATGTTACTTCCTTTTATGTTCCTTTTATGGATAATTTAGTATATTAGCCGTCAATTTAAATAGTACTGCTAGTGACAAGAGAACGGTTTAATGTTGGTGACGCTCGCTCCAGCTGCTACAGCCCAAGCTGCCCTAGTTTATCTGGCGCTTGAGTATAGAGCAGACGCCAAATCCCCTTGCAGTTAGAAAACAAGGTGAAATAGAGGACATGGGGCATGCGCGGAGCATTGTCGAAATTTGCAATGCAGGCAGATTCGAAGTCGGGATGACGTAGATAAAGAAAAATAAAGCATTTGCTTGCTCTAGTATGTAAGGCTCTTTAATTAAACTAACCCCAATTCCTTAACGAACATGAAAGTATTAACTACTTACTGTAGTAAGCTACGAATTATACGATCACACTTTAAAAACAAAGTGTAACTCACAAATACTGCCTGGTGCGTTACAGCAAGTTTGTCGCTGGCTTCGACACTGTCATATAACTCATCCCTGCGCAAAATCCGACACTGAACAGTTGAAGCTAATCCGCATTCAAAACTACGGCCATATCTTCCTAAAACATGTCCCGGAAGATAGCGTGCCAAAGTATGCTTCAATGTCGTCCATACAGGTGCCTCCTGGCAAGCCTATTCCATGCCCCGACCTACCCACTCGAATTTGTGATCACCTTGTTTCAAATCCTCTTGGTTGTTTACCACCGTGATAACCCTCAAAGGTGGTATGGTTTGGAAGATCCGGACTCTTAAGAGTTGGGTCTAGGGTCAAAGTACTCTGCGAAGACCGTTGGATCGAAATCAGGATCCACGCATTCTGGCATGTCCTGATCATCACACAAGCAGTAGTCTCCAGCGTATTAAATCGCTTGTTGCCCCTGTCAGCCCTACCCCTTAAGGACGAAGAAATCCCTAGCATTCGAAGGAAGGCGAGCAATATTGTTAATTATAGGCCGTAACGCTGGCAAGCTACAGGCAGTAAAGCCTGTAGCCGAAGCCCTGGAAGGGCCTTTATTTATAGAGTGTCTCTCCCCTATGGAGAATAGACAATCGAAGCAAATTCACTAAAGAGAGACCCCTGCAACAACAAATATCATGACCGTACGAGTATATGAGTGGCAGAGTGTGCGCTTGCACATAAAACCCATCGAGTAGTACATTCTGTTCGCCGCACGATTGAATAACGGAATCTGTCCAAGGGGAAAACGCACCAGTGCAAGCCGATGTGCAAAGTTCGGTCAGATTGTCAGAAGCCCACCTGTAGAAGCCAACTTCTGAGACGAAAGTCAGATATGGTTCAGAGCATGGTGGATTTGTGTTTCTAAAGGAAAAGCATTATTAGCTCATCTCACTCACTTCAACGGGCGGGCACACTCACAGAGCAGCTAAATAACTTGCATCAACGCTGAAGGCCGTGGAGAAGACATCCGAATCCACGTACGGCTACATACTGAATTCAAGGCATGATACCTGCTTCAGGAGTAAGTCGAGCCCGACTACAACGAAATGTAAAACCAATGGAAGGTTCTGGTCATACGAGTGGGTTGTCAAGACTCAAATGAACAAAGAAACAAAAATCTCTCTTGTATATTTGAGGGCTTCGCCCTTGCACCAGACAGAAGAAGGCCCAGGACGGCCAAGGAGGGGCAGGCATGCATACCTTGAGTTCGTTCCTCTTAGGGAACAGAGTCATCCTGAAAGGGAAAGCGCCATTTCTTACTGCATCAAACCACCAGATTTTATTACACTATAGAGATGACAAGTGTTGTCTTAGTAATAGAGCCGGGTGCGATAGCCGGGGGCGCAGCAGTAAGGCAGAAGATGCTCAAGGGGAAAGTGTAAGATTGTCTATCCCTGGAAGTAGAGGAACGGCACAGATTTATGCTTAAAATTCAGGCAAATCATCCCAAATTATCTTATTGGCCGGAAGTAAGGTCTGTAGTGTGCAAAGTTATTTCCTCGACCCTTTCACCCCGTCAGCCTTCGGCTTCTTGGCCCCGCAGTTTAAGGCTTGTCCCGCTCGCTAAGCCAGATATCGGCATTGCACGCGCAGCTGCATGAACTCATCCCAAGGGCACAGGTGCAAGGACAAACGCAGCGGCCATTAGAGCTACTCGTACAGTATCGCTGCCCAGTTGCAGTCGAAGCTTACCAGGCTACGACCTCTTAACCCCAAACCAATGTTTTCTCGACATTACAGAGTTTCCTCACCGCGCCCCACGACGAAAATAACGTTTAGTGTAGAAGTAAAGTGGCCGTGTTGTGCATTAAGTTACGTCGACATGCCCTCACTTGACGGTTACACCTCATATGTTATCATCTATAGCTGCACTGCGTTGTAAAAGCTAAAATCAGACATCTTTAGAAGAGTTTTCCTCACAAGTAAGCTTACCGGTCAGCTCTGTATTTCAGTTTGCCGAATTACTTGCGGTGTCAGCGCTAGCATGAATGAAAATGCTGCACGGGAAACTTTACTGACCCGAAAGGGAGAAAGCTGATATTGCTAGCTGTTGTATAGACAGTTTATAATACGAACTTAGGGCTTGGCGGTATTAGATTGTTTTCCTCCTCAAAGTCGAGCTGTCCATTGGAGTGAAACCGGGCTCTAAGAATCATATATAAAACTGATTTCCTTTCATTTTTCAAACCTCACACTTCTTGACATTTCCCCTTCGAATATCTCAAAGCAAGTCTGGCTGATACAAAGATACTTGGGTCCATCCACAACGCTATTCATCGATAGTGAGTACCAATTCCTTCAGCCGGATTCGTCTGATCATGCGTGGTCCTAACTCCGGCACCAGATCATGGGTATATTCCTGAAAGCTATGTTGGCTGTTGCTATCGCAGTAGCCCAACTACCTCCAGGATTGCTCGCAGCGCCTACGAGCGAGAGTCAGCCTTTCAACGCCTCTGATCCCCTATTGGTGGCACGGGATAGCTATCAATGCTTTGGGGGGGTAACTACATCTGTGGCGCGCATGAAGAGTTTCGTTCCATTTCACTGTAGGACGCTTGCCAACATTGCACAACCCCTTGGGGGATACTTTGCTTGGACGACAAGGGATGCAACATTTCCCTACCCTACTACGTTCCACGACTTTAAAAACCAGAGATCAACTCCATACACTTTGAACTACGACACTTGCGTGGCCAGGTACTACGAAATCATTGATGGTTGCGATTACCAGTCGGATAACAAACATGGAGGCGATCACACATATGATGACGGAACATTCTTTAAGACCTACAACGTTCTTGCTTAAGAAGCTAAGATTTTGGATGGTGCTGAGTGTTACTGACGGGGCCGCGTTTGAGTGGGATTCAAAAATTCTTTTGTTTTGCTACATGGTATTCTTTCCTATTACAGGTGGAGGGATTATGGTCGTTTTAAAGGCTTTGTCTCCAGTTAGTGAGAGACCCTTTTGGTGCTTGTCACCTCTTTCTGTCCCTTCAATTTTTTTCCCCTTAACCGCCTTATCGTTACGAACAGATGACAGCATGCGGCCTGAGGCTCGGTAGGAAGGACTACACAGAGAACCGTAGTGTGGATATCACGTGATGGGGACCGGAGGAGCCACTGGGGGCTCCAAGGGTTCCGGGCTTCTGGGCTCCCACCTGGGATCTAGAAACTCCATTGGGTAGAGGCTATATATAGGCCGATAAGTTTCATTAGTAGATAGAAGCTCTATGCTTAACTCAAATAAAGTATCTTCTTGCATGTTTAGTTAAATTATTCAGAGTTCTTTACGATATACAGAACTGTAGCGCAGACACCTGCTCGTGCGAGGCTCCTGGCTGCTGTCCTTGTATACAATATACTACCTAACTCCCCCCCTCCCTCCCCCGTAGTCCTCCCCACCGCAAATATTCGTCACTCGCGGGGTTAATAAACTAGGGAGGATCTGAGCAATTGTCAACAAGATTGACCTGGAGAGCTAGAATCCCAGATGGCCCATCGGTCAAATCCACCAACCCTGCGAGCAACAAATTTTGAGGGGGTACTTCGTACATGGCTGAATAAAGATACTCTTCATGTTTGTGCGCATGCTCGAAATTACTAAACATCAGCAAATCAACTTCCAGTTTTACGACAATTTTTGCCTTCTCAGGCAAGGTTGCCAACACATTGCACAGGCATGGAAAGTACGTTCATTTGGGCCTGTACGAAGTATAGTAAGTCTATCACTTACACGGAGCGGGAAAATTCGACAGAAATTCTTAGGAGCGTGTATGCATTCAGCAGTGACATTGCCTTAAAGTGCTCTGGTGCGGAAGTGGCTATCTGTCTACACGACCACTATATTTTGAGGGTCAGCAACAAGTCAAAAAAAGCATGCTCTGCCAAAAGAAGCACCTACTGCAATCTTGAATATATATTTTAAAAGACCTCCTCTCCCCTCCACTCCTTCAATCCAGCACCTATCAGCTAATTTCTTCTCTCCCCATTCTCCTTTTATACCCATCTTATTTACCAGCTTTTAGCCTCAGCATAACAATGCACCGGCAACAATACAATAAGGATGCCCATCTCATCGACAATAAATCTAATAGCACGAGCGACTCCGACAAAGAAAGGGGTTTTAACAGCGATGACAATAGTGATACCGACATCAACGACATTAGTGATACTGACATTTTCGACCTTTTTGATGATGAAGTACGACATAGCCCTGAATACTATCTCGCCGCAGAGGACAACCTCGATATTGGTAGTTGGGGTCCATAGATCACAGATTTATAGGTTACAGTAGAAATAGTTCCAAACACCGATTATGCAGAAGGTGCCATATAACAACTATGCACTACTACCATACAGTACCATGGACCGAAAAATTTGCGCGTAAAATCTTCAGGTGGAATAATGCCTGTTTAGAAAGTAACCGTAGCTAAATTGCGGAGAGCTGCAACGGGAAGGCAAATGAATGCCTTACAACCAGATACTCGGTAGATGTTAGCCCCCAATATACATATTCATTAAATTGTGATGTGTAACAGCAGTAAAGCAGGCCGCTTGCGGCTTAGCTGAACAGCACAACCACGGTCATGGACTCCCCCGCCGATTTAATGCCGATCCTAGCTAGGAATACGAAAGCGCATGTAAAGTGGCTGGGCGGCACGACCACGCTCCTGGATTCTACCGGGTAACGATCATGAACGACATATGCCGATCCCAGGAATATTACTAACAGATGCAAGGCAGCCGTGCGGCGCGACCACGCTCGTGGTCGCTACCGCACGTCATTGGTGAGCTCGGAAAGCATCAAACAGATATGCCTTACGGCAATATTCATTCTTACAAGCGTTTTTGAGTAGACATGCGGGAATTCTAATCTTTAATTGCGGCTAATTGAGAAAAGCAAGGCTGGTGCAGGCTGAGGGGCATACGAACTCGAATCTTTTAGGGTTTTGAGCAAGCAACAGACAGCTATTTATCTAGGGACTGCGCGTGAGTGGATCACAGAGCTTTTAGCATCGGGTGATGGAATAATAACATTTTCTTCAAGAGAAAAGGACCTAGATGAGTGACTACTAAGGCAACAAAAGATCTAGCCTATAAAAGCATTCAGGATAGTCAAGCCAGTGTAGAGGCTGTTAGGTTGGTTTATGCAAATCGGCTTTCTCGCCCATAATTTCCTGGCGATGAAACCGTTTAGTCTTTGCAAATTCGTTCAAAGAATCGAAATTGACACACTCGCGAGTCGAGTTAGCCTCCAGAGCCATTCCTCGCCTTTCTTCATCCTGCCAATGAATTGCATGGACGCTGAGATCCGGCTGGCAAAGAACGGAGCGGCGGAGAACTTCAATGCAGTGGTCTAGTATTGTTAGAATTGCCTAATTTAAGTCTTAGAGGTTGGATGATCGAAACAGGAATGCTTACAAGAATGATCCATTCCTGAATGTGAACTATCTACTATTGGATAACTGTGTGGGTGAAGAGTTTGATAAAGGTAGCGCTGAATAGTAGCAGGATTAGCAACATTGCGGTAATTAACTTCTACTTGAAATTAACTTACAATACAATGCAGGTTGTGGAAATAACCCATGATAGCAGCTTGGTCTCCATTCTTTAAATTGATTTGGCTCTTCAAGTTCAGGCTTGAAGCCTCCTCTGGTGTGACTTTTATACCTTCGACTAAAGAAAAATTACCAAACTTGATCTTCCGTTTCTTCTGACTTGAAAGGCTTACCAAGCTGAAGCTTGTTCCACGCATCGTCAAGTGCTTTTCGCGGTGGTCCGGTATATACGCTATTATCCCATGCATCATCTTCCCAGACCTCGATTTGAGAGGTGATTACATCATGAAAAGGACCTAGATCGTTAGCATTCCCTATCGAAAGGCCTTGAGCGATGGACTGTAGACTCTTACTATAAAGGCCAGTCGACTTTGGAGAGCCCAATAACCCCTCAGGTACATGAGACGGCCTCGCCCATAGCAGTAGAAGTAAAATGTGTATCACGATAGAAAGCAGCGCAATGATTGGGAACCAGCTCGACTTGAGTTTACTAGATGATCGCTTTGGGTATATATTGCCATCTTTCTCTCCCGTCTCTAAGAACGGCTCTCGGTCATCTTCAGAGTTGTTGAAGGAGCCCATCTTGTACAAAATTGATTACTGGGAAAGGACGTGCTGTAGCACTGTTAAAAGCTTATGACCAGCGTTAGTAGAGCTCGACAGAGACGTGCAATGAGTAGCAAACAGAGATAATTTAATGGAAACAGAAATAAAACAGGGCTCCCTTACATACTTTGCTTTAGCTCGTGGAGATTATTCTGGGAAGGAATGGCTAAAGCTGTGAGTGTGCTCTGAAACAACGGCGCAAGGCACCAACCCAAAGCCTGCCTATATAAGAAGTTAGTTTACAAGATACAGTATCTTGCCTTAGCAAGGCAGAATGGGAGACGGATGAGTGTGAATGGTGGGTGTGCGGCAAGGGACTTAACTGAATGGGTAAGCTGCAGACTTATGTAGAGTATCCAGGACTAAACCTTGTCTAGCATGGTGACTAGAGTTTGTTCGCCATAGGATATTCATTGTTAGCTTACTGTCTCGGCGTTTAACATATATAGCTCTAGCTAGCTCTATAGAACGTAGAGCTCACCCGACTCTTCATCCTTCGGTCAATCTCTATCTGTCAGGTAAAAATATACGAAACGCATACCTCCATATCGTCAAAAACCTAGAAACACACTATAACCAACGCCGAAATGCTTCCCAAGATAATCACATGTGTGCTTTTCGTTGCTAGTCTTGCTCAAGGCCTAGCCATTCCTGTCCCGTTGGGTAAGCGTTCCGAAATTGAATAGTGAAAATACCAAGCAGCTCATAAACTACAGACGCAGCTCCAGAAGGCGAGATAGAAATCCAAGGCGAGTCATATGTTGCAGACGGAAATGAGCGTCTTGATATCTTGCGAGGATATTCCAATTTCTAGACTGGGAATGGTATCACAATTTACGGGTTGGAGCAGGGAATGGATAGACAGCAGGAACGTCGGTAGTGATACATGAATACCGGTAGTGATAGGGAGCAGGGCGCCTGTTTTCGATTTTGTGGATTTTGTTGACGTGCAGATGGCTATGGCACTGCCAGATTGAGCAAGCAGTCGTTCTACTTCAATACTACCCCTGCTTTAAATAATCGTAGTTCTCCACTATTCTATACAATGTATGCAAGAGGTTTCCCCAGGCGTCTATCTAATAGGATCAGCAGTTCAAAGCTTGGCAGCACATTTAATATCTTGCATTGTCACCCTGGGCTTGATAGACAGACCAATATTTGGGCCGGCTGCTCTATTTATACACCCCGGCAACCTAGCAGTGGAAAGTCATAACTGTTTCGATGCGTGAGTAGCTCTGGAAGCTACGCCCAGCATTGGTATTGAAATAGAAATTCAGAGTGTCACGGGGCCTTCAGGGAGTATAGGGTAAACAGGTCAATTGCTGAAGGTTGTAGAACAGATCTATAGAAAGGAATCTATCTTATGTACACTATCACATGTAACCAATGTGTAGACTCGTCATCGAAGGCAAAAGTAAGTATCTTTCCTCCGCAAGCATAATTGTCACTTCCGCAAGCATGCCTACTACTTCCGCAATAGGCTAGGTATGATCCTTAGACCTAACCTTGTTCAATAATTGGCATGGCCCCGAGCTCTAGAAAGCGAACTTCCCCCGACCGATGCAATACTGTCGGCCTGACTCTAGAATTATGCGCATACAAATCTGTGTATGATCGCCCGGACAAATAAGAAAGCCCCGGTGGCTGAATGTTGGACGCAATTCTACTTGTAGCCAGCCAGTTTGTTATGCACGGGGTGCGTGAGGTATTTTGTGGCCAAGGAGTAAGCAGGCTAAACCTTACGCCTCCTGCTGCCATTAGGGAAAATTGCGCTTGATTCTCGACCCCAACAACATGCCGGTGAGAAACATACGTTACACTTTGTGGCTGCAAAGATTCACCGGGTTCCAGTTGGGCCAGGCTAGACATGGCCCAGGCAGCTAATTCCTTGGCAAATCGCCAAGAAGCGCTCAAGCCTGGCCCAACTCTTTGTGCAACCATTTGAAGTCTGGCAAATGTAGTTAGAATTTATGCTTGACATATGCTTAACACAGGCTTAGCGTATCGTCTGGTATATGTTCAGCATATGCTAAATATATACTTCATAAGGAATTCTGCTTACACTAAACTACAAATTCACTTGCCGTAGTTTCTATAGTCGAATCCATTAAGCAACGCAGAAGTACAAAGTTGTAACGCCTTCATTTCAAAGTTTAAAAGTTATATTGTACGCGCCGCAATAGAAAACGCGAAGGCGTCTTTTTGGCATGGCTTATCCTATGCTTGGCATATGCCGGGGAGAGAGTTCTGGCCTGGCTGAGCTCTCAAAGCTACGATTTCTGGCCTGGGCGAGATTTTTCTAGCCTGGCCCAACTGTAGCCCCAAGATTCACCAGACCAATGGGCAACATAAGGGACTCTTGCTAGCCGCATTATTCTGTCGCCCGCTATCAGTATCTTACCCGTATTTTCGTCTCTAGTAGAGACCGACAATCCTATTTTTTACAACAAAATCACTTCTTGTTCTAGCAATAATTTTGCTCTAGAGTTCACCATGGTTCTCTATCTCTTTCTCGGCCCAGGCTTGATACTGGCGGCTAGTGTAGTGTTTCCCGTAGTGGGAGCAATTCTCGTCGCGTTGCGTATCAACACCAAACTTAGGAAGACGAAGAAGCTAGGAGTCGAAGACTGGCTTGTTATTCCGGCGCTGGTATGCAGAGGACCGACTCCTTTGAATGAGCTTTGTATTTAACGTATTTTACTAGATCCTAGCGATCGCGATGGGAGCAGCTACAACAGTTGGTGAGGACATCATCCTACTGTATTGAAAACCATTTTTGACATATCCATGAAGCGGTTACTCTAAAGGTTGCGGGCTACAAAACACCCGCCACAGAAGATATGGCAGCGATTAAGCGACTCAAGAAAATATTGGGAATAGTATGGTTTTCTCGCTTCATTCCTTCGGGTTACGTCGTTCCTTTTAATCTAATGCTATTAGGCCTTCTGGATGTGTGCCTGGTGCCAGCCACTAGCTCTTGGATGCATCAAGCTCAGCTTCGTCTTCTTCTACCGACGTATCTTCAATGTTGGTCCAACTAAAAGTATCTTCAACATCATCTCCCTCGCTTTTATTGCTTTGGTGATCGTCTGGATGATCGGCTTTTTCCTCGCAGTGATGCTCTTTTGTCCGGGACATGTAGATGCCTATTGGGGTCCTACAGAGCGGCAATACTGTTGGAGAACGACCAAATACTTCTTTGCGTATACTTGGTCTGATGTTGGGACCGACCTCATTGTATTGCTGATGCCTATCCCTTCTGTAAGTTCCATGCTCTATCCTACCCTCCACCACGCTGTTATCAGCTAAGCAGAGGCTTTAGGTTCTAAAATTGCATATACCAACTGGGAAAAAGATCGCAATTGTCGGTATTTTTGGTCTTGGAGCTGTGTATGTTTAGTTCAGGTGCCATCAATTGATATGAGCTGACAATTGACAGAGCTGTTGCCGCTTCCATAATTCGAGCAGTCTTTTACGTGCAGCTATTGACTGGTAAGATGGAATCCAACCATGTACTCCGTTAAATGCTTTACTAAATGTTGCGCAGCCCAAGCTACTACTCTAGTCGAGACCACTGATCCAATGAGTAAGAGACAAAGCAACCACTTGAACAAAGCCTCTGGCTAATTTCATCCCAAACAGTGCTTATAACTAACGGCATCTACTGGATTCTCCTCGAAACAGGCCTGGCTCTAATTGCAGTCAACCTCCCCCTCCTCTACGGAACGTTCAAAGGCAAAGGCCTCGAGACAGTCGTCCGCTCTATGCGAAGCTTGCGTTCTATGGTCTCAGAACGCCCCAGCCACTCCAGTAGTTCAAACTCAAAGACAAGGCGCTCATCGCAGGAGTATACTGATAGTATTGAGTTAGTTCCTGGCAAACAATCGTGGATGTCTAAAGTTATAGGCACACAATCACCGGATAACGTTGATTTGGAAAAAGCAAATGGTCAGATTAATGTTACAAAGTCATATACGGTAGGCAAATACGGGCAGTGGTAAGTCGTTCAAATGTACGGGCAAACGCTTTTCAAAGGCGAAATATTTCCCTTTTGATTGTAGTCATCTGTAGTTGGAGTGTCTCATTTTTCACCAGATTCCGACTTGACATGTTTCCACTCTGAACTAGCATATAAAATATAACCATATCTAAACCTCACATATATCCATCGTCTTTACTTTAAATTCACCTATTCAATCATAACTCGAAATTGGTCTTTGAGAAATATAAATATCATATCTTATGCTTATGGCCTTCGCCCAACACCTAACCCTGCGGACAACGGGATTTTGCTACCCCCCTCATAGGCCACATCTAACAAGCGTTCCATTTCTATCCTTACTTTCCCCAAATCCCCCTTAAAACTGTCCTGACAGATCACTGTCATCGGATTTCTACTCTCCCAGAAAAATTTCAAGAAGCCCTCTTTGCCAACATCAAATCCAAGATGGGTGACCTCTGTCTGTACATCCCGAAAGCCCGCCACCTTCAAGCCTTCCTCTAGCTGTGCGCGGCCAGTCCAGGATCGCGGCGGCAGCTGTGGAGGAAGCACATAGCTTGGGTCCAGTGCTCTGCACGAATCTTTCCATATAGCATGCGGGCCACAATCTTCGTCGAAATCCCAGATAGCAATTGCAATAATACCTCCCGGTTTGAGTAAGCGTGCCCATTGCGTCAGTGTTCCTTCGTTCGCCGGGTCAGGCAGGGCTTGAATGGCCATTGTGCTAAAGACGTGACTGAATACACCTTCGGCGGCGGCACCACCAACAGGCGCGGCCATGTCGGCGACCTGCGTTGTAATTTTGCTGCCTTTGGTATTAAGGGCCATCAATTTCTCGAGCATACCGGGAGAGATATCCGTGGCAAGAATAGGCACAGCTGGGAAGCTAGACGCGAGTTGATGCGTGAGCGAACCAGTTCCGGCACCAAGATCAATAGCGTAACAATCAGCTGCGGATAAGGAAGAGAGAGCGTCAGCCATCTCTATCAAGCGTGTTGCACCTATGCGTGAGCTGCGGCCTACAGCATCGTTGTACTGTGCTGCTGCATTGTCCCATTGCGTTGGTTCACTAGGATTAAAACACCCGCCTTTGGCAGCCATATTGAGGAGATGATTATATTAGTTTATGTTCTCGTTGGTAAGGTGTTTGGGGAAGATTGAGAAAGTATAAAGTAAAGTTGATGAAGACAGACGTGAGCAACGAATTTATATGTATGGGTGAATCTACCTCGATGTACTCGGCCTTTAGCGAATGCCGACGATTGGCCATGCCGACATACAGCCGGGCATGCATGCTTGTAGTTAGGGGTTTGGTTCGGCAGCTTAACAATGCTGCTTGCTGCCTCTTATGTTCAGCTGTTATTATAGGTAAATGGTAGTTACGCTGTTTTTGTTCTTGAACAATAAAATTTCTTTTATATAAGATCCAGTAGCTTTTGTCAATAATTATTAGTATATTTTACACCGCTGCCTTGATTTAATAATGAAGTACAATTGTTTAAACATATCCTATGTGACTGTAGAGAGGCAGATAAAATACAACCTTGGTAATGCATAACTGGAGAAACTCAAACATATAAGTCATCCCATAGATAAACTTACTAACTGCATTTCTAGGCATAACGAGTCTATCTGCAGCTTTAGGACAATTTATGATGTTGTTTAGTCTCGGCTTGAGGAAGTTAGCAGAGCCATTAGATGACTTCATTTCTCGAGTGGTACAGCTTCACAGTGTCTCCACTTGCCATATGCAATTTTCTATGATCCTTCAATCGCGCACAATTCTATTAGCATTGTATTTTTAACTTGTTTCAATACAACTCAAAGCATGAGCGGACAATGGTTTGACATATAATTGCATAGTGAATAAAATGAAGTCTAATTCCAGTAAATCTAATTAAGCAAAATAGGATATTTATAATGTCAAAAAAATTCTCAAGGATTCCCATTTATATCAATTTCGACCGTTAGTCTTGCTCTATTTAACTCTGTTGGTTGGGAGTCATATAGTCGTTATGGTCACTTCCGAGAAGACCATAAAACGGTTATCTGAATCTTTAGGCCCGGTCCCTTTCATTATCTACCTTTTTAAATATGCTCTGAATGGCACTGGGTACCGGACTTGTTTACCAGATTGCACAAGAGAACAGAGTCCATTTTGAACTTCTTGCATCGTTCATCTATATCCTCACTGCATTCTTTAGTTCTGGGAAAGGCTAACTCCATCACTAATCTGCTCCAGTTTTGCTCCTTTCTTACTGGATAGAGTGTTTTAAGCAGTAGCAACTTATCCTTACCCGTCTGAGTTACTTCTATCATGTTTCCCATCATAGTTTAGGGATTTGGTGTGACTGAAACGTTTGGTCTCTATGCTGGGATGAGATCTACACTGTAGTTATAATCTTCTTATTTTCCCTGGAGACGCCCGAAGAGCTAAACTATATCTAGAAGTCAATGGTAACTAGGTAGGTGTCATCACAGAGTCTAAAAACTAGTTGGAGGCCTTATGAAGAAAAGATAATATCTGAAATATTTTATAATTAAGTGGTCGATATTCTCGGCTGGGCTAGAAATTTGCGTGGACTAAGCATAGTGATCTTTAGATGTACAAATAAAAGTGGTGCACCTTAATTCCTGAAGATATCTAGAAATCTATATTTCTTGACAGTAGCAGCCAGGATTAAGAAAGTGAGTGCATAAAACAACATTTGGTGTACAGTATACGCTTCAGTTTTTGTATTACATTTGGCATAGTATGCCGCGCTCATACTTTATATATTGGATTCTTATCGATTGTAGAGCCGTCCTTAAAGAGCTTATTCTCTGAGGCTCCTTTACCCACCTAACTGGATCTATGTTACTGGCTTGCTCACATTAGGTGTTAATTAGATCGTTTTTTGACAGGCCCTACAAATCCCGTAGTTGAGTTTAGTAGCCAAATTCTGATTTTTAATAAGGAACCAGATGATATAACAAGGGCACTTCAAATTTATCAATCTTTCAATTTTATTTAGATTACTAAATTTTACCATTTATAAAACATATAATGTAATGGCATACAAAGCTTTTGTCAGCCGTAATAAAACCACCCTAAGCTACTGAAAGGAAGCTATAAGGCCAATCACAAATATATACATCGAAATACATAATAGTACATATATCTATAGAATGTTATCGCCGCCCTATCTTATCGTAGACTTTAGTGCCTTTAGCGCGTCTATAGCCTTCGCCCTTATTCAGAAGTATCCCGGCGCTAGTATTACTTTAATTAATCGCGATGCTTACAATGCCCCAATGCGTATCGCTGACTCCTAAGACTAGAATAAAGTTATACGTACTAATTATTTCGATATTATATATACTAAGCTGGCGCTTGAAGCATAGTATCTTGATCAGACAGACGAGATCTAGCAACTTTCCATTATTAAACGAGTGCTATTTAAATTTTATCCACTTTATTCACCGAGCAGGTATTAAAGAATTTCACTAAATTAAGGGTTAAAGCTAATTTACGCATATATTCTGTCAAGGAGGCTCGCCTTTTATTCAATAATCTATTTGATTACACCGATTACAATAGTGTAAAAGAAGTGCTTATAAATAGAACTAATAATAAGGCTGCTGCGAACAAAGCCTTGCAGAACACTATTGAGATAGCTATTAAGCTTAGTGTAAAATATATTATAAATAAAGTTACTGCTATTAAATTCAATAAGACTAGCAGCCGACGTAAATATTGTAGCATTAAGACAGCCAATAAAAGTCTTATTGTCACAGACCAAGGAATATTTTGTATAAGAGCCTTTATATCTAAATTACTAATCAATAGTAACCTAGAATAGATCGATCTTTATACAGGCGATAAAAGAATTGCAGCTGGTGTTACTGAGGCTATCGCGCAATTACCTTTGTATTAAAGCCCCGGCCTAAATATCATTCCGCTTGCCGTCAACAATAACCCTACCTCAAAACAAAATAGATCTTTATCAAATACTTTTTCACTTTGTGATATTGGAGGTTTTCCGTGACTCAATATCAATGCATTAAAGTATTGGAGCCAAACTATTCTAAAAAATGCTGTCAAGCATCCCCTTACAAATAAGGATTATTTATGCCACCAATATAGTCGGACTATGCTCAATAGGATATACTATTAGCGTTGGAAAATAATGCTCGCTAAGCCCCCAAATCAATCTTCGGTAGAAAAGATCCAGGTTAAAAATTAGAGAAGTTTAGAATTACTGGTTAGCTTCCTTTTTAGCCTTGTTTTGTTAACATGTCTATAAAGGCTAATAGATAGGTTTTATAAGGAGGCTCTAACTCCAAGCTCTAATTTTATATTGTCTCCTTACTCGGCGTACAATGGGTTGTTTATTGCCACTTGCGGATCTTTTTATAAGTTCAAATTTCTATTTTGTAACAACTCAAGCTGAACAGGGATCTCGATCCGTAGATCCAGGTGGAAGGACTCAGAGGTGTAAACAACTATCAATTGTCATAACTAAGAGAACAAGCTACGGACAAAAGAAGGGAAGGAAAGCAGTGCTCTATATACAGGAACTGGCCGGAGGCCAGTATAGGCGAGCTTTGCGGTGTCCGGTGCTGAGCTCCAAGCCAGAGAAGGCCAGGGCCGTGACATATTTATTCTTGGAAAATATATAGTCGAGATACTATATAGCAATCTAGATCCTATCTTGGCAGAGCGGTGGGCATAAGACCGAGAACTGTAGCGACGCAAGGAATCACGGGCTAAAATAGAGGCATATGGGAGTGCGTGCAATAGGCTGATAGTGATTGCCTTATAGGTCTAAAGTACTAAGGATACAAAAATATGAGGAGCAACGGTAGGGAATAGGAACAGACCTTTATATAGGCGACTCCGACTCTCCTCCGTATTGGGTCTGAAACCCCTCATACCCTGATCATCACCCCTTGTTCCTGTATCATGACCTCCGTGCCGCACCTTGGGCATACCGATTGTTACAAGAACTACCGCCAACAGATCAAAATAGCAAATGGCCACAAATAAAGTTGAGAGATATATTTTTATTTAAAGTTAGTAGTTGAAAATACCACTATTGACAAATGAGCGGCTGTGAAATGGATTTAGAAAATATTGACTGGGGAAAAATGTGAACTTTAAAGCACTATGCTGCATAAGTATGTGAGGTAAATTTAAACATAATCTCAGATCTGGTTAAAATTATATTTTCAGTTCATGCCAAAAAAAAAGCAGTTTTCAAACTATCTAAGTATAAAATACTTAGGTTTGTTTTTAGTTACACCGCTTCTTATGCAGTTAATTTAGCCTGGCGCTCCTTGGTTTATGGTCATACATACTACCAAATCAAGATATCAGCACTAGTTAATTTAGTTGTGATAACACTAGATCCTTTAAGATTGGACGTTGCTAACAACTAACACTCTAACTTTCAACGTAATAGGTGAATAACCGAGCTGCCAAACTCATAATTTGATTTGATCATTACCCGATCTTTGATGATAGAGGGGTAAGTCTATTTGTGATTTGTTTTAATCTAGGCTATCTAGCATATCAAAAAAACCGGATTTGAGCAATGGCGAGCCAAAACATGTATAATCATGGTAAATGCAAGCACAAATAAAAATATTTAAGCCACAGCCAAGAGGCTATATAAGCTGGATGATCCTTGACCAGCGCTCTACAAGATATCTCACACTGTTACTAGCGTAGTATCAAAAAGTCGATCTCATGACTCAAGACCTAATATCACTAAATATCACCATACTAGTTCCTTCACTGGCCTATAGTCCCAAAAAAGGTAATAGCCACAGAAAAGTATTGTAGATTGTATAAAAGATGCTATAAATCTCACCGCCGAATCAACTTAAATTCTAAATACACCCCAAACAGTGGCCCTGCGCGAACTTTCATGCTAGATTGTCATTTTATTCTTCATTTCTACCCTAAGCCTTGAGTCTTCTGAGACTTCTAGGCGGCAACATCAGGGCTGCTAAGTGTACCAACAGTATTTCGCTTAGAATACGGTAAATGATGGTAGATAGTGGCTTTGCGGATGAGGAGTGCTTGATATGCCACATGAGTCTTAGAAGAATAGCTGAGATGACCATTAACTAGAAGACTTGATCTCACTGTCGTAGCAGCCATGTTGACTTAGGAAGAAGGAATCGCTGCATCGGAATCTAGTACTTGATCTCTAGTCGAATTCGAAGACCATATACTTCGAGATAATAGATCCGCGATCTTTGAACCTCGGTCGCTAAGCACGTGTCTGTTGTTGAGTTTGTTGATACAGTTTACTGTAAACTCCCGACTAAGAAGATTGATGTAGTACATGTGGCTCGGACTCCCAGATTTTGCATCTACCTCGTTCCCCTTTTCATCCGAGTTCCGGTTCCCGTCCACGTTTCGTAGTCGTTAAGGGTATCGCTGGTTGGAGAACGTGAAATGATAATTGTAACAAAATTTGGTCCAGTTTGTGATGAGAATCAAGCTCAAGTATGCTCAATCAAACTCCCTGTACAGTTCTTGCCAAACATCACGACCGTCTTGCATGCTCTTCTCATCAATATCCATATCACTAGGTCCATGATTCTTGTTCTCTTTTTCGTCGTGCCCGAGATTTTTCAATGCCTCCAGAACCTGGTCAGTTCTGGCCGTTGTCTTATATATACCTTCAGTCTCTGCCCTCGACCGCTCAAGCTGGTCCCTCATCATCTGAATGAGAGATTCCCGTGCTTGATGAGGTCGATAGTCGTTAATCAGATGGTGCATGTTGAACTGGATGGTTTCGATATCCCCAAGCTTTGCCGCCAGCTAAACAAATTAACTACAGGTAGTATAAAGTTAGTGCATGGCAATTACCTGATTGGCGTTGCTGCTTCCAATATCTAACGCCTCGGCCCAATTTGCTAGAAGAGACTTAGCCAACTTCTTGAGCTGAAACGCGCGATCTGTATGTCTCATTGCCTGATCCGTATTTTGTCCTTCGGGTGGAGTGTCCACTTCTTTGTATAAAACTGGGATACCGGTTTCTTCGAGAGGAAGTAGTTTATCTTCAAGCTAGATGGAACTCAGCGAGTTGACCTTTATATGTACCAAGCGTGCAATAGATGACATACACTGTAGTGAAACCCAAAGCATCGGTAATTCCCATCAGCGGGGGGCTCTGGTGGTTGAAGAAATTGGAGACTCTCAGGAAGATCCAACGGCTTCTGGGTATGCAGATCTCCCTCTCGGATGGCTGTAGCTTCTGTCTGAGCATCGCGCAACTCCTCGGCGCGAGCAATGTTTTCAGGCGTGAAGCTTTGCCAGAAGAAGGGCGGCGGAGGAAATGTGGAGGGCTGTTGTTGGGCCTGTTGTTCTTCTGCCATTGTAGATGCTAGTATTGACACAGGCAGGAACAAGTCAACACAGAATTGCGTGAAAGAAGCTACCGTCAGTTAAGTTGAACTTGTTTGTGATTTGTATATCTAGGATGAAAGATTGATTTCGCGCTCGAGCCTTGCTCGCAAGGCTGAAATGAAGATCCCTGTAAGACTGTCGTGTGCTCGTCATTCTTTGTGAAGGAAGGGCTATCAAACCAACAGCCATGAAATGAAGCATCATAAATACGCCTCTACCCCATCCTCTACAGCAAGCTATCCGCTAGAATCTCTTTCACAGACTGGCCGAGCTATACAAGATAGTGCGGCAGGTACAAGGGCGACAAGGGAGAATTGGAAGATGCCTCGAAGCACCCGCTCTCCCCCCCTTGGCCTTGCTGCTCAAACAGGATGGATTGGCTCGCTAGCTAGATTCTGGGAGGTAATTGTATATGTGAATTGTGTTGTAGAGAGTGACTACTGATCTATAGTACCTAGAAAACATACGCGCCGGACTATGTGGGCTTTCTTCTACTGGTAGCTGCCTATATTCTGGTACATCCATGCTCCCAATTGATAGACATCTAGAGGAACTAAGTTTATTAGATTGTAAGCTTTGTGACGCCTTTTCATCGCATGTTCTTCATCAGCAACATCAATCTACAATATCCTCATGCGCTGGTGGAACGGGTTTCCGTGGGGTGGAACTTCGTGTATGCTGGAGGAGTTCCCTTGCTAGCTTTGGCTCTCTCCCTCGTGGTATTAAGGGCAGACATGCACAAATTTCATGTTACAATTCTTGGGTTCTTTATAGCGTGAGTATGCCCGCCCAACTAAATTGTGGTATTTCAATTGACACTTCGTAGTCTTGCCCTATCATCTTTCATAACCGATGTCATTAAGAACGCTGTTGGAAGACCGCGTCCGGACTTGATATCGCGTTGCAAACCGGCTCTAGGGACACCCGAGAATAAGCTGGTCACGATTGAAGTGTGTACAGAAACAGATCATCATACTTTGCATGATGGATGGCGGAGCTTTCCAAGCGGCCACTCCAGTTTTGCTTTTGCTGGGCTGGGATATCTTGCCCTCTTCTTCTCCGGCCAATTACACGTTTTCCGACCGCGAACAGATCTAGGCAAAGTATTGCTGGCGCTCGCGCCACTGCTTGGTGCTGCGATGATTGCCATTTCTCGATGTGAAGACTACCGGTAAATGTCCCCTTTCCTTAGCGAGAATAGCAACAGCTAATTGGGCGCTAGGCATGATGTTTACGATGTGACATGTGGTTCAATCCTAGGCATGAGTGTGACATATTTCTCCTATAGGCGATACTTCCCAAGGCTACACTCATCGAAGTGTGACGAGCCTTTCCCATCGAGGGAAGCTACCTTTAATGAAGGATTTGGTAAAGTAAAGACTGACGAGGAGGCTGCCGTGAGAGGCGCAAGGGATTTTGTGGTATCAGATAGCGAGGAAGAAACATGATTAGATATGGCATATGAGCAATGAGACATGAACGGATACACGATTAAAAGTTGACAAACGCATAGGTACGAATACAGGCTTGAATATTAGCCTTCACCATGTTCGGAAGTTTGAACAATGCTTGTTCAGGTGAGATGGCACACAAGGCTCGCCTCTGTGAGGTGTGAGATGAAGATGGCATCTCCATCTTTCTTTCGCAACACTTTCCCCCATAGTTGTCCGTAGTTAAAAAAGAGAGAGCCATGATCCGATGGAACATCAGCTCACCTGCCACAATCTGCCATTCGGGTGCTGCTCTTTCGGTCAAGTGACAATCAGTGTCTAGAGAGAGCCATGACTATGTTATGGCCCTTCTGCTCTGAAAAGCACCCGAAACGGTTACACATCAATTCAGTATCTCCAAAGAGGTGTTGTTTGTGGAGTAGAGTAGTAGAACTACAATATGCACACTTCATCCAATCCGGCGGAGTACAAAGGTCACCGGTTTGGTTGAGGCAGGCTGTGCGGCATAAGGCTTCATGCGCAGCAATATTGTCAAGGCGTACAGCGTCCAGGAACGCCAGCAACCATTGAACTATGATAGCCAGAATAGAGCGGAGCTGATTCCGCAAAATGATATTTGATCGATAATAACTGTTGATATCTCGAATTGTCGGCACTTGCTCAGAGTCGCTGCTGCTGCATGGTGGGAGAAGCGGTAAAACTGTATACGCGTTTCCCAAGGGCACTGCACTAGTGCGCTGCAATCTGACCATTTTTTCGCCCGACTTTATAGCTTTTCTGATCTGTCGTGACCGGGAAAATAGATTGAACCAAACATAACATTCAGACACCACGTTGTATGTGCGATGTGCTCGACCACGGTAATGTACACCGCTTGTTTTGGTATTCCATCGCCCACCGGACATCCCGATATTCCATGTTCTGCCAATACGCCTGAGATACCATACAGCTTATCCCTGGAGTCACTGCATGCTTTCGACCTGTGAAAAATCAAAACATTAAGCAACCTGAAACTAGACCCGGCGTGCTAGACATCCCCGAAGAGCGACCGGGTCAGATCTAGTCAATACGAATGCGCATGCCATATCCGGCATGAGAGATAATTTTACTCAACTATGCAAGAAACGAGCGTGCCAAGTCCGCAAAGTATAATTACATTATGGTATTCACAGCAGAAATCATAGACCAGGATATCAGTATCCGGCCGCCTTGAAGAGTAATATTTTTCGCATTAACGACTTCTTGCGCCACCCAAAGACAATTCCGGTAATATCTCTCAAAGAGAGAACGCAATGCCTGAGGCTAGGGTTTGCGAATAGATTTTGCAATGATGTTGTGCAATGTTACGCCGAATGGTAGGTATATACGAGAAGGGAAATTTTCTCCCTTGCAAGAGTACTATAATAATGCTCTGGTCCAAGCCGTACGACAATCTTCCCCGCTTGGGGCATGAATCCTTGTCATTGCCTGGACTTGTAGATTCCGCTCGACGATATTTTCTTCAGCGATGCATAAGGGATTCGCCTCTGCAGAGCCCAGTCTTTGCAGCGCCGAGAACAGATTCTCTGTATTGTGGAAGTCATGACCATCAACGGGCATGGTACGCGTTTCTTTTGGATTGCCCCGTGCATACGATAATGCCTTGCCTCTACTTAGTCCATGCCGGGCTGCCTACAGATCAGACATTCAGATGATAATATTGGCCTTACTATGTACTGCAACAGATTTTTCAATGTGGTGTGGGGCGTGGGCGTTTAGCACTGGATCTGAGATGTAGTTCTAGGTAGAACATGCAGCAAACGGATTTCATATTCTCGCTGATCCAAGTCTCCATAAGGCAAATCTCCGTGGCGTCCCTTTTTCCCCCATAATTGTAAAAGCTTACAATGGCAGAGACAGAACTAATGAGACGCGCTGGCGCATAAGAGGAACACGAAATTCGGTATCTGAGCCTCTATGGTTTGTTGAGGTGACGGGACCGTGAAGATCGTGCTGTACGGGATGTGGGCGAAAGAGCACAGAGCTATTGTTTGGGAGGTGGGACATGCTTCGTTCTCTAGGGCTTTTATCATGCGCAGGCACAAGACATAACTCGTTACGTGCCCGCTAGTGTTGATCCCTTTGCTCCGTGAGAGAAAGTTGAGGTTTGGGAGGAAATAGCAGATGTATCAAGTCGTGGTCTTTGACATAGCGCATTAGTTTTCAGTATTGTCAACTTCTTTAGGCTATGGCGACATCTAAGGCTTATTTCTTATCAGCGTCCTATCTAGGTGCAGAGAAGGAGCTTAACGTTCATATCTAAATGCAGAAAGATGAAGCCGGCTGGACGAGTCTAGTTGTCTTGGTCTCCGTTGCCGAAGCCGCAAAAGCCAGTCACTGCTTTTGCGAATCATAAATGCTGTTCCAAGATGCGTAAAGCAGCCCATTGTTAATCTTTCAATGCTTCTATTGGGAATGAACTTGTAGGTTATGGCGCACGGAAGAGTCGTCCTGTCTCTGCTTGCATGGCAACAAAATAATAGATTCCAGGGAATTCCAGAGTAACCCCTTAAAAAGGTCCGAAAATGATAAGATACTCCATTATGTAGAACGCTATGTACCGGTCCGTAGACTTGGCTTTCGTGGTTTAACGCCGATGATATGCTCCCACTTTTCCATCTTTTCATCGCATGATATCCACCAGTAATGCCTAATTTCCAACCTCTTATACTGAATGACGAAGCATATGTATATTTATACATCCATCTTCTTTTCTTCCACCGGCGTAGCCATCTCGTCGGCCCATTCACCTCCAGCAGGTTTAGGTAAAGCTGGAAAATCCTCAGGCTTCGGCACCGTAACATTCTCGACTGGTTTCCCCCCACGACCACCTCCCCTTCCTCTCCCACCTCGTCCTCGTCCCCGGCCCTCAAAGGCCTCCCTATTCCTGCCTACATCGCCCTCCTCCCCACCCGCAAACCTACTCCCACCCAAGCCTCCTCTTATTACACCGCCATGTCCGCCCCTGACATACTCACTGCTCCTTCCCCTCCGATCTACCAAATCCGCCTCCGTCTTCTCGCTATCCCACTCCCGTCCGCCTTGCGCCTTCAATTTCCTTTCCCGGTTCTTCGCGCGCTCCATATCCATGGCTCTCGCATTCTTCAGCTCCTCCGCTCTTTTCTTCTGTAGCTCTCTTTCTTTTTGCGCAAAGGCTGCTGAATCGGCTTCCGACAGGCGGAAGCGCTCTGTTTTTTGTGCGTTGAGAATCGCCATCTTCGCCATTTTCTCGGAGAGTTCTGCTTCAGTAAGTTTTTTGACAGCGGGACCGCCTGTTGCGGAGCGATCGCCGCGAACGGCGGTTACACGATGGGCCTGGAGGGACTGCTGCAGCGGCGTCTGAATCGTTTGACTCGTTTGATTTGCTTGTGTTAAGTCGGCTGTGGGTTCAACACTATTCTGTATATTAGAAGCGGCATTCGCTGTCTCAGAAGTAGGCTTAGAATCTGCCACAAAAGAGGATGCTGTAGGGTCTAATGAGGTAGCCTGCGCAGGTGTGCTATCATCTTTCGCAGTATTTGAGCCTGCTGTCGATGGGCTATCATTCTCTGTCGCATATTTGGATGAAGCTAGGCCATTAGACCTAGGTGCTGCCGGCCCCCTCGAATCTATACCTCGATGCCCACCTCGATTCCCTCTACCTCTCCCTCGTCCGCCACCACGACCAGGCGGTGCTTGCCTCCCCGAGTAACTATTGTCTACTGGAGGTGGCGGGTTGGTTTCAAGCGGGCTTGTCTGCTCAACGACGGTTGGGGTAGTTGCTGGTTCGAAGTCGTCACTAAACAGGTCATCGTCATTCCTGCTCTGCGTGAATTCGTCCATTGTACCAGGATATCTATATAGATAATGCTACAAGCGCGGTTGAGCTAGAGTGAATATAAATAAATGTTTGTGATAACTTTGAGGAACGTTTTGGTGGGGGGGTTCAATAGGGCACAGTGATCATTGTGATCCATGCGTCGGCTTTAAGATGTGGGATGTCCAAGAGTGCTAAATCCGATAGATCAAGACCTTATGCAAGACAAGCAAGCATAAGGGGTGCAGGACAAGATAAGCGAGCTAAGTTAATGCAAGCATTCACCGGTTCAGATGCATATATGCATACAGGGAGATCTATATTGGACAAACACCACTAAGTAACTAGTTTGGACAGAACAAGTTTATGGACTAAGGTATTCGTTTGCGGTCTGTCGTATACTTGGCCTATACACTTCGAGGCTGCTAAATGAATAAATTCTATGCTCGTAGCCGTGGTCAATGCATTCAGACGCCAACCGGATGAAGCTAAAATATCAGATTGGCCCGGCATCCTAGTTGGATCTGACTTACCTCGATATGATCCTTGGAAGGAGGAATACTCCTGTTCTGAGACCATCTTTGTAGTCTCAACACCGCATACCAGATGGCAATACATCCCGCAATTGCACCTGGCAAACCGATTCCGATGCCAACTCCAAGACTTATCTTACTCTCCTGAGAAAGCCCCCCATCTCCGCGAGCGGTTGGCTCAGGGGTCTGTGACGATGTAGGCGATGGTGAAGGAGTTCCTGCTGGTGTTGAAACTGGTACCGACGTTTCGGATCTGCTGCCTGGTGTAGCGGAGGCAGTCGACATAGTACCTCCACTCCCTTCCGTCGCCGTCGTTCTTGCGCTGTTAATACGGCAGTAATCGCTAAGGATAGCCGTGGCAAATGGTATCAGTGAAATTCCGCAATTACCGTAGCAGTATGTGCTGATGTTACTGGCGAGCTGGGACGACAGAACGCGATTATTGCAAATACAAGCAGCGGCATCAGGAAGATCTGTTTCGGCGCAGCGTTCAGTCTTGAAAGTTTCTGAGGGCGTGATTGCGCATGCAGTTGCGCATGGGTTGATATTCAGAGCTGCCTGAAAGGCAGGCGTATCCTGCATTTTAATATCATCTGCGTGTATGAGAAGCAGGCAATAAATGCAAATAGAAAGCAAAATTGTCAAAGTAGTATTATATACCATTATTCGATGTGTTGAAGACAAGAACGATGAAAGTACTCAGACAATTGGGTGAACCAAGAATTTATAATGAAAAGAACGAACGCAGCCGCATTAACAGGGAAAACAAGAAACCCATAAGTGAAGGCTACAGCGTTATTCTTGGATTTCATTACCCAATTCACCATTATCACATCCTTATGTGCTCACAGAGGTCTGTGGCAAAACCCAGATTTCGGTTAACAATCGACGAATTGAGCGCGAATTATCCATACTTTGTGGCTGGTTATGAAACAAATCCCTCAAGATTACTACCACCACGAAAAACAAAAACAAAAAATGACCCAAATAATGGGACATTGACAGCAGAGCAACAGAGACTGGGACAACCCATAGGTGAGTAACAAGGCATGCCTTGAGGCGCCCACGTACTCCATTAAGTCTAAAAACTATGTACCGAAAACGAACGATCGAAGAGCTATCCTTGGAGCATATAATAATGCCCTCATTACGAATCACCAAAAGCAGCCTTTACAGCCTCAGCAAAGTCCCTTAAGGTGGTATAGGTAGCCGCAAGATTAACCTCCTTTTCCCAATCCGCGATTTTCCCGCCCATCGCAACCTCATTTCCTGCCCTCTTTATCCAAACACTTGGTTGCAAGCCGCTCTTCTTCGCTGGCACATGATCGTGTATCAGGCTTTGAGCGACCTTCAGGATCTCCTCCTTCTTCGCGCCGAAGTCCTTTTTGGCATGCTCAACCAGGTAGGCGAAGTTCTTGACATTGGGCTTGTAGGAACCGATATCCTCGGCAGTATAAATGGCGTCGAATTTGACGCCGGCAAGAGGACCGGAGAGGGTTTGCGAGAATGAGGTTTTGTCGACATTGGAGAGGACGACGAGCTTGTAGTGCTTGGCGAGGTACTGCATCGCGGCGACCGTATCTGAAAACGCGGGCCACTGTCCAATGGTTGATCCGAAGGAGGTGGCGTCTTCTGTAGAAAATGGTATAGAATATGAGGTTGCCAGCAGGGAATAAATTTTTGCGAGAACTCTTGGATAGGAGAGGGTGGGGTTCTCTTTTTGGATGGCGAGCTCGAGTTTGGTGTAGGCGCTGAGGAGGAATTTCCTGGTTTGTACTGGTACATTTTGAGATGGGTGGTTGGGATGCTCTAGGGGTAGTTTGTGAAGGATTGGAAGAAGTGCATCATATATGCCTGTTTCCCACTACAGTATATCAGTATTTGATCGGACAGGTAGGATAACCGCACCTCAGGAACACCCACACGTCTTTCTCTAGGCTATGAAGTCTTGTGGTGAATTCATTAAGTAGGACTACTACTTAAAATTTGGCATGTCTTGGAAAATCATTCATTAACAAATGGGTAGAAACATATTAGCCTTACATCTATTAGGGTCCCGTAGATATCAAAACTCAGCACCTTGAATGCCTTTGGATCGAATGCCATGATATTATGAAAGAATTTTTTGGAGAGACTGACACCCAGAAGAAAAATCACAAAATAACAAGTAATGGTACAAAAACGGCTTTAAGAACAGAATGAAAAATATATAGAGTAATCCCGAATAGGACGGAGACTTATGCTTTGCGGCGATAGGCGTGAGGGTGGGATGTATAAGTACGTCACATGTTCTAGTTTTCAAGCGGAATGTGGAGTGCAAGGTGGAACTGGTGCACGGAGACACCATTCCACACCGACTGACTCTCCACACGGCTATATGAAATCTTTCAACCCTGATTTTGCTCGGCTAAATTGTATCGCTTTATTCAAAAGCAACTAGAATTTTTATCGCCGAAGGCCTAGCGCCTATGTAGTTGTTGTACCTATACCTTAGGCGATGAAAGTAGTACTAGCCATTTCTCACCAAACTTAAAATCTAACGCCAAACCTGGCCAGCAGCAATCCAATCACACAATGATATTCACATAACGAAGTTGTTTTCAATTTCTGATATTCGTCTCTTAATTTCATATGTACAAGAAAGGGATGGGGATGATAAGTAAGATTGTGTCGAACGAAAGCCATGAGATCGAAAAGAAGTGAGACCAATTTTTCCCTATCCTGACTGGCAGAAGGTAATTATCTCGTTTGATGGTATCGTCCATAACATAATTAACAAAGCCTGGAAGAGAAATCAAGAGGAAGCAATCCGAATACTCCATTTTCCCCGGCCATATAAACCATTTCAAATCTAAACTCCGATCAACCAAGACGCCAAAAGACAAAATTATTGAGCGCCACTATTTTGATTTGTATTTGGTGGTTGGTTTGGAGACTGATGCGATGGTGGTGGTTGGGGTGGTTGGGGTGGTTGCTGCATGCGTTGGTCAAGAATCTGACTAAGATGCGCCAGATCAGTGCGAGATCGTTCGTCGGTCTGCAAAATTTCCTTCACGACTTCCCACTCTAGTGGCCGCATCTGGAATGCCTGAGGCATGAGAAAGCCAACGGTAGGGGCGTTTCTTAGATCTCCAAGAATCTGTGTGGCTATCCGTTCCCCTTCTTGCTGGTTGATATGCTGCAGCTGAGCTGGTGTTAGATCCTGCTGTGGTGGTGCAAGATTTGACTGTGCTGGAGTATGTGGCGGCTGGGAACTTGCAGGAAAAGACGCATTTTGAGGAGCAATAGGGGACATCGCGGGTATAGGCCCAGGCAGCGATGGATTACGCATAGCAGGATGAGGTGGAACTGTTGGGGATGGTGCTTCGACTCCGTCATAGATGTGCTGAGGTGGAAACTCAGTCCGAACTACCAAAACCACCAACATCATCTCCTCGCTCCGTGATTCGGATATCTTGTGGCCTTCAAGGTTGATCAGAAAATCAGGAAAGGGATCGCCAGGTGCGAGTGGAACAAGGTATGTGTCACGGACATTACCAATTCCCTTATTGGTGAGTACTCCGTATCGGGATTTGGTGTGGAAATAATCAAACATATCCTTGAATCCAGTCATATCTGCCTGAGAGCCAGCGGATGTGACGTGAACGATTACAACATCTGTAGGTGGACTGTACCGAAGACTGCAGAGATATTCGTTGGCTTTGTCATGCGCAATACGACCAGCAATTCGAAGGTCTTTTTGAAGAATCTCGGACCACTTTAATTGTCTGCTTAAGGTCACGTCTGCACCACCAACGTGCTTCGCAGAGCCGGTAAAAGTTGCTATTGAGTCCATGATCATGTTACCTCGCCAGACGAGCTCGGGATCATCGTCGTCCGCTGTTGGAGAGTAGGGAGGCGATTCGTCACCCTGTAGTAGCCTGTCAATGTCGGGATCTTCCTCAACAGGTTTCGGTTGAGGTACACTTTGAGTCGATTGCCGGCGAGCATGCGAAGGTGGACCAGTGGGGGATTGGACATGTGAGTAAACGTTATTGATATCGAATTGTTGCTGTGTAGATTGTCTTCTAGCAGGCTGATTCTTGGTCTCAATGTTGAGCGGCTGTGAAGGAAGAGCATGGCGATTAGAATTATGGACGGGTAATGCACGGTACTCGGAAGAGTCAGAAAGCTCCATTTTGTTACCGGATGAGCCCTCTCTGCTGGTCACGCTTGGCCGACGTGGAGCAGACATGGTGTTTTCTTCTGGAACACCAATGTTCTCCTCTCCAACGATCTCTTCACCTTTATGAGTCTTGCGAATTCTGTGTGTATCTTCTTCAGTCAATAGAATCGATTGCTTGTCCGCACGGGCCTTCATAGCCGCTGTTTCCTTCTTGAGGGCACTGCTCGCCATGTCATCTGAAGATAATACAGCCAAGCCCGCAGGAGTTAAGTTTCCGTTCAGAAGTTTGATGGTCAACTCTAAGTTGCTCTTCAGATTAGCTGATATGGTGCGCGCTTGCTTCGACTGGGCGGTATGATCGGGATGGGTCTTATGAATGGCTTCTGCAAGTCGAACAGAAAGTCGCTCAGATTTACCATCATAAGTGTCATCTTGAGCCAGTCTGAAGCCGCTTTGCTTAGCAGCATCGGGAATTGATTTTTCCAAACTTTTCTTTATCAATTTTGCGAAGCCTTGACGTGAGACATCCAGTTCTTCTATACGGGTGGGTCCATCAGATGGAGGCGTCTTCTCTTGAGGTGGACGGACGGCCGGTGCTGTGACTTTTCGGACTTTTGCTTGAGGTTCCTTATGTAAAGTCAGTGTCTAGCTAGTTTTCAACCATTCAATGGACTAACCTTGGGCAATTCCTGAGATTCGTGTCTATCCTTGCGCTTTGTGCTCGACTTTGCTGGCGTTGCCTTCTTTGTCTCTGGTACAGGTGTTGACACTTTGGATGGGGGATTGGAGTTTCCATTCGCGTGGTCGCTAACTTTCTTGCCAGTCTTTCCCTTTTTACCCTTTTTTGACTCTGCCGCTGCTTTTTTTTCCAAAATCAGAGCCCATTTTTTCTTTCTTGCTTCCCAGATTGGAATACCATTCTTCATGGCATCAAGGAGTTCCTTGTGAAAAGCTGGGTCATGTTGCTCGCAGAGATAGCTGTCGGGTACCTCGTCCTCGAACGGACTAATATCCATGCATGTATTATGTTGCCACACCTGACATTTGTCGCATGCGATCCAGGCGCCGTCTTCGTCTCCATTATCGGTTTCTGTTGCTCCACAGACGCATCGAATTACTTCTTCCTCTTCCTCTGGTTCCTCCTCAACTACCTTTTTGCTGCCCTTCTTTGTGGTCTTCTTTTTGGTCTCCATTGGTTCATCTGCGAGGTCTATCTTAGAATGGTGGCCCTTGGTGGCACGCACCGATCTCCGGGGTTCATCTATGGTTCTAGTTAGCTGTGTCTGATGTGAGAACGTTGTCGGGGCGATTGACTGTTGAAGGCAAAATGCTGCAGATTGCGCCACGCACTGCTCCTGCCGCCTTGATGTAATATAATGAAGGCACTTACCACCCATGATGAATTGATATTGATGGCTCAATTTAGAATGGATTGCGATGCGTCACAAATCGTGTTGATGGGTGTTTACATGGAAGGGGAGAATGTCGAGATGATTAAGTCGCGTCTCATGCAATTTCACTGGCTTTACAGAAAAGCTATATTGCAGAGCAATAAGAGAGAGAAGAGATATCAAGGCTATCCAGATAGCAGAATACAAGTCCTCTCTGCCTGTCCGAGCTCCAGAAGCCAGAGATGATACTATACGTCGCGATCTTTGTCCCGAAAAGCGCGTTGCGCCAATGATGACTGGTTGAGCAAGAATATGATTCTGCGTGCACAGATTAGACGATTGGCTCTGGTGATGCTATGCGCCTGTGATCAAGAGAGCTGTGGATTGTGTTTCGCAAACTCGGTGTGGTATAGGAGTGTTTGTGGTGTTGTTGAGGAAGGGTGTAGTAAAGGTGACGAGACCTTGGGTCTTGGATCTTTTGACTTGGTTCCTGCGGCAAAACTGGCAGCGGGGTTGACCCGAAGGTAGCTCTCCCAAACAGGCTTAGCGGAACACGTGATGAGTCCCGTACCTGAGAATTTCTAGAGCTTGAAGAGCCATAGTTCCCATAACTCAAATCAATTCAGAACACAGCACAGCTATTCCGCCAGCATACAGCAAGCAACACTTGTGGTAATACACTATTTGCCTAAAGGTTTAGCATTTAGCCATGGCAACGGACGTTCGATCACTTTTAAAGAACGAAAGAGCAGCTCGCCGAATCCTGCACCAGTATGCTTCTTACTCAACAACGGGCTCGCTGCTATGCACTGCCTGCCATCTACAATTAAAGAGTGAGGCGTTATGGGATGGGCATCTGAGGTCCGCTAGTCATATCACGCGTTTGCAAAAACTTCAACAGACTGAAAAGGCTTCTGAACCGACGACAGAAGGCAACAAGAAAAAGAGGAAAGCTAGCGAAGGCGAGGACACAATACGCAAACGAACTAAAGCCGCCAATGGCCTACCAGAGGGCTTCTTTGATGAGTCTGCGGAAGCTCCCAAAGCTATTCCTACGCCGCCACTACCATCAAATGAAATGCAGATCCCCTCTCGGCCAGCCACACCCTTGAAGCCAGTAGAAGATATTCCCAAGAGACCTGATGTTGACGAGGATGAATGGGCTGCATTTGAGGCAGATATCGCGAAGGCGGAGGCGGCCGCAAAAGCATACGAGGATGCGGTAATATCAGCTCCAGCTATGACAACTGCCGAATTGGCTGCTAAAGACAAAGAGGAAGAATACCAGAAGAGGAAAGAAAGGCAGGAAGCTGAACTGGAAGGGGACAAAGAAGATGCGGCGCGAAAGCTTGAAGAAGAATTTGAGGAGATGGAGAGCTTGGAACAAAGGGTGCGGAAGCTGAGGGAGAAGAGAGAGGCGTTGCGGAAGGATGGCGCGAAGCAGCTGGTAACACCAGCTGTATCAGTAGTGGAGGACAACACTGCTGAGGCGGGAGATGATGAGAATGATGATGACGATGACGATGATGAATGGGATGGGTTCAGGATGAAATGATGAGGGTATCGAGAAGCCGATGTTGCACAGTTCTTCTCGACATGTCACAACTCCTGAAGGTGTCTAAATTCGCCTGACTGGGTCAGTCGTAGGCGAACGAAGCTGCCGTCGAGGGAGGCCACATATTACACTGGGTGCAAGTAACATGATTCTTGCCTTCTGCCTCCATAAGTCACTATGGGACATATCAACCATACATGCCCTACGATGGATTAACTCCATGAAGCAGTGTGGCTACCATGGTTTCTCACACTGCCCTGCTCCCAGGGAATTATGTCAGCGCCTCGTTACAGATGAACGAGTTAGCACGTAGATATCATATTGTATAGGATAATATGCCTTCTCCAAAACCAGCCATACCCCCCGCAATTTTTGATATAGCTGACGATGGGTATTTGGTTCACATGATCATGGGCACAACGGTGCTCGGATCAGCAAGTCCACTATGGATATACAAATTCAATGAAATTCTGATATCTGCATGAGTCTTACAAGTGCTTGCCACCAACTTCGCAGCAGTTCATGAAGCGATTATTGAATTCCACGAGCATTACACCTTTGAAATACCACTTGGTTGATACATTCAGCCATATACAGTAAGAGTAATGCCTGCGCCGTTCAGATTACAAAGTAATTTTATCGCAAGCCTTGCTCCAAACAATCTCCTCGGGTTAATATTGTGCATCCCCAGCGGCCAAGTACTGGTGTACTATTCTCTTTGGTTAAACACCATAGGACAGTCATCCTCCACAATAATTAGCATCACTTCAACCAAAGAGATATAAGGCAAAGTAAACTAACCATTGGAAACAGCGTTGCAAAAACCTTAATCTCATCCGACCTACTCGTCGCATGATGCATCCAATCTACTTCTAATGCAGCCTTACCTATCATAGCCGTCATTGTAAGCTGCACATATTGCTGCGCGATACAGTTATGTGGTCCAGCGCCGAACACCAACCAGTTTCTGCTTTTGTCACCCGCATCCCCTGAGATCCACCGATCAGGATCAAATTCGTCTGGACGAGGGTAGACCTCAGGGTCGTGGAGTGCGGGCCAACAGGATGGAACGACCATTGCGCCTTTGGGGACAGTATAAGATGGCGTTATGGGGAAGGGCTTCTTAGCTTCGTAAGGGACAAAGATGACCGGTGGACTGTCATGAATTTCAATGTAAGTAACATCATAGAACATTCCAGTATTGGATAGTTCATTCAATTGGGGGCTTACCGGTAACGAAGGACCTCCTTCACGACGGCATTGGTATAGGTCATCGACTCCAGAATCTCAAGTGTAAGAGGTGCCTTCAGATTCCCATTCCTAGCTTGGATATTCTCTTCCCGAATGCGCTCAAGAACCTCCGGTCGCTGAGCGGTAATCTGAAAAAGCCAAGTCGTAGCACTACTCGAGGCGTCTTGCGATGCAAAAAGAAATGTAAACATCACTTGGCCAATTTCGAAGTCTGTGAACTGACGAACCAACACGGCCGGTTTCTCAACGCCCATCTCGCCTGCGGCAAGTTTGTCATAATAAGACCTCGACTCCATCATATTCAAGATCCAGCGATCAATGATACAAGCGGGTCCACCACCAGCTGCCATGTTTGCTTTGCTTGCAGCTGCACATCTCGCGAACTCTTTGAGAGCGCCATCCGCAGCTCGCTTTCCTAGCCATACTTTCGTGTAGGGAACGTACATAGAGAGAGGGATATTGACCAGCTCGAGCGCTGCTGTGATGCAATAGAAATCGTCCGCGATCTTTTGCACAGCTTCGTCAGAGATATAATTGCCGCAGAACGTGCGACAGGATAACGCACAGTTGATCTCTCGGAACTGTCCCATGAATGGCATTGGCTTTCCCTCATTCCCCTCACTAGCGGATACAAACCTGCCAAAGTATTCTGACCATACTTTCTCCTGGGTGGGTAGATAGCACTCCAGTGACTTGCGTGTGAAGAGTCCATTCAAGCCTTTCCTAAAGTCAACATGCTTCTTCCCATCCAGAAAGACCCAGGCTGATGCACCGATTATGGTTTCTGCTACTGGAACTATGCAGGGCTTCACAAAGGCGTTTGCGTTGAATGTTTTGCGAGTTAGATCACGATCGGAGACCAAAACCACGAACCTGAGTGGAAATCTTGTTAGCAATTGGAGCGACTGTGTGATTGGGAGAGCCGACTTACTTATGGAAAACTGAAACACAACTTAGTGCACCGCTTGCCCATTGAGCTTCATATGCTTCAAATTTTGGATAGATTGCTTGAATGAATGGTCCTATGAATGGAACTTTAAAAGTCGGTCCTGCAATCGAGCCCTTTCGTCTGAGGTACATAACTTGGCTCAAGTCAATACTTGGCACTAGTCCGACATATCTCATTGTAGAGAAAGTAACGTACATTGATCGTAGGCTATCAGAAGGACGAAAATTGTTGTTGCAAGCTGACACCAATTCATCCCTAGTGGTAATCTATTATTCATTGTCGATGGCCATCCATGCTGCGGAACTGAGTTATCCACCATCCCATCGCCTATACTTTCATTTCGGACCAAGTTCATATTAAAGATAGATTCTGGTGCTTCAAATTGTAAAGAAAACTCGTAGAAACCCTTCAAGCATGTTCGCATAATATAGACAGGAGCAACATCTTATAACTATACCTCAATGATCAAGCCTACTGCTAGATTTCCAGCACCACGACAACTCATCGGATATAGCCAAATCATGCCGAGCTGAACACATAAATAATTCCTTGGGTAGTCCAATAAGATCTCTTTCCTGAGGTCACAACAGTTTCCTTGGCGATAGAAAGAGGACTAAACCCCTAAGATGATCTGCACAGGGGTCAATGGCCCACATTTGCGGACAACCACTCACTAAGCCATCGTAAGATTCTGCAGAGGTCATTGCCTGACTCTTCCGTATCTTCCTAATAGTACTAGACTCCGATGTCATGAGTATCAAGAATCATTCAATCATTGGTACCCTTAAATGTGACCTCAGGGTAAAGTGTAGACGATTGGTTCAAGGTGAGGATCTGGGTCCATGCCTGCAGGAAGGAAATCTCAGAAGGGTGGTCCAGCCACAGAATGGTCACCAAAGCGGCTTTGATCTGACTCCATCGTTTGATTTCCGTAGCAGCCGAAAGAATTGAGGCTTGGTTGGCAAATTTTTCGTGTACCATGAAACCTATAGACCCGACCAAGCCCATAGAGAGAAGCCAGAATTTTAGCGCAAGCAAGTCGGAGTTCTTGAAGGATAGAGCATCGAGATGTGAGAGAAGTTTTAAGATGAGCGTATGGAGAATTGTCGCATGCGAGTAGTATGTTGGACCGTGAAGAATGAACATGTAAATACACAGAGCATAGCGCGCCGCTTCGGAAATAGATGGCAGATCATTAAACAAGTACGGCGATGGTAACAAATCGTGGATGACTAAGGCAGCCAAGTCATGAATCACCGTAGTTTGCAAGAGACATGGACCGAGCGACGTGGTGGTTTGTGAGCCCTCATGGAAAAGTGTGCGAAGGCGCAGGAGTACGTTCTGTATGTCGATATCAAGGTTTGGTATCAAGGTTGCCAGACAGCTGTCGACTTCTCGTAGAGTACATAGAGATACCAGTTCCCATTGTGATATTGGGGCGGTTCCTTGGCTTAAGTTATCTTGGGTTTTGAACTGAGGCATGCCTGTAACAAGCATCGCAACCCTACGAGCGTGATGTCAGTAATGTCAATAATTCAGTGTATAACAGCAAGGTATAAATTATGATCCAAGGCTCATCATACCAAGGGACCATTCTTGCTGTTAGAGGACTCGTTTCATTGACTTTGGAAATCCCGCCCCTAACTTCTACCATTCGCTTAACTGCATCAACATGCATGGTGCTTATCTCAAGATTTCCTTTTCCGTGCTGCCTCTAATCAGCTTCTATTTCTTCATCACAAGAGAACACGAGATCGAAACCGGGAAATGGGCTATGCCCAGCATAAGTTAAGGAAAACCTACAACACACCTCAATCGCGGCCATGGTGATAACTGCATTCATTGTGGCATCCTGAAAAGCTAAGACTGGGTCTTCAATTTTCCCTCTAATCAGAGATACCGCATCGCGCATCAGGATCTCTGAATGCAAGAAACCTTTCTGAGCACGGAACTCAATGTCGAAGCATGCCGTGGACAGAGAAACATGAAATAGAGCTGGGTCGTTCAGAGCCAGCGGCCACCATGACGTTATAAAGGGGTTAGATACCGGGTTTGGGTCGTGCGGATAGTACTCGAACGCAATCTTTGTCAGGACTGAAGAAGATGTGATGTCAGTATGTGGTCACGTGTCCGATGATGGTGGAAAGGAACGGGAGACAGACAGTGCTGAATCAGAATTTGGACACGAGTTTGAGGAAGGGCTGTGGTAGGATATGTGCCGAATGGATCGAAGGCTCCACCTCCAACAGTTAAGGGCAGTTCCGCAGCACCCGCCATAGAGATGGAGGCAAGTGGCTCATTGGCGTATACACAACCAATGCTACGTGAGGCGCAGCGGGCGCATTTTGGTGTTTGAAGAGAGCATTTATGCTTCGCCTTTGCACAGGCAGCACAGGATCGCCGAAGAGTTGTAGGCATTGGATTCGAGGATGCAACGGGTGAAGTGTAGTCGAAGAGGGTGAAGTCAAGGATGGAAGTGGTTCGGGTTCGGGCATACAACGCCAAGTAATTTCCTTGGCACTGTTTCTCGCTAAACTCAGGGGTACGGCTGCTTTGACTGGTTCATTGATGTTGGTAAAATTAGTATATACAATCTCATAAAATAAAAGAAATCAGTATTGATGGTTTAAATAGTTTCACCTGTGCTAAAGTTTTAATCGTAGGATTAAGTCTAACTTTTAGATTGTAGGTCAGTTTGTCAAGTTACGCTTTCAACATACCATTGACTGTTGTTATTTTAGAAGGCCATCAAATCAGTCAGTTTGTCAACTTTGTAAGCGTTGGCAATACATACTGCGTTTCTCCTACTCCACTTACATTTTATATGCGAAACCTATAGTGGTGAAATTTAGCTGTCCAAATTCAGTCTAATGTCCACCAACCTTATTTAAATCCCCATGCCGATTCGCCTGCGTTCAAAACGTGTGCCCTACCAAGCTTCTCTTGATATTCTAGAAATTGAGACGTCAATATATGGACTAAACATATCCTTGACTGCATTTCTCTCAGAAGTATGCAGCATATCACTGTCCGACTGCTATCTCTATCCAAGGCAAGGCCCCATCTTATCAGAATTACTACAAGTTAAACGATAAAACATTTCCGCGTGGCCAAGTTTTATTTATTGTACTTAAAATCCCTACCTTTATAGACTCAACTAAAGATTCTTATATAGCAGCTTCCGGTTCTCGAACTTTCCGACAGGTCGCACAATTGCGGCGTTCTCGTCACCTGTTTGGCAAGAGAGTACAAGATATGCATGAACAACTTTGAGGATTGCTTGACCACGTTCTGGGCCATTAATAGTAGCCAGGAGCTCCAGTTCTTACAGATCATCCGGTATGCAAAATAATGTAAGTAATGTGAGTGTATTGCCAATTGTTAGGTAGAACAAGCAAAAGGAGATGTTGTGAGGCAATTGTTGAGGAAAATATATCATCAAAGACACTAAAATACTCGGCCGAACGAAAAGAAGATCAGGAAGGATAGGCATTCATCCTTAGAACCAGACATTCTGACAAACATCCCAGCCCGTGGTTCTTTGTTAAGCGAGGTTACCCCTGAATGTGATGCCAAGAATAGATATTCGAGGATCCATCAATCATCCTGCATTGTCCCCTCATTATTATCGGGGCTATACAAACTAGACCCAAGGAATCACACATGGAAATGGTGGAAGTAGAAGATGAAGCCATGAGTGTATGGTAATATTTGACAGATTTAACTACTATCATTCTCTTCCATGAGATGGTCTTTCAAACCCTTCTTTGAGACCCGCATGGCTCTCTCAATTTCTGCTTCCTGATGTTTAACCTGCCCTTACCAAACTCGAGGTCGCGCTGTTGTTTTCGTTTCTCGTCTGCAACACGCTTCTCCCGGTCATCTAGCGCCTTCTGTCTGCGTTCCTTGTCTTTGCGCGCCTTTATTGCCTCCTCGGATTCTTCTTCTTCGACGGTTTCTGGGGGAGGGTTCAAAGTAGAAACAAAAGCCTCAATATACGGATCCCGAGTGGTGGCATCAAGAGATATATACCGAATATCAGCCAAGACCGAAGGCGGAAGACGTGATATACTGGTTGCGTTGTTCAATACCAATAGTGGCTGAGATTTCAGTAGTGCTGATAGATCTGATTTTAAGGTTGATTGTGGAAGCTGCAAGCGCTTGATATGCTCTCTATAATATCTCTCGCGATCTTTGTCTGAAAGTGCTGAATCCTTCATCACAGAATCTTTCTTGAATTTCCGCTTGAATTCAGGCCAGTATAATTTTGGGGTCGCATTTTTCTGAAGGAACGAAAGATAAGGTATCCTGGGATCCTTCTTCTCCTCCTTTGCGCGGATCTCTTTCAGATATTTCATTCTTTCTCTCGACCAATCATCCCATGCTTCCTTCCGTGCTTTCATAGTCGTAAGCGCAGTATATCTTGTATCATCAATCAATTTTCCTTCTTCAACGAGTTTTTCCCAGGGACTAAAAGGGTTGATTCCAGCATCGTTCAAAAGATCCTTAAAAAGAGCTATAGCGTCTTCCTCTGATAGTTCTAGGCCTTCTGCGCCTTCTTCCCATTCTTCCATATTTCCATCATCATATTCGCCAGGATCTAATCCATAATCTTGTCCCATAGCGGCAAGCTGGTATGCAATATCATCTTCATTGAACTCGACGGGGCCGTCCGGCACATCTCCATCAATCCTTTGTCTCTTTGAAGGATTCTCTCCATCTTCATCCTCACCTTCATCATCTGTGACTTCAATTTCTTCATATTCGGAGCTGTCTTCACCTTCATCAGCATTAGAGTTACCGGCCTGTGCAGCCGTAATTGGCCGTTCTGGTGCGCCAGGCGCTTCTCCTGTGGGTTGAGGTTCTTTCGCCTTTTGTAACGCCTCCGCTTTCTCTTTTATCCTCAACTGATCAAGCTGTAAAATTCCATCCTTAAGCTTGTCGGGTATCCGCCAGAAACTCTGGTTCTTATCTGTGTTGTATGCGAACCTTCGCCCAAATTTGGTATGTACCAGGACCCAAGGTTCGCAACCAGGAATTGGGTGTCTGCTTTTTGGCTTATCTGCTGGCTGAGGCCGGGAGTCTCGCGACCGCTCGTTGCCTCCTCTACCACCTCTATGGCCATAGAACCCTCCTCTGGCTGCACCTTGATGCTGACCCGAAGGGCCAATACCGTTGAAATTCTGCCAAGAGCCTGGTATGGCACTACCAATGGATTGATACTGTAAGAAGCTTTCGGAAGGATTCGAAGGGACGGGAGGAGGAGCTATCACAGGCACGGCGGGTCGAGTATAGGTGGATTGTTTGGTGGTAGAATTGTAGTAGTAGGCATGGCCGGTTGGCGCTTTGTGTTCGGTCCAACCCTCTGGCAGCGGAGCAGGTCCACCAGTCGGTTTATGAGTAGACTTCAACATTATCGAATTAGTTAGTGGCGTTTTGGGATAATTCTTGAGAGCTGTTGAAATTTCCAAGTAAAGATAGTTGGTGCCTTACAGCCTCGCAGTTTCTGCCTTAACATAAGCAACGTTGACAAGGGTCCGTTAGCGCGGCGACGCGCTTCACTCAGTGCCTGGAGCTTCAAGCTTGACGAGCTTCGATAAAGCAACACTGTGCATCCTTCAAGGTCACCACGATACACAAACGATTGAAGGAGAATTTCAATTCTAGAGCACCCAACCGCCTAGTTTAAAGATATAGTTTTTACCGCAAGCATGTCGAGAAGATACGATTCCAGAGTAAGCTCAAATAAAGCACCTTCCAACGAGGCTCGTTTTCTAACAAGTCCTACAAGACCACTATCTTTTCCCCCGAAGGACGTCTCTATCAAGTCGAGTATGCTCTTGAGGCTATTTCTCATGCCGGAACTGCGATAGGCATATTGGCGAAGGATGGCATCGTTTTGGCAGCCGAGAGGAAAGTGACAAGCAAGCTTCTGGAACAAGACACTTCTGCAGAGAAGCTGTATATCCTGAACGAGTATGATGTTTGGTACACTTCCCGCACATTCCAAGCTGATTTAGTGGCAGCAACATGATCTGTGCTGTGGCAGGCATGACCGCCGATGCCAACATCCTCATCAACTACGCCCGTCAAGCCGCTCAAAAGTACCTTCTCACCTACAACGAAGACATCCCATGTGAGCAACTCGTCCGCCGATTATGCGATCTCAAGCAAGGGTATACGCAGCACGGTGGTCTCCGTCCATTCGGCGTGTCATTCATTTACGCTGGTTACGACCCAGAGAGACAGTTCCAGCTATACCAAAGTAATCCAAGTGGGAATTATGGTGGATGGAAGGCCACTAGCGTCGGTGCCAATAATGCTAGTGCACAAAGTCTGCTGAAGCAAGATTACAAGGAAGACTGTGACCTGAAGGAAGCCTGTGGCATGGCAGTGAAGGTTCTAAGCAAGACTATGGATTCAACGAAATTAACGAGCGAGAAGAGTGAGTTGAATAGTGCCGCCTACTACATCTTACTAACATTTACTCAGTTGAGTTTGCTACTGTAGGAAAAACCAAGAACGGCACAATCTACCATCACTTGTGGGGAGCAGATGAGATCACAACACTGCTGAAGGAGCATGGTTTAGCTAGGGAAGAAACAGGAGCCGATGGTGATAAGATAATAAGTTAGAAGGCAGCCATATGTTAGATCGTACAGGAATGTAACAATAGAGCACCAAATAAATGATATTCAGACGGCCTGGCGGCACAGTGAATCTAGTTGATTTACAAATGTTTATTAGATCTGGATCTTGGTATGGTTTTGGTGCAAATCTGCACATCTATGAAAAAATCTAGGTACATACTAATTTATCAACCTTCGCTCAATTTCCTTTATCACAGCTCTTCATCGCTATCCTTATCATTGCCACCACCACTGTCGACTTGGGCTGTGAGTTATGTAGACGCCATTTTCGGCCAGGCTTAGGGGTTCACGCCACAATAGGTCATGAATTGCTCAATCGAGCGTACAATTCCTTCCACCTATTTAAGAGCAATGTCAGCTTCATTTTTGCAAGTGATTGTACATATGTCCCACTTGTTATCTTGAGGCACCAAGTATTCAATTAGTAACATAAGCTGATCGAGCCGGGCTCTAAAGAGAGTCTGAACTATATTGCGTTTGTCATTTTAGAAGAGCGACGGTGGATGAGGTAGAGAGTCATCTGGCAATGTCCCCTACACATTTTTGCCGCGTTTCTCTCTATACACCTCTTTAAATCTTCCGAGCAAAGTGATTACTCTTTGCCAAGGAGAAAGTCACTTCTGGCGATGGTCCTTGTAGAGGTGGCTTATTATTAGGTCCTTCTGCAACTTCTTTACTGTATTTACCATACTCATTATCCAAGGAGAATTCACCATGCTCCTCTTCATCTAGCTGCTACTATTCAAATCATCACTTTCTTGGTCGTGGGGCTCTATGGCTGTCATAGAGCTCGTCTGTTGAGGTTCTCCATCACTACCCTCACTACCATCGCTAACATCACTTTTATCAGTAACGTCACCATCAGATGGTGTATCCGGCGGATCATGTTCATGCAGCCAGGGCAAACTTGCGACCTTGCAATCCATGCCGGTCAGAACGTCAATCGCCCATCTCATATGTTGGCTTTGCGTTGTTATACTGTTGGGAAGCCAATTTGTATAGTCCAGGCCTTTTGCTGTGTCGAGGACATGTTGAGCTTCATGCTTGTTTTTATCATAAACCAAGAAGGCTATAATTTGCTGAACCCTCCTCCTTAGTCGTATGTTCTGGTATACCGATGCATTTGGTGGTCCATGCCGTGGCACATCAAAGCCTCCTCCAACTCTCACTATGTTTGCCCAAGGATCAGGTAGCTCTGAAGGTGATTTGGGGGTTACTTGATATGAGTATATTGTCCTGAGCACTCTCTTTCACTAAACTTGGCAGTTTTATTTGGTGGCCATTCCATAAGTCTGCAGCCTTGTTAGACTTATTTTGTGAATCGTTATCAGAAACCATCACCTTTCTTATCTCATGTGGCAATAATGGATTTTTGCTATGCATCTATGCAACAAGGTGAGCAAGTACACCATCATTTGTTCCTCCAACATTTCGAGTCATCCGTTTCTGCAGGCTCTTTGAACACTATTTCTGTCATGGAATTTATGACAGCGAATATTCCTATTAGTCCATGATCATTCTCCAGCGAGCTCCTCAGTTGAGCTACCCGTGCCAAAAGTCGGCTTTTCTTTTCTGGTAGGCTGAGCTGTGAACTAGTTTCGCCATCGAAACACCCTCCTATACACAATTGGCGTTCACGGTAATTATAAGTGTCCACCTTGGGCATTGGCCGCCTACGGGTGATCGCGCGCCCAATTCTGTTGGAAGGAAAACATTAAACTTAGTAGATGCATCTTGGGTAGCATCACCAAGATTTGATAACTCATTTTGGAACGCGGCGACAGAACCACCAAAGTCAACAAAAAGAAACCTCTCCATGGGCAGCCCATCCGTTATCCTTGACAACCCTCATTAGGGATTCAAACCACCGCTGCAACTTACTATCTAGGTTCGCGTGATGCTCTCCATAGTGTGCTCACCCGTCAAGAAGTACCTCGGGTTTCGAATAGTAATATCAAGCTGCAGAAAAGGTCCGCTGCTATGCCAATGTTCGATGATGTTCATGAGCCCCCTCGCCAGTCGTCTATGGATCTCAAACTTGAGACTAAACCGCCCAACATCGGACTAAGCGATTGCTGAGTGTCCAAGCGGTCTACCTCCACGTGCAAGTCTGGAACTTACTTCTCCAGGCCATCCCTTTCTACAATCATGTCTTTAGTAGCTTTCTCTTGATGTTTAATTCGTTCTTTAAACAGCGCTTCTCTTGTTTCATGGTGATATATTCTTTTCTCATGAGCATTATAGCAGCCGTAGTTTGTGAGGCTGTGGTGGCAGATCCCGCTGTCCAGACGATCTCTTACACGAAGAATCAAGCGTATAACCTTGTCAACAGTACTGTCTAGGATTTTTGCTGTGTGGGCAAGGGAAACGATCGGCAGGGAGGGGGGTCCTTCGATGCATAAGCAGGTCCTTCAATACGTCGAAGAGATTTCTAAAGAATCTAATGTTGATTAGGAAAAGGACGAGCATAACAAGCACGATGAAAGAAGCTTTCTGGGCTGCACCTTTGGGGTGAAAATGTACTACGGGCACGAAAATCACTCCAAGATGCTCAAATAAAAGAGGATTTTGAAGTATCACTTGTATCTGATGGATAATTGTAAGTTGTTCCTCATATTTTTCTTCGAGCACACAATTTGGAAGAGCTTACAGCTAAGGACACCTCGCGATATATCTAGCATCCAATGTCCCACGATTTTGATAGGATTATCAGCAGTATGGCTATAACCTGTCAACAATCAGCACTCTCTTGCTATTGACAACAGCCCAGAGAAACAAGCCCCTTACACAAATCGTTGCTCCTTATTGATGGAGTGTGGATGTTCCATCCAACCACTCAACATATTGATCCCAAAGCTGGTGCGCTGTCATTCAGAAGCCCTCTCCTAGTCGCATCCTGGGGATGCATACAGGTTCTAGCTCAGAGCTTTCGTGTATCACAGGATGATCGGGGATATATGGCTCCACAATGAGTACCTCCGGCGTGGAAGCGTAATGTGGCGCAGAAGACTTCCGATACGGTCCTGTGAGTGGTTGCCGACTGTTTTGTGTCCATGGCCGTGACTAGTGGAAAGTTTGGTGTTATTGGGCTTGGTAATTGGCGCGAGGGAAAGGATTAGCGGGAGGAGAGTGATAAGCAGATAGTCAGGTTGTGGTAAGAAGAGGCGAGGCATTGAGGAAGTTAGCTATGATGGAACCATTCCCAGGTAAGAAGAGTTATGTGGTAGATCTACGCATATTTATGGTATATGTGACCGTTTATTCTCTTTAGTAAGAAATTGACACTTCAATACAGGTTGGGATAAAGAGATCTTGACAAAGTTGTGATAGATGCCCGACATATACACCCTCGGTTGTCAACGCAGCCCGAACTTTCTATCTGGAAAGCCATGAATAATGGTGTACTCATTTTAGAGCTGAAATAGGCAATTCTTGCCCATGATATATGGTTTCCTAAGCGAAGGCTCACGGCCCATGTGATTTCTTTAGCATCGTAATCTATTCCTGCTAAAGCTGAATCGGCTTAGCACTCAATTGCCATATCTAATCCCGAGGCCAAGATTCTTTGTGTAATCAGAAGATGGCATGAAAAACTTGGTAGAATATATTGGACCACAACTCGCACATGCCGCCTAGGAGCTTTCCTATTGTTCAGACATTCAAGACTCACTCGACCTCCGCTTGCTTCGCACAAAGGTCCCTACTAGAATCCGACACTATTTGCTCTATCGCTTCCGTGGGGATCCCAGCAATGAAGGAAATCCGGTGATTGGAATCGCTATTCAACTTGGGATAAATTAAAATATAGCTAGATCAGGCTGATAACCTCGGGCAAGGCGGCATGAGTAGCCATTCAAGTCGGTTCTGGACCTCAACACCCTTGGAGAGCTGCCGCAGACATATCCTAAACCGAGGCCGGTGACAAGTGCATCGCTAACTTCGAGGACTCCCCACTAGAGATTCAACTTCTGGCATGGGGTTATATATTTAGAGCTTGAAGATGATGTTTTTTTTGTAAGAGCATCGGCACCGAGACCCGGGGGGTTACAAGATCAGAAGTAGTATATACGGCGTTGATAGTGCCGGCCAAAAGAATCGGCCCATCACGGAGATGAACATGAGAATCTGCTGAAGCTGGGAGCTCCAGGAGGTAAAATCAGACATGAGTAATAATTTTCCATGATGCACTCTGCATGTTAAAAGTTCATGTCCCAGAACTAGGGATGGAATGAGATGGAATAAGTGAACTAGGTTTCCCACAAATCAAGTTGGGGGCAAATCATCCCCTACCTATTGTTAATGTTTAGCTAACTAAAGATCTCATTCTTCTTAGAAATTCCACAACCAAGTTCATTGATCCAGTTGTCAGAAAACGGTTGTTCCCTGGCGGCAGTTCGGCGATCCCAGCTCCAGTGGCCTCTTGGATCGCGTATCATCTCCTGCCACATAGCATAATCTCTCGCTACCCTCCCATCTTTCATCTCCACCACTTCAGCCGCAAGTTTTGCGAATTTCCTAAAAAGAAAAATCAGCATATCCAAGAGCTCGCAGGCAAGATAGAGAACAAACCTAGCGCCATCTATCGCGCCGACACTGGAGCAAGTGAGAGCAGCATAACCATACGCCGTATCCATGAACGCATGCAGCCCTTCCATCTGATACAAATTCAAATAATGCGTAAGGTTGAGACTGGCGACTATAAGAGCATCTGGAGACCAGTCGCTGAGAACTTTTTGGACATGGGCAATTTTCTCAAGCCGTTTGTCTGATCTGAAACCATCACGACAGCGCGTGCAAGAGCACGTGAAGTGGAAAGTATTGCGTAGGTTCTCCTGACGGACAACATGGGGTTCGAAAGGGCTGGCATACGCAATAGTGATTTCCTCATCTGGCGCTATTTTGCGTGCAGCCCTTACGGTGTGGACCATAGTCTCGGGATCAAGATAGTATTGCGAACTAGTTGGAGTCAGTAGCCTTCTAGTGTTATTTGACCAGGCGGAAAATACTTAGGCCCACAGTCATGGTTTATGCGGCTCGTCTCTGGGAATATGGCCAAATGACGTGCACCGCCGATTTGCACCTCAAAGGTATTTGCTTTAAGCACATCCTGGATTATTGTAGCCTTGTCACCATATATTGTGGCTAGGTTGAGATACGCATCTCTGGTCTTTGGAGGAAGCTGATCGACAGCTAGCCGGAGGAATTGTTCCCGCTTGGGAGTCGAGAGGACATCCTCCATGTAGACTAACAAGACTGGCGTGAAGGCTGTAATTACATCTCCGCGCTCGAGTTTCCCATTTGCAAGCATACCGACTCCCTTTCCAGGTAGATGGCGTGTATGATATGCTCCATCAGGTTTGTTGGCAGTCGCCAAGACATATGAATCTTGAATTATGGGCAGAGATGTGAACTCTAACCATATTTGGGGTGTGGTGAAGATGGATAAACCCCTTCCAGCGCTGAAACGAACATTGGTGTATACACAAAGCTCAGCTTCAAGCCCTTTCAATACTCCAGTGCATGGTGGCTCAGAGGACCATGGGTCTTCGTTTACCAAGGCTGCACCCTGATGCTGATCATGATGATCAATCAAGATTGGCCCAGAACCCAACCCCGGTAACAAAATTAAAACGTCACTCTCTCCGCTTCTTGAACATGCTCTGCTGAATGTAACACGGCCATTGCTGTCATTGGGGCACTGGCGGTTGTCACCATGTACCGAAAGTGGCCGAGCTTGGGGCACGCAAAGAATAGCAAGCCAATAGAAGAAGGCTTTAGAGAGTAACCAAATCATGAAGGGAAAAAGACTTCAGGGGATGGTATCACCATTATTAATGGAACTTGCTCGTTGAAGTTGGATGTAGCTTTAAGGTTCTGACGTTCCCGACGCGGAAGACAAAGGATGAGCCGGATCTCCGCCGGTTGCCCGAACACGTGATCAAGCCTTAAGGTTACCGTTGAGAAGGGAGCAAGGGGCTTTGGATACGACTTAATCCAGCATTGAGAAGCTTTTAAGAATTTCCAAATGAACCTTTACGTCACGCTGCGTTAAATTAACTTTTCTCGTATAAATCTTTGCTTGGCCGAAAGCTGTGGTCGTCAACGTAACGTCGGGCAGCAGCCTAAACATGCATGTTAAACTGACCCATCATCAAAAGAACAACGGCTCGAAGCTCACGGGGTTTTCAATAAGTCACCGTTATTTGGTGAAAGAAATTCCAAGCTTTTATCCCAAGATATTCGTGTGGTTGCATAACATCGACACCTACGCATAGTTTCCAGTTTATGTAGCGCATATATCCAGGACATAAGATCATTGGAGGGCTCGAGACAGCCCCTTCGAGATACATACCGCCACTTACGGCGGGCTCATATCAAAATACCACCCTGCAAACAGCATGCCGAGAACTGGCATGCGCAAGCGAGCTGTCAACAGTCTGTGTATGACCATTAAATAATGAGGACTCCCCCTTAAGATGCGAAATGCCTTCATGCTTTGACGATCATCACTCAAATGGGCCCGCGGTGGTATGGCGAAGAGCTGAATATAGTAGGATCCCATAGACTAAGAACGCCTCATTTGGAACGCACTCTGTACGGCAAAATCTGCAACGGTAATCTGACCTTGTCCTATTTCATGGAAAGCATGCTGGGTGGTATTACCACCTTTGCTCAGTCGTATTCGGATGTCATAGTGATGAATAGATTCGTAGATTTGCTGAGTACGCGTCGATCTAGAGGGTATGTGGTTATTTCGAGGTTAGAGACCGTACAGTTGTCTACTCAAGTCGTTAGTATATAGTATGAAAGTGCCGTTGAATGCCCCATAAAACTTGGTTCCCCAGCCGTACCAGAAGTTTCAGCAAGAGCTTCCCTCAGCCCCCCAATTTTTGTAGTTCTATGAGGTTTTCGAATACAGCACGGTTTAAAATGACTAAGTTTCTTCTGGCAGCCGCTGCCCTAGCAGTGTCTACTGTCCTCGCTACAACATGTAGTGAGGTGGCAGCCACCACAGATATTAAGCTGGAAGCACAGTTCAGCGTTGACTACAACCGGCATCAAACAGAGTATTGGTCGACCTCCTGCGGAGACTTGAGGCCATCATGTATCATTGAGCCGACAACTTCGGAAGAGGTTGCTGCAATTGTTCAAATCCTCCAGACTAACAACGAGATTTTCGCTGTTAAGTCTGGGGGCCACAACCCGAACAATTACTTTGCAAGTGTCTCTGATGGACCCTTAATCTCCACCAAGCAGCTGAATGAGATTATTTTCGACAGGAACACGGAAACTGTAAGAGTCGGGCCAGGGAACAGATGGGACGACATATCTGGGGCTCTCGACGGTACTGGCTATAGCGCCGTGGGTGGACGAATGGGAAACGTAGGCGTTGGGGGATATCTCCTAGGAGGTGAGACTGCAATTTATCAACCTTGCAAGATAATTGAATAACATGTTACGAAGGTGGTTTAAGCTTTATGAGCACGGAATATGGCTGGGCCGCTAACAGCGTTCTGGAATACACACTTGTGCTTGCCAACGCATCAATCATCACCGTATCAGAGACTCAACACCCGGATATCTTCCTATCCCTCAAGGGCGGTGGCAATAATTACGGTATCGTGACCTCATTTCTACTCAAGGTCTATCCTCAAGGTCAGGTGTGGGGAGGTAATCTGAAGTGGACTGCCACTGATGAGGTTACTGTCCAAATTCTTGCAGCTCTGCGCGACTTCACGGACAATTATCCCGACGAAAAGGCAGGAATCATCTTGACTGCTGAACGAACGCTGGCCACGCTTGTAGACCTTTGGATCTTATTCCTGTACTACAATGGCCCGACACCTCCACCAGGAGTGTTTGACAGCTTCACATCTATAGGCACGCCTATAAACACTCTCAGAACACAAAGTATGCATGAGCTGCTCTCTGGCAACAATTGGGCCGTCCTCAAAGGCAGTGTTTACACCATCGGTACCGAATCAACCACTGTACCCAGTCCGGAACACGGTGCAGAAGTTCTTGGGGCATTCTATGACCACTGGGTCAATGTTAGCAACACGGCTGCTCTCGTGCCCGGGACGATCGCCAGTGTCGCTTTTCAGCCTCTACCCAAAACGATGCCCCGAATCGCCAGGGCTAAGGGCGGAGACTTGCTAGACATCGACGACGACGTGAACCGCATCATTCTTGAGCTGGACTACAGCTTTCTTCACAATTCTGACTACCCCATAATTGACGCTACGATGCAAACCACGTACAATGGTTTTGGGCAACTCGTCAGCAGCTTCCAAGAGCAAGGGAAGCTTCCGACGGCCGACCTGCCGCTCTTCGCCAATGACTGCTTCTACCCACAAGACTACTTTGGAAGGCTAAAGCCAGATAAGGCTGCCCTTGCAAAGTCCGTTAGTGAGGATTTGGATCCAGACGGACTCTGGAGATTTAGGACTGGCGGGTGGAAACCTTGAGGAGCGCAGGACTGGCCTAGCGATATCGCAGCTAAATGACATATACGATATTGATTCAACATAACCCAAATTGAAATAGGTTCCACTATATAATTTTCTCAATGGCAAAGTCAAAGTTAACGAACCTGAAACGTGCCCAGCCAGTTATGTGAACACGTGATAACAGGAAGAGATGAGTTTCCTTTATGGTCACTTCGCCAAGCAATCAGAACGCAAAAAAGCCTTCTATAGTAAAATGTTAAGCGATGAACTAGCTAGGGAAAGCGATTATTTTAATGCAGTCACTGGCACTAGTACCACGTAGGTACTACTGATTGCTCCTAGTTTCTTCTCCCTTAACATCATTACGTCAGGGGTAGGATTAGAGCTAGATTATTCGTACATTTAAATCGATTGTCAGTTATTGTTTTTCTATAGCTTGATAGTCTGTGTACACATCCAATAGCAACTCTCGACGATGGAGGCCCCGCGTTCCCCCGCAACAGCAGGAAGTATGAATTATCCCGTCACCGAAGGCGCCGTTTGGCTGTATCGCTCCAACATGGTAATGATTAGTTCTGAAGAAAGGAGTAAGAGGAGGTCCGATATCTAACAAGTTCTTTTAGTCTTGTTTTGAAGGAATATCGTTTAAGGACCAAAATATGCAACGTCCGCATGTGGCCGACTTTTAGCTATTTGCACTTATAGAAACTGGGACTATGGTCCTACACTTGCATGTCTATGACTATGCGACAGTTCTATACCCCTCTTCCATAACTTCTAAGTTATCTCCTTTGCCTGAACTGCTCATGGAATGGCCGAGGCCAATACTAGAAGTAATACGCGTAATAAAACTCTGAAAGGGGTTTATCAAAGAAGAACGGTGGCAAGCCTGTCACCACTGGGACAGCTAGTAATTCAAACCCATCAAAGTATAGAGCCTTTAAAAGATGTATTGGAGTCAGAGGGAAAATATTTACATTAGTATGTCTGTGATAAGAAATCTTTGAAGAGGAAGCCTGAGGACTTAGCTGAACCTAAGTTGGAGATGATGAAAATGATAAGATGCTGAAGACGATGCAGCTAAGCTCGAGGCTTGTGAAAGGGCGAATGCCCCACCACCTCATGCTGAAGAATCTAACAGTGAATTAGACATACTTAACGCCAATACTCAACCCTTATACCATAGGCTGGACTCTTTGGCGCGACCCTTCTACGGTGATATAGGTGATGCCACATCTGAAACTCAACTCGGTAATATCCCTAAATATAACACTGACGTGGACCATTGGGGTCGATCTATAAATGATACCCGAGCACACCCAGAACGCGTGAGCGCCTTGAACCTGGCCAGAGATACGTGATACCGAAGAACAGTGGTGGGTCGCCAACGATAAAATGGGTGAGTTTGTTGGCCGCAGGCTGATCTAGCAACTTGGGCGCAAAATACATGGGTGACGGATAAATTTTGGAATGAAGCTTTCCCTCGATGATCGGCCGCAACGTTCGAGAATTACAGCGGGGCAGCAACAATCGGAGATGAACACGGACCACTAATTTAGATGCCGGACCCCGCGGATGCAGATCCAAACAGACGAAGGGCATCGGCCTCTAGCACTGCTCAATATGAATCTTCCCGATGTGAAGGACCTCGCATTGGTGGGACAAACGATCAAAGAAGAGACGGCGAGTAGCTGGAGCAAACGACTCACGCTTACGTTCAAGCGTTGACAAAAGCTTTGGATTGGTTCAAGAAAGTTTCGAGGCCAAGCGGGGACGTACTCCAGGTCTTCTCATCTTTTCAATCGGACTTTCTCCCGTCCGCCGGAGAGCATCTTGCCACATTTGCCAAGCTGAGATGCTCTCTTCAGGTACGAGGAGTTCTCGGCCAAGGACCTTGAAGGCATTGAATGGTGTCTCAAACCGGGGCGTGACAATGGGTGGACGAATCCCTCTGGCAAAGGTGTCTCGGTGCCAGACACGGAGTACGGGAGTAAAATTCGACTAACGCATCTTTCTGAATCATTAAATTTTCATTCGTTTTTGATATTTGGATTTTAGACCCAGCCAAACGAGGGGCCGGTTTCGATCAAACAATACTGTAATCATCATACATTGACTAAAGCCGGGCACGTAGGCCTAGCATCTTCTGGTTAAACGCTATTCAAACATGACACAACACATGGGCAGAAAATCAACGCTGCGTATAGCAATATAGCATAGAGAAACACGGAGAGATGACTATGGTGAGAAGACGCTCTGCTTTGACATAACATTCCACTTGGAAATACGGCATAAGCAATCTCTCACGCTCCCTCCCGTCCGATCTTCTCCCAGAATCTCCTCAAGCCCAAAACTTTGGCTCTTGGTGGAGCTTCGTTCTTCTCCCTCCTAGCGTCTCTCCCCCACCTCACCTCCGCATTTCTCTCATCCCACCTCGCAAACATCCTAACCAACCTCCTCACATCCGGGTGGACCTCCTCCTCTTCCTCCCTTTGCCATCTTTCCCACCCACGCCTCCGCCATTCTTCCACCCACCCCCTGAGCCCGTCCTTAACCCTCTCCCTTTCCACCTTCCGCTTCATCCCCACCAAGCCGGGCGCCAAGCCCTCAACCACGCATTCTCGCGGAAGGACACCCCACCCGACGAGCACCTCCCGACTCGGTCTGCGCTCCAACTTCCTCCCCAGCAGCATCCTAACCAGCTGCCGCTCGACCATCCGCCTCTTGTCTCCCATATCACCCGTGAACGCGCCGGACAGCAGGACGCCCCTGCCGACCAACTCCTCCCGGCGCACCCTCCTCCCCGGGTCCAGTTTCCGGCCCAGCATGATCCTCACCATCTGCCTGCTCAACGCCCTCGCCACGAGCGTGGTGCGGGTAACATATATTCTTCTGTCGAGCAGCTGCTTGAGCTGCGGCCTGCCACCAATTCCACCCTGTATGTAGCGATTCAATAAGGCGCTTGTGCGGCGCAAACGGAGGGTATGCAGCGTAGGATCTTGGCAGAGGGTGCGAAAGCGGTGTGAGGTGCGGGAGAGGAGGAGTAGATCTGGAATATCAAGGTGGGAGAGGATATGAAAGAGGAGTTCGTCGGGAAGGGAGGTTAGGGAGGACGGCAAGCTCGTGTCTAGTTCTGTAAAGGTGCTCATTATTTTTTTACTCTTTTTTAGAGGAGAGTCTTGATATGATTTGAAATCTATTATGATTATTGAAAATTTATGAGAGGATTTAGGAGAATGACAAGCTGTGGAATGGAGCGAGGTCTATGTTGTGGGAGGAAGAGTCGTCGTTCAGTCACAGCTGGCGGGGTTGTCACCATAATCTCGTCATCTGAGACATCAGGGACGCAAACAAAGACGGGACGGGTACCCCTTGATGTCTACAGCACGAAAACAGCGATAGAATCACAACCCCATGCTACACATAGATTGGTCCCGGGGACATCAACATCACTCAACAGTTTGCAAGTCTTCAAGTTGATCTTGAACGTCGATTGTGATTGTGGCTATGATTGTGATTGTGCTTGTCCTGAGGGGACAATCGAGAAGTTTTGATCACGTGACAAATATCTGTCTCCTCCCTCGCCCGTCTCCAGTTTGTCCACCCCATTCTTTTGCTTTTGATACTCAACCCTACCTTTCCTGCCCATACTCCACATCAGGCACGAATGCAACTCTATCGGCTTCGGCGGCCATTCTTCAGCAATCCTGGTATCTCTGATGTGACACGACATAAAACACAGCGGTCACCCAGAACGCGTCCACCCGGAAGAGGAGCCTCAAGTTTATATCCATTCCATTATTGGCTGCCTCGACCCATTTGGGGCCCACGACAACTCATCAATCTCGATCGAGCAATGGAGGCCAACTATTCTCTGCTACCTCCCAGCCCCGTCTCGTACTCTTGCGAAGGGGACGACTTTGTCCAGAGTGGACCGTTGCTGGTATCGCATCGGCACTGTTATCCGTCTTTCACCCCCTCATCAGCGACCTCTTTTGCAGGTCAATTTGACCATATTGGTGACCAAGAAGTCGGTCGCAAATCACCTCACGAACACGCATATCAAGCCCTGTCCGGCTCAACAGACGTCTCCCACCAATCACCCGTGCTACCCACCCTTCCAAAGAAATGCACATCTTACCTTATTAATTGGAGCATGCACTTAACTGCTGCCATTGGATGCTGCAAATATCGCTGCTCCCGCTGAACCGCAGGACATTGCGAAACACATGATTTAAGGTGAACCCGACGTTCAGGATCACACGCCGGTACTTTTCAACGTCGTGAAAATGTCACTATTCACAGAATTGTTGCGAAGAAGATTCAGAGATACGTAAACAAACTAGTAATATGCAATATAGTCATGAGAGAAGAGGTAGACCGAGCTCGCTGGCCATGGCCTTCCAATGGGCCTTGTTTACCTCCCCATCCACCTATAAAATGGATAGAAGGGGGCGAAAAGTTTGTAAACATCGGCTACGTACCAAAAATCCAATTACCAACAGTAAGTTTTGGCTATGCATCAGGCAGATTCATTGATACCCATGCTTTTAACTTCCCAAGGCCAGCCACTCTACGCACGATGTCTTGGATAACATCGACAGTGGCCAAACCCTTGATCCTGCTCTATCGGTGAGTTCATTTTGTTCTCAATCAAGATTTCCATCTCGACCGGGTTTTTTGCCCATGTTCCTTCCATCAGCTCATCATGGTCCATGGTCTCTCGATGTGATGAAACCTGCAGATTTGCAGATTGCTTGCCACTATGATTTTTCAGTATTTTCGCGAAGGCCACGACCTACCTTGGGGCAATAGAAGGCCATTTCCAGGATCACCTGGCCATAGAAACGACCCATCTTGCCGTCATCAAAGGTCAAAATCTGCCCTTCCAGACCGGCATATGTCTTTCCTGACTTTGACTTCTTTTGGATCGGTGAGGATGCGATAGAATTGAGAACTGATCATAAGATTGTTGAACCCCGGCACAGCCAGAATACCCATACATGACGAGCAATTCTCGAACAGCCAAAGTGAGGTCGCCACGTCAGTGAGTTGTTCATTGGAAAGCCTAAGCCAACGAGCTAGTAAAAAGTATGGTCGTCCCGGCTTGCAATAGGAAGCTAGATTAGTGGCGAGGTTCGCGATCTGCAGCTCTCAATCATAGCTGTATTGCCCTTTCATGCAGGGTGATGAAAAAGGTTGATCCTGTCTCTAGCTATGGCGAACAACACATCGAACCCATCCTTGCCATAACCAGGGTGGCATAATTTGAATGCAGGTTGAGCCATGCTTCAACCTATGCATAGGAATGAGTGAAGGCCCGGTGAGGAGATCCATCTTCCCTCACCAATTTCAAGTCAGCAGACTCTGTAGGTATGCAGCTCCGGACGTTTTAGCCCCATAGAGTGGCAAGAATACCAGCGTATGTTGTGGAAAAGCATCAAAAGCCCTCATCGAGGTCACCACAATGTGATGACCATGCATACAGTCCTAGACCAAAGCGGATAGTGTAAAAGCATGTGCTGGTTGTCCAGAGCCCCAGAAGTGAAGTGCTGCTCCCGTTATTGACGTTCATACCATAATGTGTTAGCCATAGTATCAAGGACAAAATTCCTTAGAGCTATTTCGGTCGTGTAATAACACGTTGGCCTCCGTGGCAAGGGAAGACAAAACTCCTCACAAGACTAACCGGTGCTCCACTAGCCTCACTCAAGGCTACCGTACCGTGTACACAAACAAACAGGAAGCCCCACATATGTTGTCTCCTTTTATTCGAGTTAACTTCGAGGCAGATATTGTGCTGCGAATTTGCAGGGGACAAGGTGATGCGTCCTATACTGTGATTTGATCGCCTGGTTCATCACCATGTGCCGAGAAGAAAACAGCCTTGACTTAACAAGTTTCTCATCCCGGGAATGCCCATCTGTGATCGATGCGACAAGACGTCGCATCGACTAGATGCAAGGAGCTACAAGTGGAGCTCGAAACAGGCTGATTTGTCTGTCTCGATATGGGGCGTTGACGCTTCGATAAAGAGTGGCAATATGGATAAGGGCATCATGCCATCGATGTGACGAAAAGAACATGATGCAGCAATGCGCTGTCCGTTGGTCTGGTCCGAGGAAAGGAGTGGGAAAGATCAGCTCCAGCCGAGTGATGTGACAGATCGTGGTCGAGAGTATCGAAGCATATACACGGACTTCTGGTCCCGCTGCCAGAGTCGTGATGTATAAAGCTGACCATCTTTTCCATCATCCTCCACTTTGTTTCACTGCTCAAGAGCAAGACATCTCAAGCTTCGAACTCCTAGCCTCCAATTTTACATCATCTGTACCATACCATTAGCCTCTCGCTATCAAGCTCGACAACCAAAGTCATCTAGCACAATACCTTAAACAGTCAAGGCTATTCAGTATGTCGTAATCCCAATCCGCTTATCTTGACCAGAGTATTCCAGAGAATCGTTGTCCAATGCTAATAACATAGCAGCATATCATTCTTCACAAAATGTGCTTTTATGATCAACTCCGACAGGCGTGCGCCTGCTACAAGTGGAGCCACTTCCGCCAGCATTGTTCCAAGGAATACCGTACCGGAGAGACCTGTGGCATGAGACTGGTCATGCAAACATACCAGGTTCCAGACAAGTGCAGAATCTGTCAGAAGATCGATACCAAGAATCGTGCCATCCAAAAGGAAGTAGAGAAGATCAAGAGATGGCGCCGTGAGCCCAATCGTGGTGCGTCAATTGAGAAGGCTGAAAACGACATTGAGCGTCATACATACGACCTGCAAAGATTGGAGATGGACAGATACAACAAGCAACAGGAGCTCTAGGTATGATTCTCAATGATCGAATGTAACCTGCACTGACCAGACCCTAGGTTCGATGCCTGAACATATCCATGACGAGAAATTGGATGAGCAGGCGGGGTTTAACGAGGCGCTTTGATCGATTGTTGGGGTGTTGCGAGGTGAAGAAACGTATATGAATATGGCGTTGGGACAGGTTTTTCGGGAAATGGGGGTATAATTGTATTTGGTCCCAGTTTATGTAGTCTGCAATCATGAAACGCATCTCCTGCTGCTCCTGAGACGTCCAGTGATTGTTTTGACATCATTTCCGATGCGTCCTCGTGATATTCTTCAGGGCGTGGGCGCGTGCCCGTCAGATCGGGATATTAAGGGCTGCACGACCGGGCGCTTAGCGATGGTGAGCGGTTCCAGGGCTGCAAATAGGCAATCCATAGCGAAGAGAGTGGTGAGAAACGAAGCGATACAGATCGCATTTCATTATTAATCATAATAGACGTGGTAGAGGCGTTGAAGTAAGTCTACCATACGAAGTGTCGTCGTCTGAAGTCGCGTAAACCTACAGAAAGGATTTTAGTAGTTGTGTACCATAATGTTCGCTTACCGAGTATTTCTTAGCACCAATAAAACAGCTAGCAAAATAAAGAAAAGGAAGAGGGTGCTCTGTGATCAAAGAAGGAGACTCCCAAACTATATGGGCCGATTTTGATGCAAGTAAGATGGAAGTGTATTGGGGAACGTGGCTAACCCTCAATGGATATCTTCGCAGCCTGACTGCAGAGCAGAAGAGCAACCTGATAGGCTCTGATCGATCATCCAGCAACCACTCAACAGGCGCTATTAACAAAGGGAATGCTTGAATCATACAACGCATCCTCAAATTACGCTTAGCTCGTCCAGTAAAATCCCAATGCCCATATATTCATCCTGACTGGAGAGGCGAAAATCCGGTCCATGTTGTAAGGGTATCTAAAGGGCCATCCAACGCCTGCACGCCGTGCAACACTCAATTCTAGAATGCATGTATGCCTCCATGTTAATCGACGCCATCTGCATCAGCGAAACCTCCAAGCAATGGTCCTACGTCCTCTGATTTGACCAGACCATGACCCTTGGCCTCCTCAACATCATCTTCCTCAGATATCCAGCCGTCCGATATGGGTGGTGTGTTGTCAACAGAAAGATGGGGTACCGAGTGTGTGAGGCCATTTGCAGACAACTTTGCGAGGACCTCCTGGTACCGTGATATTCTTGCGTCTTGTGCAGGAAAAGCAGCGACTGGTGTGGGAGGCATATTCTGCGGAACCATGGCAAATATATCGACGAGATGACTACAGGTGACCAATTAGCCTGCAGCCTCTTGTTTACAGCAAGGGCCGGGAGATATGGGGCTCAAGCATTCCCAACCGCTCTCTTCATGCTTACTTGGATGTTTGTGCTACGACCTTCTGTAGGGCCTCGGTCTCGCGCTGTACTTCTTGTGGATCTGCCTGTATGACGCCGGTATGATTGTTCTCAAAACTGCCGTATTGAGTTGCATGAGGGTCGTCAAATAGTAGCCGGGACTGCTCGTCCTTTTGGCGCAAGGATATTAGCCCAAATTCAGTACACACACATTCATGATAGACCTAGCTTAAGCTTACCTCGTCAAGAATATCCTGATCGCGGGCGCCACTAAGGCACGAAGAGCATACCCCCATAGCTGGTGCTGTTGTTGTAAGACAAAGAAAGAGGTCTTATTTTGGACGGCCGATCCCGTATCACAGTGCTGCCACAGAGCGTAGAAAGAAGAGCGAGAGCCAGTCAGGCTCAGTATTAAAGACGGTAAGAAATCATTAATCAATGCGTACAGTATGGAAAGTGGAAAAGGGATTAACGCAGTTTTGCAGGAGTTGATGTTGTGGTAGAAAGATCTCGAGGCTGTGTCCAAAAAAAGGCATCAACAAATATGTTGATGCCTGAGGCATGAATATGGTTAATAGTTCCTCCATATTACTGTTTTGCGTCCAACCTCTTCACCTGCCTTCGCATGGTCTTTATGTCAGCCTTGGCCAATATCTATACATGTAATCTGGGCTATATGCTATTGTCTCGGTGCTTCTTATCGACTTGCCACATTGCTCAACTTGTCGTGTGAAGGAGAAGGTTCGATCGCTATTCCATGGAGGTGCATTTGTCGTGCTGATACGGGTCTCGTTTTTCAATGCTCCACAAGCAACGCCTTTTACCCTTTAGTAGGGTGCTCTGCCACAGGGTTTTCTCGCGATATATCATCTGTTCAGTCGATTGTGGTATCTGGCCATTCCCTCATGCCCTATTGGGCATTTCAGCTACTGCTGCTGTGGGCAAAGTGTTCATGTGGCCTTTTAACACTTAGGCTCCTTATTTCTATTTTGTATCCATCAATTAGTGGTAAACAAGAATCAATACTATTGTCATAATTTGCGCGTATCATTTTTTGTTAATCTTCTTCTGGTCCAGATCTTGTCTCACTGGAGCGGCATCCCTTGCTCTCGAGGGGGGATGTGAGATTTGCAGTACATTGTATGCCTTCCATAGCTGGAAGGCAATATATTGAGTCACATATTTGTATCTTTGTGTCGGGAGCGGAAGGAGATCTTTATCCTTATCTCTATAAGGTCTCCTGCGTCCTCAAACGAGGATGCTCAGAATCAATCTTGGCCTGCTGTGCCTATTTACCTCGTCATGCCTACATCATTCGAAATTTTGCTCGTCGCCACTACAATATTATCAAGCTCTGTCTTCGCCAAACCAGTGGCGAATCCAACCTTCCCAGATGATTGGCCTGCAGGCCACAAGTCGATATGTTCGGTCGCAGAGCCAGCTACGATCACATCATATGTGACGCTTCCTTGCTCAAGGGATTACCCCCTGTTATCAATTGCTGCGGTCAATCTTCACTGTCAACCGGATAATTGTCTCCGACAGCTCGAGAAAGCCTCCACAAAGGTCGCACCTTTTTGCATGACCTACACAGCAGGTCTAAGTACTGTAATGTCTAGTCTTCCAGAAGATGTATCCAACTGTGCCAATACCGCAGAAATCTCATCTGCTTGTTCTTGTATCATGACAACTGATCCGCCAGCGCCTACTACACCTCCACCAATCCGTGCGACCACCACAGCTATGGACTGCCAACCAGACAACTGTCTACGCCAGCTCGAGAAAGCCTCTGCAGTCGTGGCGCCATTCTGTATGACGTACACCACTCAATTCAACACGTATACTACCAGTCTTCCCATCGACGTCGCCAACTGCGCCGGAGATACCCACGCAATTTCATCCGCATGTTCTTGCATTATGACGGCAGCAGCGCCACCGCTTCCTTCCAGCACCCTTACCTGTCCCGCCCCAAGCACCATTATCCAGACCACCATCCAAACGACAACAATTATGGTCACGATCTCAACCTCAATCACCCCTACATTCATGCCAACCTCCACAGCCCTTGATTGCCAAGCTGATAATTGTCTCCGTGCGTTGGAAAGGAACTTCCCAGCCATAGCGCCATTCTGTGCTGTATTTACAAAAACACCTCATACGACTACACTTCCAGGAGAGATCGTCAATTGCGAAGGCAACCCATCTGCGATCTCCTCGGCTTGTTCTTGTGTGATGCAGCCAACTTCTTTGCCCACTTTCGCTGCCGCGGGCTTGGGCCCGATGAATGTCGGATCAGCTCATGGGACAGAGGAAGGACAGGATTGGACTGGCGGCGCAAATGGATGGAATCATGACTGGAATGGTAGTCCCGAACGCAAGAGTGGCTGGGGTTGGGGTTGGCCTTGGGCGGGCAAGTAGAATGAGAATTCGCTCATGGCTAAAAGTGTGTCGATAGTATTGATAGTTTAAGATGTCATACCGCGCCATAATCTAAATTCCCGACGGAAGCTCAATCGATATGGCATTCAGATATACAGTCATTAAGTATGTCTCTATATTGCTTTTAATTTTCGCCCCCAGCCTCAATTTCCTCCTCAATCTGAAATACTGCACCCTGTCAGATTTATTACTGCCTAAGCTTGTGTTGGCAAGAATAGTACGTCCTTTTAATTCATCTGCTAGGGTGTGCCTAGACCTGTTGATTCGCTTGCCCTTTCACATATTTGTCTCAGAATCTTGATCTGAGGTTAGGCACACATCGCTAATAGTATGTATGTGATTCACTATTAAATCCTAGTAGCCCCTGGTGGCTTGGTGAGCAGTATTATTTCCGCAAGCAGACAGAATCCAAATTTTATCGTCTCAGCCCTGAGTTTTAAACTATCTGTTTGTCCTGAGCAGCCTTTAGAGATGTTTGTCATTTCTGAGGCTGACGCTTGCTTCTTTTCGTTCAACAATCGATTGCTCCATAACGAATAAGAGCCATCATAAAAGATCACACATTATTCGGCTTACGAGAAGGTATCTATACTTATCTTAAAATAAATTTATGAAACAAGTCCTTAAGACCAGCGGCCAGTCTGGAGCCTATTAAACAATAGATTTTTCAGATTTTCCACTTTCATATTCCCTCTTCTCAACTCCGCTCAACTCCAGACTTCCTACTGGCTTTTTTGAGAATTTGTTCAGAGTTTTGTCAGATATAGGGAGTCCCCAGTTTCAAGGGCCCTCGTCTTTTTCTCTGGCTGTGATATAGGCTTTGAGCATGCTTCCTTTTGAGAACTTACGCAACTTGTTGGGATGCACTCTTACACAACCACAATTCTCGACAGAAATAAGCGCTAAAACATCTCCTCGCTTGAGTTGTACGTGAAATGATCCTTGTATGGAAAAATCTAAACTGTACGATCTAACAACCTGCTCTTCTATTAAACAATTAACATTGTAGTGTCTTTATATGGGGTTCTGGCTAGACTAGAATGCTACAAAGAAAGAAAGGGCCTTGACAAAACAAAGGAAAAATGCAAGAACGCCAAATACCAGAGTGAAATAAAAGAAACAATAAGGGATAATACTTTCGAATGAATACTGAGCCTATTCATGGATGGATGGAGATTTGAGTGAGTGATAGTACTTAAGTTGTAAAGTATGTACACTTGACTAGGACCATGTTTCTTCAAGAAAATCGCAGACCTGACGACTCTCAGATGGGGTTGTTATTGCTCTTGTTTGTTTTTTAAAGAAGTGGGGAAAACATAGATTTTGGGAGTCGCAAAATCTAGTTTCAGAATATCCTAATCCGGTCTCTGCATATATCATCGAAGTAATTACATCCTACTTTATATTGTCATACTACCAATGACTTCCCTCTTTTGTTGATGTTACATCTGATCTTGTTGGATCGGGACAGCTATCAAGGAATATGTCTTCATTTTGGTGACTTTAATTTAGCTTAACTTATGACTGTGTCGACATGCAAAATTGAATGTATTAGTCCTAAATATCTCGCATGTGCCCCTTGCACTCGTGAGCCAGCTTGAAAGAGGAGTATTTCACAGTTAAAATCGGTCTACAAGATGGCAGAACGGCGGAGGAGTTAGTCATGGCCAACATACAGTACACCCACTCCGATTCTTCCAGATTCGTCGAATAGATCTTGATACTATCCACATGCTTGATAACACTGGCTGTGTATGCTTATGGAGATGCTTATCCTTGAAAATTGAATGCCACCTTGAATCTCATGACGGTATTCTTACAATATACGATAGAAGAGGTCCGAAACAGGTAGTGTAGTTGGAGTGGTGCTCCTAAAATGTGTTTCTCTATGGAGGTTAAAATAAGCTTCTGGATCGAACAAGGATCACGATGACTTCATATCTAGCATCCACAGAACCACTTTTGGCGCAAGCATCAAACTTCTCAGGTGTTGTCATGGATCCTCTTTATAATTGCAAACATCTCAAACGAGGCTTGCATCGTAAGCGCCAATTAACAAGGCGCTCGCGAATCTATTTTTTCAGCTCGGATTGGATGCCTTGGGCGTGAGTATATTGTGTTCCCCTACCTGTTTCTAAATGTCATGACTATTAGCATCTGGCGACTACGATGACGGACGAACATACCCCCCTGCTCAACACCTCTGAGTTAAATGCAGAGTCAACTACCACGTCCAATCTCCTCAAGTTTCGTCGCGCATTCGGTATCAATGTTGCCTCCCCGGACCTCACCACACCTTCCGATCTCGAATCCGCACGCAAAACAGCCCGCGGCCTTTACGCAGAGATCATTTCTATACAGAAATGGAAGAAACGCCAATTCCGACTCATAGAGGCGCTCTTCTATCTCGCGCTCGGCACGCAGATCGTTATTGGCGCGACACTTGCCTCCCTCGGCCCCAGCTCCTCTATCCATCCTCGAGCCATCACCATCCTGGGCATCATAAATACCAGCCTTGCAGGACTTCTTGCGCTCTTCAAAGGCCAAGGTCTGCCAGATCGGCTGAGGAAGGATGGTTTCGAGATGCGAAAAGTGCAGGATTATATTGAGGAGATCGAGACACGGGTCTGCGTGATGGAAGACGAAGATTTTAATGACGATGAGCTAGAACGCGTCATGCAGGTCGTGTACGCGAAGTATAATGCTGCGAGGGATACTGCGGAAATGAATCGCCCTGACAACTATGCACATCAAGGGGAGGCAGACATCTTGAACAGAGCTGGAAGGATGGGTGGGAGGAAGAATCTGGTGCCGAGGAGTGATGGCAAGGGGAAGGATATTCAGTATGAGATATCGTGAGGTGCTGCAAGTGCTGAACCTATCATAATCATTTTATCGATGCACCGGCTGGCAATTGCGGAGCGCTGGTAGTATTCAGGCCAGTGGCAGTTTCTCTTCCCAGGATCAGGCAGTCGCATCCTCTTCCCCCTGAAACTGTTTGTTATGAATCTTTCGTTGGCAGTGGTGCCTTTGTACCTTGCTTGATATTGCTGCGGATCGACTATTTCTTCATCTTCTAAGTCAAGCGTTTGGTTGTCACAGGTATGAGCGTGATGAGGAGTTTGTATAGCAAGTTTTATGGATGCTGAGTCCAGATTCATTCTGTTTTATCAGTCATTTCTAGTCTATATTCTACACACAGTAAAGAAAAGTCCAGATCAGGCATGTCCAAGTATCCTACAATGCTGTTAAATATATCCCGTCTTTCTTATGCAAGTTACCATCTGATCAATGCAGTTCACGGAAGCTGTGCCTACAAATGGCAAGCGGCATCATTTTACCAGTCGCTGCCAGCAGCTTATGGCATATCCCTTCCCCGGCTCTTACCACTCCCTTCCTGACACCAATTAATCTTCGCTTGAGCTTCATAGTCTCATTCCTCGCCTCTGTCTGGTTATTTGCGAATTTCTCCTTGACGAGAGCCCGCATCCGCTTCAATATCTCGATAGGCGTTTGCTTGGCCTTTGGCGTAGGGCTGTTTTCCACCTGCGGGCTCGGTATTTCATCGCGCTCAGCAAGCTGTTCCAGATACCACTGGCTCCCAAAATACCATCGTATTGATTCTCTCGTGCTCTCTTGTAGCCGCGGCTTTTCAACCTCCAGCTCAGTGTCGACCTCACCAAATAGTCTTGTTCGGCTGGAGTTCTCGGACGGCACATATCCCACAGAACGGTTTAGACGCTTGAGAAATGGTCGCACGCAATATGTTTGGATTACAAACCCAAACGACACGTCTCTTTCCATCTTGACTCTGAGTTGTTCTTCTTCATTCAATGCTGAGGTCTGGGATGACTCTGATGGTGACAAGGGGGCGAGGATTGTCATTTCGGCTCGAGTACGGATATCTCTCGCATACTCTGTCAAGAACTGAAGATAGTGTGGCCCTGGACCCTCCAAGGCCAGCTTCTGCTCTTCTGTGGGCAGAAGAAGAGCAAAAGGATTGTGGAAAATTCCAAAGTGAGATGGGATCAGCCAACCATCCTGTCCCATGACGGTGTTCAGGATTTGTGCCTCAAAAGAGTAATGAGTGCGGATTAGGCTGTTGCAGAGGTAGGCGGCGTGGGTTTCAACAAATCCTCGCAGCATCTGGGAAGTTTGCGTAAGGGCGAGAAAGGCGGACATGGGTAGGTGGGTGAGGATCTCAAGCAGGAGCTCGGGTGGAAGGGATAGCAATGGGGGAGTGCTGACGAGGGTTGAGGAGCGAGATAGGGAGAGTGACTATCACGTCATCAGTCAAGGCCGTAGACAGCCGCGGCGATAGGATAGACACTCTTACTGTCGCCGAGGGCAGAAGTCCCAGTGTATTAGCCATGCTTTCATCTGTATTAGAGGTTCGAGGACTTGGTTGAGCTTCAGATGGATAGAAGCCGGTGCAAGTAATCGTGGAGGGTGATTACAAAGGTATAGTATAGAACAGCAGCGACAACTCTCATCCGGATGAGAGAGAGGAAGATGAATGAAAGCTGTCCCATGGATGTGAAGAACGATGTCAAATCTGGCAACGGGAAGACTGGGAGGATGATTGAATTCTTATTTACGGTTGAGAACGAACAAATCAAGATATTCTACCCTAAAAAAACCATCCCTAGTATCCTTATAAGATTCCATCGCCACCGACACGTCGTGCAGGATGACTCCTCTCGCGTTTGTTTACATTTGCTTGCTCGCACGGCACGACACGCTCTTCCTATCGCAGGATGAATTTTCCGAGTTTGTGTGTTTTCAGCGGTGGAGCATCACGTGACGAGGGGTGGTGTTGGAGGGTCGTTGAGATTGGTAGCGTTGAAACACGACCCCCTCGCATCCAATGAAACGGGCAGCTGCCAAGCCGCATGAAACACGACCAAGATGATACCCGCGCACGCGTTGGAAGCTGAGGTGGAAATGCTAACGCGTGTATATGATCTGATACTGTATATACTGTGTATCGAGTCTTGTCACCCACTTGAATCAGCGTTCCTTGCTTCACTATTCATGGATGGGGAAATCTGGGTACGAGAGAAAGGGGGATAGAGGGTAAAGTAATAGAGAGGAGGGCTCTTTACTAAGCGACATGGTGAAAATGCCCAGTCGGAACGTGATGAACCCGGGGTTGATTTATAAAACTCTGCTATGAAGGCTGCTAAACCCACCCCGTGCGCTTTTTCATTTTCTGCCGCTTCGTGTGTTCGTCTTATCTGGTAGGCGGTCAGCTCGAAGTTATCATCTCATACTCATTTGCGGCTTGGACGAGGTTTGTACCTGTGCTAATCCATAATTGGAATAACCCCCCGGTAGTCCACCAATCAGTCTCGATGGGCCCGATATCTCTTACCTCCCGCGCCGCAACATCTCCAGGGTGAAAGTAGAGTCCCCCCCCAAACCGCCATACAATAGCAGTAATCTAACTATCATCATCCAACTCAATTCATCCTTCTCCTCACCCTCCCTCTCATTCACAAGCTCTAGACCACACGATACTCATTCACCCTACCAATACATATATTGAATTGGATGTGCCATCATCGATAGATCGGGCTGCAACTTCATCGTTCGTTCTTGCGATTGACCTGAACCCGCATTGACCCAGATGACAATCGTCAGCTAAACATCCCAAAGCGCTCTCCTGAAACCACAGCGATCAAACTTGAGAGCAACCAACAACTATTACTAGCACCCGCTCTTGAATTCACTGCGCGCGACGCCCGGGGAAGAGATCGTCCCTTCGACTCCGTCATTCACTTTCATCAAACCTAGTCAGCCAACAATAGCAACATCCACAATGCGAGGTCGACAATAGGAAGTCCACGCATTCACGGCCCCTCTGCCCTGATCAACCCCCCCGACGCTCTTTTCACCCGTTGCAACTCGGGGTACTTTCGTTCTTGCACCACCATTACCACGGTTCATCGACGACCACTTCAATTCACACAGTCGACACTTCGCAGGCGGAGGACGACCTGCGTTACTATCACGCCCTCTCCGTTGATCGATTGATTCGATCAACATTGACGTGCCCACCACCGGCAATACTGCTCTCTACATTCCTATTCTGATACCCCTTTTGGCCAGGCGCTTTCACAATCTTTCTTCGGCAGGGCCAGCGTTCTATTGCATTTTAATACGGTACAGCCATCATCATGCTGTGCTCACGACGACAGAAGATGGCGGATATCCGCCCGGAGCAGAAATGGGACTTCATCGTGAGGAGACACCATTGCGATGACTTGTACCATGCTAACCTTTGACAGAGTCTCAATGACTTCAAGTCGACTTCTTGCTTGACCTTCTTTGCATACGGATATCTTTGGATCTCCTTGGTTATTTCGATTGCTGTCTATGGAATTGATACCTTCACCGCCGTCAATCTACTCGCTTTTGATCGATGGTCTGGGGAGGTTCAGCCTTACATTCCCTTTAACATTTCCAAATGGATCTTCTCAGCATGTATTATTGCATCATGGGTCAACTTGGGATACGAATACTTGCGCGCCATGCGTGTGATGAAGAGAGGAGCGGTAGCAGAGAGTTATTTGGACTCTTTGGCGGTACGCCTTCAAAGTATTCGTATGGGCAAACATGGGCGAGGATGGAGGAGATTCTTGGTCTTCGCCGAGTTGACCAAGAGTAAAAAGGGTGCAGAATACGTCGCGTTGTTCTCCTACTTTTCTTTCCAAGGTGAGTTGGTTTTGGATTGATAAGAATTGTTTTGCTAACATGGGCAGCCTGGATTCGAATCATTTTTTGTCAAGGTCCTCGACAAGTTGTTAATGCTCTCACCTTGTACTCAGTCTTTCAGGCAAACTTGGAGCCCACCGAGGCCAAGGATTTTGGAGATGCATTCTCAACGTTCTTCGACAACATCAAGATCCTAGCTGAGAAGAGCAATCAGCAAGCTGTCATTTTGTCCGGTATGCTGTTCACGCTCATCATTTGGATCTTTGCCGTCCTATCATTGATTCTTGCGGTCATCTTTTACGTTGTTTTCTTGTGGCATTATATTCCCAATAAAGATGGTGGATTGTCCGGATATTGTGAGCGGAAAATTAATCAGCGATTGTCTCGTATTGTCTCTGTCAAGGTTAACAAGGCTCTTGAAGAAGAAGAGCGCAAGCGGCTGAAGATGGACTCGAAATCTGCTAAAAAAGGCGAGACTCCAATTGGAAGACAGGCGACACTGCCTCAGCTTTTTGATGCAAAGGACGGTGATAAACTTCCGGAGATGCCCATGCTTAGCCGCAACGACACAACAACTACTCTGCCGTTATATTCTTCCCGGCCCGGCACACCAAGCAGCGCCGTCCCTGCCTTTGAACTTAGCAAGTTAGACCAACAACGGCCATTCCCAGCAAGACTTGCTACGAGTGGATCGACCATGTCCAACAGCAGCTATGCTTCAAATGCTCCGCTGATGGGTAATTCAGCTGATATGGGTTATGCTCGATCTGGATCCCCAGCGCCATCGCTTCGTTCACTCAACACAAACATACCTCCAGCAGGCCCTCAACGAACTATGACTGGTTCCACAGTTAATACCAACTTCAGTCGTCCTCCACTAGGGCCGCCTCGAATGCCAACTGCTATGGGAGATCGAGGCTATACGCAATCTCCTGTGTCCTATGATAACGGGAGCCCATCGACCCACATTCGTGATGGCTCAACCGATTCATATGGCCGTCCTATGCCCCGTGTAATCGGTGAGCTACGCTCGAATACTCCTTCCGGTCCCGCCCCAAGCATGGGCCGCAGAACGCCAGCACCTTATAACGAATACCCCAATGGCCGCTCAAGCCCAGCACCGAGCTCCAACTATGGTGCCACGTCCCCAACCTCCAATGCTGGCGGTCCATACAATCCATCAATACGCTCTGCATCCAATGCTTCGCCCGCACCATTCCAGCAGCAGCCACAGTACCGTAACATGACTGACCCAGGCATGCGCCCAGCACAAGGGGGAGATTACCTTGGCGGCGGACCAGCACGACCAGGCACAGCGATGAATGGGCGAGGAACACCAAATGGAGAGCCGAGTGGGATCTCGAGACTGGCTAGTCCGGCACCGTATATTAATAATATGAATGGGAGAGGAAGTCCTGCGTTCACCCCGGCTCCACCCGGAGGATACAGGAGGTAGAATTGAGGATGATTATTTTTTTAGCGTATCAAAGGAGAGCGGATTATCTAGAGATAGTGAGGATGTTATGGTAGATAGACTCCTCAAATAAGGAGACTTGTATATATATCCACGGTATCAGCCAAAAGCTAGTACGAACCATGACTTTGCATGACAAATATATTTCTTTCATCGAGGTGTAGACCTGTAAGAGGGTTTCCTGATATCCAACCCATGAAGTATGCAAATATCACCCTGAGCTCGGTTCCGCATTGACAGCCTCAGTATCAAGCGATCTCCAATATCATTTCCATGCCAAGGACTGTAGCCCCTTATAGACCATAGAATTACTTACGACAAACACCCGCCCAACCTTACCGTAGCCTCCTCTCACATTTTCACCCCTCATCAAACTACCCCACCGTATCATCCCGCAGCAGAAGGCGCCATCGCCTCAAATACCAGCATCCTTATCCTCCCAACCAACCCACAGCCATGAAAGAACAAGCCGAATCGGAAACCCACGTGCGAAATTTCTCAAACGAGCAGCTTCATGAATGTTGCGGAGGGGGGTATTCTTGCTTTCTGCTCGCGTTGGGTGCGGAGCTGGTGGATGAAGGGGGAGGGAGGGGCGCGTCTTGGAGGTTGTAGGAGACGAAATTGGCGGCGGAACAGATGGTGACGGCGAAAGGAGTTGCGGTAGCGGCGTGTGGATTATTGGTTAGGAGGGGGCGTTGTGTAGATATTTGTGGTTACGGCGCTGTAAAAGAGGCAAGTAGCATGCTTTGTGGATTTGGACTTGTTTAAAAAGTGCGGTGTTTGTCTTTAGCAATATATTCAAAGAGAGCTGAGGTTCCCCCCTGTATGAGGAATATGGGTGGAGGAAGAGGGTTTATATCTTTCCAGTGATTATTCTTTTTTCCACGCAAATTATCGAATGTTCACTTAATGCATTCTCAGTGTGGTTCTTGTTTGCTAAATATCCAAGGTTGGGGAAGCGTTATTTAAGCAGTTGCAGTTCAGCCATTTTTATAGAATCCTAGCAATCACAAGAAGTAACGCAAGCATTTAGTGTTTGGATATTAAAAAGTCTGGAGCCCTCTAGGCTGCTGCACTACAATATTGTGATTTGCATGTATTGCATAGTGGGATGCTGTCGTAGATATTTTGTGTTGCGGTTGTAAAGCGAAGAATATTTTATCATGTAAATTTTCCGTGCAAGAAAAATAAACGCGACAGCGACAGACATATTGACAATGAAAAACGAGATGTAGGCATTGTTTAAATAGTCTGATGAGAATTATAAAGAATAGGAGCAAGTTTTACAAGTCCAAAGTGTGTTGCTAAGAAAAGGCCCTCAGGCAACATATGTTCATCAGTCTTTCTCCATCTAAATCTCCTTTTATTGTATCCCAGGCTAACCATTCCATATATCCATTGATGAAGAAAACAGGGGGATGACTGGAGAAGGGCGGTTTCCCCCCTAGCTGGCAGAGTGAGTATTAGTGGAAGAAAGTCCTTATATACGTGAAATGAATCATCTTGAATTTAGAACAACTTTCTTTATTTCATAGCGCAAGATGTACCATGAATTTCTCATGCAACGTGACTAGCTTGTAGGAATAAGTATAAAATACCTAGCACTTATTCCTAGAAGTAATCTTTCCAACAACATGGATGAAATTGATGAAATGCAAAGGAATTTAGACTTTAAAATCAAATATCAAGGCTAGTGCTAAGTTCAGCACTGCTACAGCAGTGTAATAATTCTGAACCAGAACCAAGCCGAGGGCGAAATTTGGGTTTGAAATAACAATACAAATATGACTAGCAGCAGCTGGAGAGGAACAGCAATGGGCTGTATAGGCGTTCTTCTATTACGCGAACAATACGCAATTTGTACTTACTTAAAGTGAGCGCTATGGAACTAACAATATTTTCAGGGTGTGGGGAAACAAATGCGTGAATTATATGCAACGCAAGGCTCACCAGTGTAATGCCTGCCACTTTTACTCTGTTACTCCTGAGAAGGTAAGGGATGTAGGCTAACGCACTCTAGAGTAGTAAAGAAAGATGAACAAGCACCTGAGTATGAGGCAACAACTCATATACGTCTGCAATGAGCTATGTTGGAGACGGGGTGACGGAGCGACATGCGCCATTTTGCCCCCATCAGCTCTGCTCTCCTAATCAGGAAACGAAAACATGCGTGATTTTTCTTGCGTTTGATTGATTGGTTCATCATATCTCGAGACCCCAAAATTACTATGATCATTTCATATATACTCGGCGCATAATAATGGGCCATTACTGTGTAAGCTCCGGTAAGCTGATACTCTTATGACCTGGAATTGCATATGCTAGGATGCCTAGTATTGCTTATTTTCGAAGTGAAAGCAAATGGCCCATCTTCTCGATTAGAAGAGCCAAGACAGGCCACGCCTATATACACAAAGCATACCCAAATCCTGTGCGTTAATTTGTTGGTCACTTAGATTTATGAAACAGGCCATTTTCGTTATTATAAATTGCCCTCCGAGGAAGCAGTCTGGTCAAAGAATTGAGGTAACATTAAATTGGACATATTAATGTAGTACTTTGTTCCCTCTTTGGATTTGACTGAGAGGATGATGGAGATCACGACGAGAATAAAAAGAGGTGAACCACATCTAGAATGAATAGCCTAAATGCTATACGCAATATTAACGAACGTTAAAAGGCTATATGTCGACATATACCTGGCCTAGCTGCCATACATCATTATGCCGGCATGAGACGCCGAGCCCATAAGATGAAGTATCTGATTCATCTCAGTGTTCAAACGCTCTGTTCATACCTGCTGTCGGATCACTCTACCTGTGGCAACACCACGTCTTTACGTGGATTGCTTAGGTTGAATGTGATTGTTTTGTTGAAGGTTGAATGGAGGAATGAGGATATGCCCCTTCTAGGGTCATGTGACGGTGTCACATGACCTGTCCCCCATTCAATAACTAATCTACGTACAAACACTGGACATACTTTAAGAATGCCCTGAATTGCTATTGAATAGAATCGATGAAAAGAATCAAAGGAAAAATCAATTTGACTGGCCAGTGGCCAGGTCGATAGGCTTTTCTATTGGCCAGTATCTTATTCGCAAATACCCTTTTAAACCGCTTTTGCAAAACATCCTTACAAGATGTCCTTGCAAAACGTCTTTGCAAAACGTCCGTAACGCTTCGTAACGTTCTTTATTCGGTTCTTTTCACTTATTTTACGGCTCGAATATCGATTGTATTAATGTTAATAAGCTGTTTTAGGGCCGTAAAAGCTTTGCTTTTGGTGAAAGAGTCAGCGGGATTGCTATTACTACTTATCTACTTGACTTTCGCGATTTCTTTTCGTTTATATGATTAGCGGAAGCATAGAACGTCGATTATAAGCCGCTTTTTTTGTGTAGTTCTTAGCTTGACGAAGCAGTCGTACAATAACTTTGAATCTGTGCAAAAAACTAAAGGAAGAGTAATATTGAAAATCTTGTCGATTGTAGCTTTAATCGAAGCGCCGATATCAAATTTATGAGCTATAGTATAGAGCTCGAAAGCTAATACGCTTTTTGTTACCTTTTTGCACTTGACTAACGACCAGTAAATAATATTTGCTCGATTCTGACTGTCAGCTAGCACTAATATATACTTAATTTGAAATAAGAGATTCTTATTGTTAGCGAAAAAAAAGTCAGTAAATACTAGTAAGTTCAAGGTTTTAATATTTAGCTTGACGAATCGAAAGCCGCAAGTAAAGTTGTCGATTTGCTACTAAAGCCGTTTGTTCAGGGTTTTAATGGCTTTTTCGTTAAAATTAGTTGCTTAAGCTGCAAAAAATAAGTTAAAAAAAGCTTCCGGCTGTAATACGGAAGCGATGTAAGCTCTTTTTGCACGTTAAGCGATGTATTGATCTTTAGTGTCGACAATACGAGTCAGGCTTTTAAAGCTAGTAGTTAAAAAGGAACCGGTATCGACAAGCTTGAAGTTTTTGCATTAGCGTTTCTGAAAAAGTGTAATAGTTCCGGCTTTGTCGAGCTTTATAAGGCCCTTATTAAACTTAATTGAGTAGTCGAGCGTAAAAGCTTTTTTATTCTTGGCCGAAAATCGAGCTTGTTTCAGTTTGTATTGCTTTAGTTTTACAAAGTCAGAATTTCCGAAAAACAGCGTGTTATCGGTTTGTAAGCCGACGAGCCCGAAAAGTTAGTTGCTGAACAAAAAGCATAAGTCGTAAATTGATTAGCTTATTCCGAGTTTTTTTAAGTAATGCGTGTAATAGGTTTTGAACTAGTAGTTGCCGGTTTCCGGAACGCTGTACAGTAGTTTAACTACTTTGAAAATTGAGCTTTTGCTTAGTTTGCTGGCTAGTTCTGGTAGAAGCGTAATATAGAAGTTACGGTTGAGCTTAGTAGCTGATTAAACGTAGGCTTAAAAGATATCTCGAAAGTATAAAGTTTTTACGAGCTGTAAACAGGCCGCAAAGCAAAGTATCAAGCGTTAGCTGACTCGTTGAATTGTAAGTAATTAAGTTAGTACGAGTCTTTTTTTTAGGTCGTTGTAAGCTTGAACGACTAAACGTGATTTCTCGAAAGTTTGATTAGTTTTTTTGTTTTTAATTTCGTCGACGAACTTTAAATTGAAGATTCGTACGTTTTGAAGAACTGTAGCAAGGTTTACAATCTTAAACACTCTTTTCTCCAGCAAGCCTGTAATTTCTAATTAGCGAAAAGCTGCAAACAGGTCGTTTTTTTGTATAAAAGCCGTAATATTAAAAAAAGAGTTTTTGCGAAGTTTTTTTCGGCCGCGTTTAGCTGGTTGTGATTGTAGCGGTAGCACAAAAACAGTGATTGAATTTTCGAGCTGTAGCGGCTGTTCGGGGCTTGTAGCAAAGTTTACAAGCCGTGAAAATTGTGCAAGTTTGCTATTTTTCTGGTTTTTTTCCGTATAGTAAAGCTTTACGATTGTTGATCGGAAAGTAGTTAAGCCGTGAAGTAAGTCGATTACACATGATTCTTTTTTAATTAATATTAGCTTGTATAGGCCATTCCAGTAGCCACGTTTTTTTGTGTTGCTTTTTTTTTATACTAGTACTGGCGAGTTTAAAGGGAAGTCGTGAATAGCGTCGATTTTAGAGCCATTCCGTATGTTGAAAGCGTTGTTGACTTGGCGTGTAGCTTTAAGTTTTTTGATTTCTTTTATAGCTTTTTTGAGAGCTGTAGCTCGTTGTTAAACAGTAGCTAGAAAAGCGTCGAGCTTAGTAATTCGTAAATAAGCTCCGTAGACTAATAGCGTAAGCACAAGCTTGTCGGGGCCTGCAGAGTCGTTTACAGCTTTAAAAGCTATTTGCAGAGCTATATTTTTGTCGATATTTTGAATCTCGGTTGTAATAATTTGAAAAGCACGACGCAAAAGGCTGTAGTATCGTTCGACTAGTCCGATTAAGTTGTGAGCTTTTACAGGTGCAGTTTTAATTTTGATGCTTATAAAGCCGGCGTATTGTTTAAATTCTTTGCTGACGAAATTTTTGCCAGCGTCGGTAGCAATCAAGTTAGAAAGGCTTAAATAAGTGTTAATCCAGCATATGCGTAGCACGTCCTATATATGCTTTGCGCTAATATTTTGAAGCTATTTTTTTGCTTAATATCGAGTAGCCTGGTCGACGATATAAAGCAATAAGCTTTTGTCGATATACATAATATCGACAACAATATAATAATTGAATTCGATATTGCTATTTTCGATTGTGAACTTAAATCTGCCAAAAGATTTGCTATGCTTTTAACAGTAAAAGCAATATTGAGTCAAGTGTTTTAAAGCACTTTTGCTGACTTTATAGCCGGCACGAGTTAGTACCGTTTTAAGCCTATTTACCGAAAAATGGCCGAATCGGTAATAAAGCCGGCGTAGCTCTAAATTGGTGAAATAGCAAAAGTTGTTGTCGAAAAAGTTTTTTAAAAAAGACTGTAATAAAGTATTTTAAAGCAAAAATAAATAGCTAAAACGACGTACAACTAGCACGTTGCTGTTCGGAGTAACTAGAACGTTTTTCAAGTTGTTTAAATAAACCTGTAAAAAATTTATATCCGTAAAGCTAAAAAAAAATAAAGTATTTGCTTCGACTATGTGAAATTGTATTTAGCTTAGTAAAGTATCGAGAAAAATAAAGCTAATTAATGTCGTAGATTTAATACTAAACTGTACTTTAACTATTTTTTTTGTCGTGTTATCGATGTCGATATTAAAGCTGTTTTAGCGCTGTAAAGCCTGAAGCTGGCTATAGCCGGCTGTCGAGTGCTTAAAAGCGCCGGTGTCGATTATAATACCGTAGAATTAGTTAGCGTTGTAGCGTAGTAAGTTAGCAGAAGTAGCGGCGTAGATATTAGCGTTGTACGAGTCGTTTTCAAAATTACTTACGGAGTTGTTGTTATAAATACGGCTCGTAGCTGCAATTAGATAGCTTACAGCTCGATTACTCAGTTCCGTAATCAGCGAAGTTGCGTCGCTGCTTGTAAAGTAGTTTGTTGCAAAGTGCTTTGTTTGATCGGTAAAACTAGGCTCAGAGTTTAAATCAAGAAAAAAGTCGAAATTAAAGTCGGCTTTAATTGTTAAAGCACTGAAAGCTTTGTCGATGCTTTCGAAATCGCTTTTGCTATTTTTATTGCTTTCAAATGTTATAATGTATTAGCGTAAGCTGTTGTTGAAGCGTTTGTTGAAATCGAGTGCTTTAGTGTCGAACTTGCTCAAGTTACAAGCTTTAAATCGAGCTTTTGTTTCCTTCTGTTTTTCGGAGCTGTGTTTTTACGAGCGGCAGTTCTTTTTTTTGCACACGAAGCAACGGCTTTTATGTCGTAAGCTGTGCTAGCGATTTCTTGAGTTGTAGTTGTGCTTTTTACTGTAATACCGACGGTCCGTAAAGTACGCTGTAGAATCCGGGTTAGCTGCTTCGTAAGTTGCAATTGAAAAACGTAAATCATTGATTAAGCTCGCTACGGTGCTTGCGGGTTTGTAGCAAGCGTACCGGCAAGCTTTATTCTGTTGGCAAGCTGTAATAAGTTTGTTGTAAAAGAAATTTTCGAATCGAAAACTGATATTTAAGCTATGCTAAAACTGACGCAGGTCTTTGATTAGAAGCTGAAAGCATTCTGTAGTCGGCTTTGCAAAGTTGCTTGCGATTACGTTTTAAAGAGTTGTATTGTTTTACCGACTTAGTATGCCACGCTTGTATTTAGAGTTTTCGAAGTAATTAGAAGTTGCAGTATATATTTAATCAAAAGTAGCAGTGCTGTTAGTGTTTCTGAGATTAGTGTAGTAGTAGTCAAAAGCTAGCTTTCGTAGTATAATCGAATAAGCTTGAGCTAATGCTATTCTTGGTATATTTGCTTTGTTGCACAAGTCGAAGAAAATAGTCAGCTTAAAGTCAAAATTGTTATTTTTTCTACTGTACTTAATATTTTCGCTGTACAGCTTAGTCAAAGCGGCCAATTTTTTACTGTAACTGTAGTTTTTTTCTAGCTGTGATTTTATGTTAGATTCTTGCAATTGCTGAGTTTGTTTTTAGAGCTCGTAAGCTGTAAGTCGTTTTTGTATTCGTTCGGAAAGCTTTACGGATGTTATTTTGCTTAAGCTTTTCGGTTAGCTTAGCAAAGCTTTGATTTCTTTATTTTTCTAAGTATAGCGTTTTTCTTTATTTGCTACGTTATATAAAGTTTGGCTTAAAGATCTGGATTTGTTGTAAAGTAGTACGTAAACGCTACCGTTGTGCAAATAAGCTCGTAAGTTCTGGCGGATCGAAAAAGCAACTTTGTTGAATTTCTTTTTGTCGAAGTTTTTGAAATCATTTTGAAAAAGCTTTTAGAAGTCGGCATTCAACTTTGTATACTGTGTGTATTCTCTGATTCTTGTAATCACGTATAAGTTAAAGTTTTTTATTGTGGCTTTCTTTGCGTTGATACTACTATATTGCCATTTTTTTTTATCGATTGGTTCTTGGTTTCCGGGGGAGTTTGCAGAAATAGCTATAATTAACTAAGTACGCGTACAGTTCGGTTTGGGGATTGATTCGAAGCAAATAAAGTTGCAGATCCGGTGTAGCGTCACAAGGATCAAAGATCAAGAGATAAGTTGTAATTGAATTGAATTGATTCGAGTTCGATATTCTGATCTGAAAAATCTAACTGATCAGTGTCGGATCACTCTACCTGTGGCAACACCACGTCTTTACGTGGATTGCTTAGGTTGAATGTGATTGTTTTGTTGAAGGTTGAATGGAGGAATGAGGATATGCCCCTTCTAGGGTCATGTGACGGTGTCACATGACCTGTCCCCCATTCAATAACTAATCTACGTACAAACACCTGCTTTCTTATAACTCGTCGCAGCACCGCTCCTCTCCATCTACGGATAATATGCCGCTCCTTGCTCCCGTGATCTTTCTTACTCCCTCAATGGTGAACAGTATCTCGGCTTCCAAGATTTCTTATGTCACGCGTGGAAAATGGACAAAACTCTTAGATACCAATTCGCCTTTGCTTCAGTATTCGCTGGTAGTTTATTTGCCGTTACATATTGCCCTTGCCATGTGCTTATCATGCATGCTTTCTTACTGGGCTCGAGGTCAAATCCGCCATGGGAGAGCATTTGCTGCTTGCTTTCTTTGTTCCAGGGCATCTCGACACGCGCTAACCAAGGTCTCGAATGGAACTCCTCGATCTTCTCGTAGCCGATCATCTCTCTCGGGGAAAGCGATAAGCGTGAACCTTTGAATATTATCGAAGATACTAGCCAATGCTAACAGGCTGTCGACGAAGAACTGCTCGTCTTGTTTTTGAATGAACTCTTCATCTCCTTTTGATGCATAACAAACTTTGATTGTTACAACTTGAAGCTTAGGCAATCTCTTCGATATTTCTAGATAACTTTGCTGTAAAAAGGCTACAACGGCACGATCTATCAGCTGGTCCGCGCCGGTGAGGAGAACAATATTTCGAATATGCTGCAAGGCTTGATGAGGTAAGAAAGAAAGGCAGAATTTGCCAGGAGGCACAGAAGTACTGTCGATGGCATCCGTGCAAATGTTGAATTTGAAGGTCGAGTAGGCGACCTCAAATATCTCCTGGTACCACTGACGAGAAACTGGAAAGAGAGGGGTCATGTCCTTGGAGGCAAAGAATCGGACGTAGCGAGACTCGGATGATTTGATAAGTGGCGGAGGATTGAATGTATATTCACTCGTGTGCTCGAATTTCTTCCCGATCCAGTGCTCGTGTTGAAGGAGTAGTGCCCAACGCAGAATTTCTCGCCGAATTTCAGTGGGTACCAGGTCAAAGTAACAGGTCTTGACTACGCTGGAATCATTTTCCCTCTGTAATTGGGTGGCGACGCGTTCGCTCGAGGCCTGAGAAGATGTCTTCCTGCTCCAAAATCTGAGAAAACGCTTCTCCAAGGGCTTATTAAATCGACCTTTGAGCTGTAGTATCATGGCATACCCTGATTGAAAACTGTTGACAGAGGAGCAATATTATTTTACTCAGCTTGGTCTTCTGTACGCTTCTTCTTTAACGTCATCTTCTCATTATTGTTTTTGTTGGCTGTTTATCACCTGATGTTTACCCCTGTTTTGCCAAGAACTCTGTAATAAAAACGCTTGAGCCACAAGGGGGCTGGTCCGACCCACTTTTGCTTTTTGGCGAACGAAATTCTGTAATCAAGCTTGAAAACCAACATTATGTTGGTTCTAGAATAGATTTATCGGCAGCTGAATCTACTGCAGGATCATCACACTTGACATGGTAAGAGGCCCGTTTAGCGTTGAAAGGTGGCTTTGACATCCTTAGAAGAAGACGCTTGATCTCAACTAGGGTCAGGAGTCTCGCTAGCTATTGGAAAGTGGCACTGAAATAACTCTATGAAGCGCGCAAGAATGCTTGGAATCGACTTGCATGTTCACTTAAGTTCCCAATTGCATAGCTAAAGCTGGGTGAGCAGATTGTGGGATAATGTGGTTCGTGGTTTGACTATTTTCAAGCAGCCAGGCGCAACCAACATGTTAGACCCGAAAGACTTTCACATGTCATGTTACAAGCTAAAGGAATTTCCAACATATTTATCGGCGGGAGCAAGGGAGGCTGGGGATTTAGCTAGAGGGGCTCTGTCCTTTTCGGAATCATCCCATTTGTCGTTAAATATCGCGGCGGCTCGAAAAGGCTGTAGTGCCACGGGTCGTCTAGGACTAACAGAAGAGTATCATTCCGCCTCATCCCATAATTCCTTCCTAGGTATGACCATGGGTCTATTCCTTCTCAAAGCATGGCGCATGGCAAGCTTCCATATGGACCGAGAATGTTAGTAGCTGCTACATACATAGAGAAGGAGCTGAGTATAGAGGCTATAAATTCCTGAGATGCTGTCCTCGGCCATAACTCTGTGCTGCGCTGAAGGAAGGAGTTGATACTATTTCTAAACGCAGTGTGGAAGACTCGTATCTCCATTTGTTTGGATACTTAGAACTTAATTTCCATGAGCGCACATACATCACAGATAAAAAGGTCGAGTCTGCTGCTCATAAGACCATTCAAGCCTTCTTTATACTGCCTCTATATTACAAGCCAACGATTCCTAACAGTGTATCGGTTCTACACAATTTCGGTCTTGTACTACCTCTCTGTCTCTCTCTTCCAATGTCGATTTGGAAATCATTATGTCTATGGAGCTCTATCCTCGTTATTGCTCGGGCGAAGCCAGTTCCCGAATACAGTTTGTCAGAGTATAACACGAGTACAGTGAAAAGACTTAACACAAGGTCTATATGGATAGGAACTACGATACCTAATGATATTAAAACTCATTGGGAAAAAATGAGAGGAGGCGAAATAAACACCATAGGGCATCTGACAAGTGAAGATATCCCACCCACCTTAACGGGTCCAGACGGCAAAAAAGTTCCACTCATAGCTCTTGATTGTGAGAACACGGAAAAGGCAGTAGGAGGTTACAGAGGAAACTATCATGACATATGTAGAAATTATCTATGGTGGAGGTAAGAGGCTAGTCTTGTCATCGGGCGATAACTCACTCATACTTGAACAGAAATTGTGATCCCAGTACTAAAGATCGGGCTATCATGCCGGGATACGTTAAACTTACAAGAGGTCTGCCAAAATCTTCAAACTACAGAAGGAAACTTGGTGGTTATCAATGGACCGGTGGCCCTTGCAACCCAGCCACAGACCCTGAAAAGGTCAATAAACACATAATGACGAAAGGCAAAACCTCTCAAGAAGAGTTTCCTATGGCATTCATGAATGAGGGAGGTCGATGGGTTCCACCAAGTCGAAAAGTGGGGGACACACTTCTGAAAGAGGGTGTTGCCAGAAGCCCCGCGTTCAGATGCGTTGACAGATCAGAGAATAGTAGTAAGTTTAGATACCCACTAGAGTTTCGCGGAGCCGCCCACTGACGGCAATTTGGCTCTAGGCGCCGGTAGCAAGATTAATAAACAAATAGATATGAGAGGTATCCGCCACGTGGATGGACTTGCAGGCAATAAACAATCTCCTCCCTCAACAGAGACAAATAAACAACCATCAGGAGGAAAGGGGAAGAACCTGATTTCTGGATTCAAAGATATAGTAAAAGGAGGCAGCAAGAAAGGAAAAGAACCAGAGAACAAGAACCCACCACCTAAAAAGAGGGCAGGGACGAGTTCTAGACCGTCGAGCCGAAAATCAGCCACATCTTCCATCAAATCTGGCGGTTCTGCAGATGTCGACGACTACTTCTTTTTTGACATTTACAATTATGGAGCAGCTATGTAAGTTCTGCTAAGAGATTTTGTAAGAACGTAAAATTATGTACGACGCTAACTTTTGATCAATGATAGTGCTGGCATTGACTGGGCCGATTGGAATTCTAAATGCGAGAATGACGGAGGTCAATTCATGGGTCTCGCTGACTATGATGAAGTCGATAGAGCAGAAAAGTCCAAGAAGAAAATTTTTGGAGGGAAGATAAGCCTGCCAAAGAAAAAACAAGGAGGTACAGATCCTCAAACTCCTATAGCTGGCAACAAAAATTCCGGCCAAAGTCCACAAGTACCAGGTGCGCCAAGAAAGAAGATGGATGCCTCAGCTGCGCAAATATACTTCGCCAATCTCGATGCGTTGGTCTTGAAATGGGCCAAATCCAAAGACGAAGCCGGAACAAATTCAGAAGCAGAGACTGAAGAAGAGCAATTTGCGAGGATTTTTCCCGATTCCGAACCTGACGATCCGAAAGTCAAGGACGCCCTGAAAGAATTAGACGGCATAACGCATTTCCAGTGGTATAAGTTCACTTCCACAGGCATCAAGGACGACCAGAAAGGTAGCTTGAAAGAACGGTATGCTGACACTATCGGCCATCTTTCGGCACAAACCGAAAAGTTGAAACTCAGCCGACCAGAAGACACTCCATCGAAGAATCCTCAATCCGGGCCTGCTGCTCCAGTCACACCAGTCAAGCAATCAGGAAAAGGCACAAGCGGAAAGGGTTCCAAGAAGCCATGAGGGAAGTAAAGACATACTGAGAATCTATTCTTCATAGGTCCTTGCGAGGACAATTTGTGCTGGGTATCTTACCATGATTTGTAGTCGCGACCCCTGCATCGAGCGACGGCGTTTTGGAGTTTGGAGAATTAGGCGCAATTGGTACGTCAAAAAAAAAATTGCTTTGTCGACATTGTTTCATATTTCATATTCGGTGTAGTTTGGGAAGACAAAAACTTGAGAGGTATGATTTTTGGAATTATTTTTTCATCATCAATTTATGTTTTTTTTTTTTCATTACCTTCCTAGTCCTGATTCATTGCATCTAAAGGTGACAGCACATATGTATAGAGAAAGCAAGCGCTTGGTGCAAATATGAAGCACCGCACTATCTGGGCCATGAGCACCCCGATGAAAGAATCTCAGTCACAGCGATCCATACTTATGCTTAATAATACATTACTGGGATGTGAACCTCGAAATTTAGAGGAGAGTACACGACTCAGCACTTTGGTACAATAGAAACTCAAAGCGGCACTTCTTAATGCTAAATTGGCGTTGACTACTGAAGAATGCAGTGCGGAGAGCTTGCTGTAAATGGAACAAAAGACGAATTGTCGCGTGTTAGTCTTGTTCCAACTTATAAGACAGCAATTGTTTGATTTCCCTCTGAGCGAGCACCAGTTGCACCATTGCCTGCCTCCTCATCACCAGTGGGAGGAATGTGGCCGTCAGATTCATACTCACCGCCTTCCTTAGAACAATCTACCTTGTCTTTATTGTAGGCATTCCCACCTAGAGCTATCATTTCGATCTATATAGGAAGTTCTAGGAGCGGCGACGTAGCACATTAGTTTTAAACTGTGAGAGCCAGAAGCTTCTACGGGAGGGAAAGGAGAAACAGAATTTTGAAAGAGAACCAATATAAGTATATTCAGAAGCTTAAGTATTTTAAGCTACGTCAAATTTCAACATATGATGAATCTCAAACACATTGGAAAGGCTTCAAAAAATCGATCTTGTGGTTCCTGGGAGATCCCCTATAGCGCTCCCTCAAGATACATCAACCCGGTTCCCTCCACACAGCCTACATATTCTGCATCCATATCTTCACTTTTAAGCACACAAAGCTCAACAAAAAGCACCGCCTTCCCAAGCTGCAACTTCCCACCCGGTCCATAAAGATTCATCACATTCTTTCGCAATTGTATATGCCCCTTATGGCTTCGTCCCGCCAACTCAAAATGCGCTAAATCAATGAAATAGGCCAACTGATTAGTCTCCGGGATCGGTTCCCCCTGCAGAGGTTCTACCATTTCATTACCATCCGCTTTGAGTCCTGCAAGTTCAGCTGGCTTTGAATCATGATTCTCGCGTCCGAGGTGGGTAGTGAAAGCTACGACGCCGGTTTTGCTTCTCTCGGTGTTTAGGTGCTGGATCCAAGATTGCGCGTGCGGGTTTATGATCTCTCTCCAGGCATCTAGTTCATCGGCCGAAAGGTTAGGCAGGCGCTGCCCCTCGCGCGCAAAGACGAGGTTATCCGGTATCTTGGGTCTCACTCTGCCTCTTCTGATTTCGCCCTTGAAGGCTTTTGGAATCTGCAGCACTGGCCGGTCATCTTTCTCTTTTGCAGATGTGATGTAGGCGGAGGTGAATCTGTCCTCTGGATCCGTGAACTTGTCCGGCGTCTCAGACATCCGATGCCGGTAGACACCCCAATATCCTTCATCGGTACTATGTTCCAACTCCATCAGTGTCGCGATGCCTGATCGAATGTCTTGGCTTGAGGCACATGTGAAGCGTGACTTGGGTACCGTCATGACTTCCCGCCAAACACCTGCATCATCCGGAAGAGATGACCAGAAGTCTTTGACAGATTGAGATGTTACCCATTTTTGGTACTCGGATGATAAAAGCCAATATGCCACAAATGTTGTCGTTCTAGGTCCTGGTGGTTCTGGGAGGTCATGCTTTTCATCTTGTAGTATATCGAGCCTCCCAGCTGACTGAGCGATTAGAGTGAACAGCGTCGAAATGAGTGCTTGTTTCTGAGGCGTCAAGGTTGTATATTGAACGCCAAAGATACCGTAAGTGAAGGGTTCGGAGTAAGGTGCAAGATTAGTGAGGAAGACCATTGTTCTTATCTGATAGCCAGCTAGTCAAGAGGAGTACAAAGTGAGTTGAGGTTTGGAAAGTGAGGAGGAGAGGGAGCTGAAAACATGGCGTAAAAGGCCAATCAAAGAAGGACAGCACTATTAGGAACCTTAATAGTGGTCACACCACTCTGTGTAACTTGCTAGTCCAGACAGCATCTCTCCTACTCGCTTATTATTCCGAGCCAAGCTATTCGGATCTATAGTTGCAGCAGGCTAAGAGCGATACTTAGGAGCTAACAAGATTCCTAAATCTGCGACAGTTTGTTTTTATCCAAACAGATTGGAATTTATCGTGTGGTATGATATGTCAGTTGCGGATGAAATCCGCAATTGTGGAGGCGCACTGAATCAAGGAACATTTCCGCAAGCCACTTCATTCATAAACTTTAATTCACATCCTAAATCAACATTCAATCTCGGTGCAGATTATTGGTGTCCGGCGGGAATTAACATAGCGATACATTATTTCCGGTGTATTAAATAGCTAATGAAGTGTTGGCATATGAAATGGATGGTCACTCTAAAAACTCCCGCCCAAGAACCAAGATTGCGTGCGGGGAGTGTCGACGGAACAAGAGGAAAGTTATATGTTTGCATAAATCCTCTAAATGTAACGAATACTTACAAAAGTCCCAGTGCGATGGACAAAGACCCACTTGCTGACTCTTTCAAAGGGCTGGGCGGTTGTGTAACTATGCTGAGCTGCTGCAGCGCTGCCTCGAAAGTACGCCTTGCTTCGTCGAAATCTGGTCAATTCTTCTTGCATTGATTTAGAGTTAGACGAATATATGAGGAAGGCCGACGTATCGCTTCTTTGCAGAATCGAGTTGCTGAGCTGAAACTAGCGTTGCGGGAAGCCCATGGGAAGAAGGTTCGTCTAGATGCCACAGGATCACTGGATCGTCGGGGAGAAACGATTTCAAAAGGGGTAGCAAATGATGACCGGGCTGTGTCTCGGGACAATATAGACCAACCTTCAACTCAACAGGAGTTTCATAGGTCAGGAGATAAGGATCAGAAAGTGAGAAGTTAGGACGCTATGGAAGAGCTGGCAAGTTTCATGCTTAAGATGGAAATCGTCCACCACGGAGAGCCATCGCTTACCACGCCTCCTGAAAATGCGAAGTCTTCCCAGGATTGCCAAATATATTTCGATTGGAAGAAATAAAGAATGACTGAACTCAGTTGGGACGACACCGCCTTTCTTTCGATAGATATGAGGAAGCGCCTGATGGATTCCTTCATGCAACATTTTACTATCTTTCACCAATTTCAGGATCATGAAGTTACTTCGTCGATGTGTAACAAAGATCCTATCGTGTTACCTCCCAATGCTCGATTCCAAAACTTGGCCATCCTTGCCGTTGGTGCTCATCTTTCTGAACCAGGACGTGGCCTGGACATAGGAACCAACCTAGCCGTGGTAGCAGACGTTCCATGCTTCAATGTATCAGACAAAAAACCAAACAATTTGGTGGTACAGGGGTTCGTCTTAGTTCTTTATTGAAAATTTTATCTCTTATGGCACCCAGAAGCTCAAGAGCCGTCCTGGGAGCCGAGACAACTCGTATGTCTCGCGGTTTTGGCTTCCTCGAAGAGCAGCCCTCGAGCTCCCGCCTCCTGAATACAACAGTAAAATCACAGTGCTAATTTGAGTTTAGTCTTGCACTCCTTGCTTGGAGAGAGCTTATGATTGGAGATGATAGCACAGCAGTCCATTAGTCGGATTCAGGAACTTGCTCATCGGCGGAAGGTCGTTTGGGCACTTCTAATAGGGCTGAGCCAGCCTTTGGGTATTTCGAAAGGCAAGGTCAGGCCTCACTGGCCATGGTGCACCGCTCAACTGAGTTTAAATGAGAAGGGGGATGAAAGCCTGGGCCTAATCGGTCTTTCACACGCGATCATCCCGGATTACACAAACGGATGGACAAGCTTGTGGGATCCATACCAATATGAACATGCCCTTGGCCAAACCGATGATTGCTGGGATAGACCAGAACCTTTGGAGCTCGATATCCTCTTTGACTCTACCGAGCAGTTTTCACAAGAAGGGCAACAACCTTGGCTGTGGATGAAATTTGTTGTCGCCTATCGTCAAGTAGCGTGATTTGAATACTCTGCGTGAAATTCCCAACTCTTAGAAATATGGGCGTAGATAGGCTTAACTTTTGGTGACGCGTTGACAGAAATCAGAGTCACTGGTTTAATGTGCCTTGTGTCGCGCTGGCAAATTTCACGGGATGCTAATAAGCATCAAGAGCCACCTTAATCCTCGCTCCTCGTCAGTTCCAATGAGATCTACCCATCGGGGCGAACTCTTCATCCCTGATGCTTGGAGATATTTCTACTTCACTTATGTTAAGTATATTTCCTCTAAGCTAGCCTAGCACTTTGCGTGTGGACTTTCTCAAAGGCTTGTGGCGTCAAGCAAGCCACACAAGCGGAATGGGTCCGCTGCGGATGAGCTAGACATACATCCGAGCATTGATGCCAGACCATTGACTACCTACCAAAGGCCAGCGGTTGCAGTGTACCCACGTTGTAGCTGAGTCACTAATCAACATCCTCTCAATTACTAGCAATGTGAGCTGTGGTGATAAAAAGGGTTAAGCCCCCCAACCTTTCTCACTTCAAATCTCGATCGGTTGCTCGTACGATTGATTCACGTGCTGTATTTCGTAGTATTTTTCTTCCAATCAGAGCTTGATATATTTTCAGAATGGGAGACGAAATAAATCTTCAAAATCCCGCCACGATTCGAGTAGCTGTGACCCAGCTCGAACCAGAGTGGCTCGACCTCCAAGCATCAGTAGCTAAAACTTGTAGGTACATAGCAGAAGCGGCCCAGAACGGCGCAAAAGTTGTTTCCTTCGCTGAGGCCTTTATACCCGGATATCCAGCATGGATATGGTATTGCCCCTCTTACCATTTCCTTCTCGTCTCTAACAAATGCAGGAGCCGCCCGCTTGATCCCGTCCTCTCGGTTAAATACATCAAGAACTCCCTCCTTATAGACTCCCCTGAAATGCGCAAGATTCAATCTTGCGCCGCGGCAAACAAAATCGTCGTCTCCCTTGGCTTCAGCGAGAACTCGCACGGGTCACTGTACATCGCACAAGCGATCATTGACAACGATGGCACTTTGCTTATGCACCGTCGTAAATTGAAAGCTACACACATGGAACGAACAATTTTCGGGGATGCCAGCGGGAGCAGCTTAAACAATGTTGTGGCGACGGGAGCGGGGAGGAGGGTCGGGGCGCTGGCATGCTGGGAGCACTGTCAGCCATTGTTGAAGTACCATACGCTGCATCAAAGGGAGGAAATTCATTGTGCGGCGTGGCCGCCGCTTGTACCGCATCAAGGCGGGCCGGATCTTTGGAGTATGAGCCAGGAGGGGTGTCAGACCTTGAGTCAGGCGTATGCTATCGAGAGCCAGACGTTTGTGCTGCATGCCACAACCATCATTACGGATAAGGGCATCGATCTCATGTCCACCAAAGACGGCCTGCTAATGAGTAAGCCATCTCTTTCTTACCCTGACCTACCATGCTAACCTAAGAAGCAAATCCGAGTGGAGGTGCCTCAGCAATAATTGGTTGCGATGGTCGTGTTCTTACGAAACCGCTTGGCCCCACCGAAGAAGGCATCATATATGCGGACTTGGATTTTGATCAGCAGGTTCTCGCAAGAAGCTTTTTGGATGCATGTGGGCATTACTCCAGACCGGACTTGTTGTGGTTGGGGGCCGATACGAGGGAGAGGAAGTTGAAGATTGAGAGTGAAAAACCAGAGGAAAAGTAGATCCCGACTGCTGAGCGGTCCTGCTGTTTAAGGCTTTACAATCACCCCGAGAGTAGTGCTGGGTTCTGGGGATTAGCTATGTGAAATGACCTATATTTTAGACACAGGCTTCCTCCTAAAATGCATGATGGATCTGAGACTAAAGGTTAATGCCCGCCTGTCTCCCCTGCTCCCTCTCCAGAGCAATCTCCTTTTGCTTCTCCACCTTCCCTTTTCCCATCCGCCTCACCCCGTATCCATGCGTATACACCAGATCCCCCCCAAGGGCAGCCGCGTTTCCAATAGCCAGCAGTAAAGCCACGCTAATCAGCGCACCCTTTCCTTGAGGAACGTGCTCCTCCTCCCCATGCTTAACAACCAACTGCCACACCGCGATGCCAAGAGTCACATCCGCCAGCGCCGCATGGAATATGGCCGTTCTGACCGTTTGGTTCTGTAGGTTCAGGCCTTTAGCTTTAACCATAGCGTAGAACTCCAAGAGACCGGTAGACACGGCGGGCAGAGAAGTGACGATGCCAAGGATGTTGAGCCAGTAGGCGAAGAGCTGGAGGTGGTGGATTACAGCGATTGTTGTGGTGGAGGTGTAGGAGGCGCTGAAGGTCTTAACGAGGGGGTGGAAGAACGTTGGGAAGCGGAAGATGGTGTAGGAGAGAACGTCAAAAAGGGAGGAGAAGATGAAAAAAGCAATTGGATTGTGGACCGTTGCTGGATGGACGGGGTGACTGTCGTGTGTTAGTTTTATCAAGAATATATGCATATGGCTTTGAATTGAGCTCACCTGTTGCTCCCGACCTTGCCCAGGCCAACCTCCACAGGCGTAGGCGCTGAAGGAGCCATGTTCAAAAGCTACCGCCGGCTCAATCTCGATATTGAATAATGTGTTCAGAGGGCTTCTATGAGATTCAGAGGTTGTGAATTTTCGTGGACAGGAGGGAGGATTTGCAATTGCGACAGCAAGATTGGTCGCGATGATAAAGAATGCTCCAAAGCCCGGTTACATCATCGCATTCACATGGCGGGTACCTGCTAGAAGCGAAATGTGTTGGCACGTCTTCCTCGACATCACCTGACTTGCATTCAGCCCATATCAACTATAAATTTGACATAAAATAATGTTTATATACACACGACTGAGTTTTAAGAAAATTCGATCATGAGGATCTAGAAGAGTATTACCTGCTTTTTTGGATACGAAATCATGTGACTTTCGTGCAACTTTGAGTGCTGCTGACCCGCTGAGAATTTGGTATGTGAAGAGCAATACTTAATGCAATACGGGCCACCAGGTGCGAATCACGTATTGTACCAATAGGGATGGTGGCGCTGCAGGCCATCAAAACGATTGACTGAAATGCGGCCTTGGCAACGCTCACCATTGTTTCCCCCGCAGTCATCTATTGTGCATACCCACGCCCTGGCAGTATTCTGCTAAAGTCCGTTGACATGCATACTTTTTTTAGGGCCATTTAACCTTATGTGGTAGTCGATTGCCGGGTAAGTAGAGGGTTCTCGGAGAAATATATGCGGGTAGGGGTTTGATCATTCGAGGCTAAGCTGAGTTTGCATAGATTGAGTAATCTATATCGGATTCGGACCTTGACCACTTAGAACCCGGAGCGAAGATGCTGTGCTTTATCCTTATACGGAAGGACCTTTTGTAAAATGTTTCTGCACTGCACCGCATGGAGGAAGGGCAGCTATATAGCCCCTCAACAGCCAGCTGAAAAGTTAATCTAAGGTGTTGTGGAATGGGCAAGTCAAGTATTCCATAGCAAATAAAGCAACTCGATCGTTCCATAAGCCATATTATTGGGGTGATAACCTGACACATTTTCTGAGCACCTGTCTTCTAAGAGTACGTGCTCACGAATCGAAGGCGTTTTAGATACTAGCAGATATATCGTTTTCGTTAGGAGTACGCCAAATCTCGGAGGATATCTCAGCTGAAGCTTAGCTTAATGGCTTGCATCATGCAAGATCTAAGGGACATCCCGGGCAGATGAATTCAACTCGATGTGAAGCCAATCGATTTTGTTTACCGGCTGATGCAAAACTTTCAAAGGTTTGCGTCAAGTAGTGTTTTCAATCTTTAACCAAGCCACTCAGCACTACTCATGTGCAGGAGTATTAGGTCTCATTGCATGGCCCTAGATTGAGTCTCCTTATGTCGAATCGAAACGAAGATATTAAGCCACAATTTGCAATCTTCCTAGCAACTTGGCTTTAAAAACTCAAAAAAGACGAAGAGCTGGAATTATAGTGCCGAAGCATAGCAAACTCATCCGAAGTTCATGTGCTCTGCGAACTTTCGGAATCCGGATATGGCAGGTCAATTAATACAGCGTCGAAGGTAGCTGCTGAGGTGTCACAATTATGGCGCCAGAACTCGTCAATGCTACAGCAACACGATACAGCAGCTTTTGATAATGATCCCACTTTATGGCTCGATCGCGACTGTCGTTGTTCGGTTCACAGCTCGCCGGTGTAACCTTAGATACGCTATATAAATATGCACCTTTCCGGGAAAAATCGAAGCCCCATGAGAAGAGAACTTTGAGTGCTCAATATACTAGATTCGAAAAGTAAATCTCCAATATTGGGCTGAGGCCACCGAATCTGTGGGCTGGGTACTAGCATCGTAGCTTAGTAAAGCAAAATTAGGTATACTCATTGTACTCGAACCTCTGTTAAATACTAACATAATGCAAAGTCAAAGTCAAAGTCATGGCACCTGTCACGTCTGCAGTAGCCACTCTCAAAAGAGTGGCTATCACAGCTGCAACTTGGAGCGCAAATCGCATTGATCTCTTCCGGCTGGGAAACTCTGCTGAACTGACTCACAAATGGTGGTCTGGCACGGCTTGGGGTAGCGAGAGCCTCGGCGGGACGTTTTCAACTGTACCCTCCGTCACGGCCTGGAGCGCGAATCGCCTCGACCTCGTCGGCACCGGTAGTGACTTCTCAGCGTATCATAAGTGGTATGCTGGATCCTGGGGACCATCCCTCACGGGGTATGAAGGCTTGGGTGGAACATTCACTTCTAGCTTGAAAATCGAGTCTTGGTCTTCCAATCGCCTTGACTACTTTGGTCTTGGAACTGACTCGGCTGCATATCACAAGTCATGGAATGGCCAGGCATGGTCAGGGTATGAATCTTTGGGAGGTATCTTTACTAGTGAGCTCACAGTTGCCTCATGGGGTTCTAACCGTCTTGATATCTTTGGTCTTGGCACGGACGCTGCTCTCTATCACAAATGGTGGGCCGGCTCATGGGGGCCATCAATCACCGATTGGGAATACCTTGGTGGCACTTTCAATAGTGATCCAGTCGTGGTATCTTGGGGATTCAATAGGCTCGATATATTCGGTCTTGGCACCGACAACTCGATCTACCACAAAGCGTGGGATGGGTCAGCATGGAGTGGGTGGGAATATCTTGGTGGACAGTTCACAAGCGAGCCTGCTGCTGTTTCCTGGGGCACTGGTCGTCTAGACGTTTTTGGTATTGGCCAAGACAATGCTTTGTGGCACAAGGCGTTCTCTGCTGGTAAATGGCAAGCAGACTGGGAGTCGCTAGGTGGCGTCTTCATCAGCGCACCTACTGTGACAGCCTGGGGCCCTAACAGGCTTGATACATTTGGTATTGGTACTGACAATGCTGTCTACCATAAGGCATGGACGGGGGCATCTTGGCAAGCAAACTGGGAGTCTCTTGGTTTGTGATAAACTCATATGTTCCCCTCATGCCCAGGTATGATTTGAATGATAGTGACATGAACAATCGCACGTCAAGATTTTAGGCGGGCGTTTCAACACTATCGCCGATGCTTAAATCTTTTCGTTTTCTTTTCGAGCTTCTTGTTTGATGCTCTTTCCTAAGTACAGGTAGCTTAGAATTCATGATATGTTGACTGTACGCTTTGATACTGCCTCTCTTCAATGTGCCTGATCACCACTTAGCTTTTGCATGTGGTTCTTCCGCAATTTCAATTTCTGTTTCAGTTTGCTCCTTCCAACGTACACTGCCCTCGTCTGATTCTCATTCTTGCAGCTAGAATGAGCTCTAGGCTTGCATGACAGGCAGAATGACTGATTAGGACCAAACAAGGATTGGCAGAATGATATTGACTGATTACTTGCACTCTTTGGCAGCCAGTCTCGCCACCCTGGAACTCTTGTATATCATTTTTCTGCTCTGATCCTTGCACTACTTGTATAGATTGACCCAGGATTGCCATCCAGATCCTGATCCTTGAGGTGTCTTTCGTGCTTAGCTGAGAGGAAGTCGATGTCAAAAAAGTATTGTTCATCAGCCTTGCCGCGTCGATGAGGTGCTTTTCGCTGATTCATTTTGGGAGACCGCCAAGATGAAACTAACCTTATATTGCGGAGATTCGCCTTGGCTCTACAGAAAGGGGCTCTCGCTTAGCAATTCAATAACGGGCGAGGACTCTCCTCCCTTTCATCAACCTAACCAGAAGAAGTATACAGGCGCAAGGATATCTTCAACGTCTTATGCTGTCCCCCTTTTCTCGGATTACTCTATTTTAAACTCCTGCTTCACTATCTCCACTAACCACTAATTTTAATTGCAACCACCGATAATGCTATATGAGTGATCGGAATTTTCGGCTCTTCTATATTCAGATCCATCAGGACTAGAAATAACTCCGAATGAGCTCCTGCATGATACCATATAGGTGATCCTCGAAGACAGGTCACTTTGACTAATCCAATCATCTGAATGAAGAGGAGGGATATTGACATCAATTAGCCTAGGAGAGGTCTTTGTTTGCTTATTTAATGTATAGTCTGAATCAATTCTACGGCGCAAGCTGAGCTATTCATGCGTCAAAAGCGTTGCTTGCATCTCTCTATAATGAACTAGATGGAACGACGTGTAATAGCTGCATGAAACTTCGAGCTAAACCAGCTGTGGTTCGATTCACATACTTCTAATGCATTTTTATCAATCTCATTAGAGCACCATGTTTATAGTTTAGCTTTAATAGGGGTAAACGAACGGGTGTTTTAGCGGGATAAATATATGTATTTAATTGAACGTGATAACGCCAATAAAAGCAATCGGTCATAATCATAATCCCTAGAACATAGTACCTTTAGCCTTACATTGATCCACGCATGTCTTAGCTTGCGTTTTATCAGAGTTGGGAGAAAGTGCATTGTGTTGACGATATTCCGTCGTCTGATTGAGCGTCTTCAACTTAAATTAATGGTACAAGTTCATGTGTTTCATCTGTCTACTGATGCGGTCTTTTGACCAGCGCGCGTATGCAAAGCCAAAGCCGGAAAGTAGTATATCGTTTGTTAAGTGATCCGAGGAGACCAGTTTTTAAGCATAAATACCTTAAGTAAAAGAAAAACTAGGCAAATTCTTCTATCGCCCTATTAAGCAACTTTGCTCAAGGTTTTTCTAAAATATTTATGTTAGCATCTCGTTAAACAGAACCGGATTATCTGATTTAAAACGGAAATGAATAACTTGACATATTTCAAGAACAATACTTTGACTATTCCTGTAGTTATCAAAGGCTTAGAACTTACTGCCCTCCGCCTTTGAACTAATTGAGAGCAAATGCTTTAAAAGATTCAAACCCTTTGTATGTCAGGCGCGCGTTGTGTATCGACGGATACAGGGAGCAACGGTGATAGATTCGAGAATCTAAGGCTAAGGGGGAGAGAGGAGCTCGAGGGGATCGGACTATGTATTCATGTGGCGCCCCCGAATAGTGCTTGGAGCTTGACAGTCCTACTCGCCATGCTACCATGACATTTGACAGGCATTATCATCAAGCATATCATCTACATTAGCGGCAGCCAATCTAGGTTCCTCTCCCCATATCCAAGATCAAGAACCTAGTGTTTATTAACAATAGTAACTAAGGCGTGGAGCTATAGTTACAATGCCCTAGTTATTCTTATTTTTTTTAATTACCCATCTCCCCGCAAGTAAAGACACCATAAAGTCAAAGCTCTTCGATTCCTACGCTGGTGTAAGGTTATCACTGAACGGCGGTACAATTTTCTTCCTAGTTTCACGGGCGGTGTTGATAAACTCTTCCGCATCGGCTTGTCTCGTGGCATTAAGTTGGTCTTGTATCGATTTGATGACAAGAGCAAGATGGAATCTTGCCCGTGCAACCGCTTCATCGCTAAGCGTGACATAATATCATTAGCTTGACCACTGAGACTAAATTTTGTAGGTATACTTACGACCAACAGAGCTCGTATTGGCTTAGTATGGGTCGGAAATTATTCCTGGAAAGGGACTGTGTCGTCAAATTGATGATGTGTTGGTGTACGCAAAACCCGAGACGGGCTCGAGCAACGTCCACCTGTGTGTGAAGACTGAAGCATTTTCTGAGATACGGAGTCGAGCTTGCTCAAATTCCTTGCGCAAATTCCCAAATGTTAGGCGAATGATAAACTCTAGAAATGATAGATTAGCTGCAATGTTAGTAGAGAGTGACATGGCAAAAGTATGCTCACCGAAGCCCTCCCGCTGCCAGACCTCGCCGACGTTCCCGGCATAATCTCCCGACCTTGTCCTGCTGAGTAACTCCTCAAGATCCACCCCCGTGGTTCGCGACCGCTGCCATATCTGAGCCTAGATCCGTGCTTCCCCGAGCACCTGGGAGATGCAGAGAAGACATCGAAAGCGTTGAGAAATTCGCTGCTGATGACAGAGTTTTGGTGATCTCCGCGTACGACGTATTCATCTACAATAGCTGATTTGCAGAAGGTTGCCAGGGAGCGAGAAAAGGACGGATCGCAGCATGCAGAACTTTAATGTTAGATACACTCTCAGGTTGTTGTAAAAGCAAATTGTCAGATCTTTCTCTTCAGATAATAGAATCTTGTTCTGCTTCCGCGTTATCATGTCTTAAGTACCCTATATGTCAGTGAAGTTGTTTCATCGCTTGCAGCCTAATGACCCAGCTCTTCTTATTTGCGCTATATTAATTGCTGAGCTGCAGTAGCCAAATATCTGAATAATGGAAGAGTAAGATAATACGCAGCATTCCGTAGAGCTGCGAAGTTTACAAGCTGAGCTAGGAAGAAAATCTTGTGATAATAATTTAGTGAGTAATAAATACTTGAGTCAGGTGGCTTAAGGTTACCGTACTGTACCGACAGGGCAAATACCCCTCAACACAGACTGTTTTATGGCGCTGTGCAATGAAGATGATTAGCAGTCTCTTCGGCTCCCTCTATATATCGCCTCAACGTCTCTATTCCATGATTGACTACACCCTTCGGACAAATAGTGCTTTCACCAAAGGAAATCTTGAAATCTTCACAGCAAACTCACATTTTCGGACAGCTCCTAATTATCGGCCAGTAACAACTCGTAACATGCTTTCCACAAAACCTGAACAGCCCTGTCCCCTTCTCACTAACATTTCGGTCGATGAGGCGATCACGCCATGTATGTGTTGAATACTTACGGCAACATTTTAGGCGCTGGTATGATATATTTGGGATCTCTAGAGGCCTGGAGCCAGATTTTTTTGTAGCCACTTGGGAGATAGCGCTTGGTCATGGCCTTTGCGAGTATCACTCATGGAGGGTGACTCGATTGCTAAGAGCTATTTCATCAAGGTCTACGCTGGCTTGACTCCCTTTGTATAGCTACCACGCCTCTCTGAAAAAGTAGCAGATTGCCAAGAGCGAGCTTGGGGTGAGTATGCTCCGTGGAGAGTACGAATCCATGGTACTACTGCACTCTATCGTGTCCGACAACATGCTCTCACCAATTTTGCAGATGGCTTTTGCATTTCAGGAGTAAAGCCATCTTCATTGGAGTCAATAGAAATTGTACCGGGCCGGATCGTAAACTTGATATAAGGCTCTGCACCAAGATCCATGGCTCTGGAGTAATTATTGTCTTCCGCATTTTGGATCAATTCAAAGAAGAAGCGAGCATTGCTTCTATATAGATTTTGGGCAAGTCTAAGGAAGATTAGTAGAACCGTACTTAAGGACTCAGTGTCAGAACTAACGTTCGAGGAGCAGCTCCCAGTCCGATATGCTGACGTTCAATGGCGTCAAATGCTTCTTGATGTGATTTCTCACGAGCTGTCTGACTGATCCAACTATATTCTTTCGCGATATTTTCAACACTCCCGAGCCTCTGCAGGGGAAATCATGGGATGCAGAGACGCCCTGCTAGGCTCTTTGCGAAGCTATGATCCATGTAGGCGGTCCCCTTCGGTTAGGCTGGAACTAAATCTCAAGGGCGAGGCCAGGCACAAATGATCCGTGAAAAGTGAAAGTAACGTGTTACGAATATATTCCTCTGAATTAGGAGCAAAGCTGCTTGCAAGAGACTGCCGGTCACGAGGGGGCCAAATCAGCTCCCGAAGAACGTAAAATAGCTCCTAAATCCATGCTCAGGCGCTATTCAGCTTCGGCCTAGGCTAAAGCTGCTCCTGCTCAGGTTCTTAGGTCAAAACAGAACCAGCAAGCTAACATAGATATTCGTTAGACTAGAATTAGGAGCTTGAAAAATAGATATCTTTTTTGACGCATCGCTTCAAAATAGAACAGTTTAAATGGCTATTTATTGAGAAATCTACGCATCATGATTCAAAACCTCGGTACTTGGAATATGCCACTGACTAAAAGTCCACGTGAAGCGAACATAAGGTATGTAAGTATCGTTTAGAAATTCATTGTAGTGGGTATCTAGCCAGTTCATCTCTGATGGCCGAAGTATTGCATGGGCTTCTCTCGCACCATGTTATCCCGATACGTGCCACAATCATCTTAAGCCAGCAACCAACCGATCGACAATCTCTGAAGTAAATTGCCACAACCCAGAAGAGTCATGCGCAAGAAAAGCAGCTCCACTCCACCATGTATTTTGATATCCCTGCAGCGCATATAAATCCTTATAAAACCCAGCTTTGATCTCTTTCGGGGAAACTGTGAGCTCATATGGACTATGGCTGTTGAAAGCTACGATATTGGCCGGCTCGGTCGTTGTTGTATTTAAATCTCCCCCACTACGTAGTCGCTGCATGGCAGCCTGAATCTCTCTCTTCACGTCCTCGTCTCTGAGCTCCATTCCCGCGGGCGTGCCATATGCTGTTGCATATATACCTGGCGCTGGTGTGGTCCGGAAGTAGTACACAGCTGGCATCTGAGCAAGACCATAGGGTGTAGTGAGGTTGCCCGGTGCAACATTTAGGACGCTCACGCCAAGTGGAATCGCAGGATCCTTTACCGCAGCGGCCCATAAATTGAAATGCTTAAATTTCTTGAAAATTTTGGTTTCACGACTGTCGGGACAGAACGGATTCAAGAAATTGTTGTTGATAAGGGGAGGAATGGTAATGAGAATGCGCTTCGCCCGTAAGAGGACCTTTCCCTTAGGAGTGTCGACGATAATCCTAGTTATTGTTAGTAAAATTGTAATCAAAATTGATAGGTATTTGGAATACGAACTTGATGTACCCATCGGCGCTAGGCACTCGACGAGTTGACGCCACAGTGCTGCTGTAGAGAACATCTTCACCTAACAACTTTGCAGCCTTTGTGTAGAGGGAGCTAATATTGTATGGTCCAGCAGAAATAAAGGTATTGGCAGTTAGCCCTGACAGAAGTCTTGGATTGAAGTATCTCATGATATATATCGTTGGAACTTTGAGAAAATCCCCAAATCCTTGAGTCCACTGGAAAGCAATTCTAGAGAGACCGCCAAGGTTGTACTTCTCTATGAATTCGCCAAACGGAATCAGCAAGTCCTCTGGGACTGGATTGGGGAGATTAAATCCAGTGTCAAGAAACGGATATTTTGCAAGATGAGCTGCATATGCTCTAAGCGCATCCCGTGGATCAGGGATAAGGTAGTAAGGGTTGATCTCTCCTGACTTGAAGTCGAAATACTTGGCATTCTCTCCATTGAAAGCAACCGGTGCCGCGGGGACGTTGAGACGTGAAAGGTAGCTATTGACGATAGAGTTATTAGAGAGAACAATAACACCATAGTCAGCAGGTCTTTTGCTAATGGGATCCGTATATGTAACTGCATGACCACCAAGGTAATCAGCCTTTTCGACAATAGCTACAGTACGTCCAGCATCACGAAGCTTAATGGCTGCGTACGTTCCACTGGCACCACCTCCAATAATTGCAACATCTCGAGTTAGGGTGTGAACATATGGACTGGCTGGGGTGCGCGCAGCTGGTGTGGCTGCGACACGGCTTGAACAGCACAATGCGCCGATGAGAATGGATGATCGCAATCGCATGATGATGGCTATCTAGGGGTTCTGAGATAATCCAAGAACTTTTGATATAAATTAGAGCTGTTAAGAGAACGCGTTTGTGAAGCACATATAAAAGTGAGCGGAGGAGCTAATGCGGGTTGTCGTAGCGAGCCTCTAGACTATCGTTCGTCTTCACTCTCAGCCTCAGGAGTGGCACCAGTCAGGTCCTGCCAGGTAACACCAATCAAAAATCAATTCAGCTATCTATAAAAACGCCTCTTTAAGCTCATGATTTCGGCTCACGGATCATCTATCTCCTGACACGTCTGAAAAACTGATGATGCACCTGGAAGCAATGCTTGGCAAGACATCACTTCCTCGTGTTTGTCGGTCTGATTCAGCTCTGCGTGTACAAACGCCTTACGATTGGATCATCTGCTCATATTATCGAAGCATAAAGTTCCCATCGTCATCCATATATGATTGACCTTGTCTTTGGCAGTTCGTTCTGTGGAGCGTGTTCCACATCCGCATGAGTATTAGCGTATGCCATAGCATTGTATAGTGAAGTCAGCTAATTTCCCTTGTCACTCTTTTGCACTGTCAACCGTTGAAATGGGCTTGCAGCCAGTCTCCAGTCGATTATTGGAGAGTTTGATTCCTTGGAGGATAATAATGATGCATGGTCGTGTCTGTCTTTTGTGGGGATGACAATCATGGAATGGACATATTGCTTGGCATCAATACAGACAAGATTTGTTTTCCCACTCCTCTCATTGTTATGCCATGATACTCAAACGTAGAATACCAATACCCAATAACAGAAAATGGCACGGTTTGGGGCCGGCGAGCATAAACAATCGTTGACATCTTTGACAAGTTTGAAAAAAAGTATTATCATGTGACTATAAGTCTATTATCAAGTATCATTATCTTCACTGCTTCTTGTTGCCATATTTGCATGATCTTGAAAGCTGGATGGCATTAGGCTATCTCTTTAGTCGAAGCTCCATAACTTAAAACCTGTATGGTAAGTGTAAACGCTAAAAGTATAGTTTCGGGTACGATCGTTGCTCCGCTATCACCTCCGGGATTTGCCGCGTATTTTAGGCTCCCACCTAAAGATCTGCCGCAGCCCGATATATCTTGGCAAGTATCGCCAGCCAACCATAATTTGTAAGTTCTTGAATCATCTCGTCTTATTTCCGCGCCAATTTCTTGCACCAACAGAGAAGATGGGATCTTGTTTACTGCTGATATGCTTTGCGCTCATCGCTGCGTTTGATCACCTGACCTGCGCATTTGCCAAGCCAGTGTTCGTGACTGAAGCCATAGGGGGCCAGAAACCCTTGCTATCTAAGAGTACTTTTACACTTCGCGAGCAGAGTGATGAGGTGTGTGACGCTGGCAGTAGACAATGGACAGGATGGGTGGATGTTTCTGAGGAGAAAAGACTATTTTTCTGTAATGTTACCCCTTGTCGATAAGCTCGAAACTGAAGACATTAATTAATGATGTCGCTTAAGGGTTCTTTGAAAGTCGAGCAGACTCACAGGAGGATCCAGTCATACTATGGCTTAATGGGTAGATAGATATCCCCACCAAAGACAACATGGTAAAGTTGACCTGACATGTTTGTAGCGGCCCTGGGGGATCAAGTCTCCTAGGTCTGTTTGAGGAGATTGGACCATGCCAGGTAAACAAAGACCAAAATATCACGGAAAGACATAAGCATAGCTGGACCAACTTTGCCAACGTTCTTTTCATCGAGTATGCATCCCTCCAAATGCTCCGGCACACCCATTGACATATTCCAGCCAACCTGCCGGTGTGGGATTCTCATCAATCAGAAACGGAACAACAGGCGGACCAGATAATCTTCAAGAGGCGGCACAAGATTTTAACAAGTTTCTCGCTGTCTTTTTCACCGATGTATTTCCTCAATTTTCTCAGCTTCCCTTTCACATCGCAGGTGAGTCTTTTGGTGGTACCTACGTTCCCGGATTTGTGGACTACATCAGTAGGCGACAACAACTGGGCGTTCCGGGTGTTTTCCAAACACCCATCCAGTCAATCGTTCTAGTAGATGCCGTCATCGACATTATCCAGTCCGGGTCTCTCGGGACCTATGATCATATGTGCAATTTCGACAGCAATGGGGAAAATAGACTGCGACTAGGATTTAATGAAACTGCATGCCGAGCTGTTGAAAAGGCCGTTCCTGAGTGTGAGCGGCTTGACCGCCTCTGCAAGTCCACTTATGATAAAGAAGTGTGTGCTGCTGCCTACTATTTTTGTGCCGACCATATAGACAGTTATCTCTTCTCTGGACCAATCGCTCGTAATGTGTACGACGATCGTTATGTTTGCAACGGTGATTATCCTACTTGCGGCCTCTATGGGATTTCCGCGCCATATCTTAACGATCCAAAGGTCCAGAGAGCTTTAGGTGCGGATGGATGGAATTACAGCATGATCAATTTTGATCTGGGCACGCGATGGGAAGAGAGCAAGGAGGCATTTAGTAAGCTACTACCAAAGCCTCTGCCATTACGATTAGCTCAAGTGTGCAAAATTCCGAAAATCGGAATAGGGAATAATCATCAATGGTTGTCCATGACACATGAGATTTCTTTCGTTGATCTAGAAAAAGTACTTTCTAAACTTGTATATTGTAGTGCCTACTACCCGGGAGCTGACCTGGATATTGGATGAGTCCCCCACCAAAGTATTAGTTCTGCAAGGGAACAATGATATCGTAGTGTAGGAGAAATCTTCCGTCTCTGTATGTCATATTCCGCTGACCTCCGATCAGAAATACAGAGGGACAGAAGCGCGTATACGACGACCAACCATGGAATCACCAAGCTAAATACAGACTCGAGAAGTTCTCCAATTGGTATTGGAGAGGAGAATCCGGCGTCCGGTTGAAAGGGGGCGATTTTAAAGCAGTTGATAAGTTGGCTTTTGTATCATTTGACAATGCTGGCCACACATCCCCGGGAGATCAGGACGAAGCAGCTGCTTTCATTTTAAGGTGTTGGATCAATAATGGTAGAAGTTCAGGGTGTCCTTTCGAGATCAATTAGTCTCGGGCTGGTGGATATCGGACTTGGTAAGGTTTCTGGTAGAGGCAGCGATGACCCGGTTTGATGGTCCAGGCGTTGGCAGATCTCCCACGTTGTCTTGACAGAAAAGGTTGTTGGCCGTTGTTGATGAAGCTGCCATTACGTGTCAAGATCTCCCAGAATAACTAGAGCGATAGAAACTTCAAATAAACATTTCAGATTCCGCATGTCTGATCGTAGGGTAGATAGCCTGTAGTTGAAAGTGCTGAAGGTGGATCAGTTTATGCTGACTGAATTTGTGGGGTGACCAGTTTCTTGGCATCCAGATAAATTGAACGGATTCTCTCAACCATACCCTATCCTTCCACCATCAACATAGCATCAACTGCTCCATCGAGCATTCACGCTTCGAGACACAGACGCGACACAACTGTCTTGGCTCATTATCACCATGGCTCCGCAACCACCACCAAAGAAATCCTCCGAACCTGCTGCTTCTGGCAGCAATGGAGAGGTCCAACCAAAAGACGTTAGCAGGACTCAATGGCTCAAGAATAGTGGGTTTAGAAATATGCATGAATTCATGGCATCATATGGACTAAAGATGGGGAATGATGACGATTACGAGGAAGCTCAGTCTATCTACAACGCTCTTAGGAACCATGAGCAGTACGACTGGGAGGCTCGTAGAAAAACTTGATGCAGTGTCAATAAAGGCGAGGGCAAATACCCTCGATGCTGCATGTCACACATTCTTTGGCAGAAGATAGAGTTATTGCCAATTTGTAAGTGCTGATCCCGCTCTTATTTTACCGCGAATGGTGCATACCTTGTACTGACGTTGGAGGACAGATACTCGCCTGTTGAGCATCTGCCTTGTCGCAGGGGCTATCATTATCATACCACCCCTACGAACAACAATCATGTTGCGTTGGCCGCGTTCATATCTGGAAGATGGGTGGCATACTGTTCATCAATGGTAGGGACCCATATTTGCATACATATCAAAAGGATTAGTGGTTTTCTCCGACATAATAAAGAGGGCTACGATGTGATGAACAATGGATAAGCATCACGCCTGTCAAATACCTGAGAGGAAGATGGCAACGGTTTCACACGTCTTGAGAGTAGTAGCTGTGTATGGTAAACACTCGCCTCAGAAAACTAAGTATGTGTTATATGTATATTTACCCTTTTTTTGTTTCCTATCCCGTCACAACCCAGCGATGCATTCTGTAGAGGGTGCAAGATCTTCTTTCCACTAGAAAGATGTTCTTAACGGAGCGTTGGCAGATTGAATCAGGAGGCTTTTCGGAGCTCTCCCTGGGACTAGAAGGCAGCTCATTCTTGCATAGCTACTGCCTTTGAATAGGTTGGTGGGTGAGGTGCAAGAGAACTTCTCAGAAATTATACTTTGCAAGTCCTGCGATTATCGAACATACTCCGCACGTGGAAGTGTTCATGTTTGGATCGCATATGTCGTTCTAATGATTTTGAAGTAATTCCTTGGGTAGGAAAGACAGGGAATCAAACAGGGCCAACGGCATTCTCTGTCATAATAAGCCTTATTTAATTTGCTTTGGCTTTATTTATGTACCATCCTAGCCAGCAATGTCGCCTACTGCAATTTTTCTAGTACTCCTTGCGTGCATTGTCAATACTTAATCCCTCCCCTGCCTCCAACCTGTACCATCCACCATTTCAGTAACAAGGAATGGCCCAAAGCGCCAAATCTCAGGATCCTAGAGGGCTGCTTAGAGGCTCAAGGGATTCTCATTTGGTTCTACCCAGATAGACGCAAGGGCATGGTGCCGTGGAGCGAAGGTGGAAGGAAGGAAACAGTGGCAACTTTTGATTTGGAATCCATTCTTTGGCACCAGGTCAGCTTTGTGTACATTGACATTGAAGATAAATCCTCTTTATGTCGAAATAATAATGATTGATGTGAATCGTGGTATGGTAAGCTAAAGCAACCTCCTCTCATTAAGTGGCTGAAGCGCTTAGGGGAAGTTTTCCATGGTAGGCATGATCGTAATGATATTTCTTCCAAAAGGCATGTATCAAGGATTAAAGAACAACTCCAGCGGCGCTCTCTAATTTTAGAGAATGATCAAGAACCACTAGTAGATGCGGTGTTCTGTTAGAGGTCTGAATTTCCCCCACCGGACATCCGCATGTGGAGATGCCAAACAGCTCTCAAGCGTTCGGGGTTCTCCCTCCGCAAAATCACCTCCAAGCCTCCATCAGCAGATCCTGAAAGGGAGAAGGACGGCGTCGTTAGCTTGCCAGTCATTGAATTGCCTATGTCGTTCGCTTCAATCTCGGTGGGCGAAGAGCGAGGACTACGGAAGTCCGCTCCATACCTAATCAGTATATATGAACCATCCCCCACGCACATCACAATACATCTTATTCAAGATCTAAATCAATTCTATATATTTCCGAAGATACCTAAGATCTTTGAATTTAGCTCGCCAACATATTCGCAATGGATGCCACAAACCGAAGCGGAAATGGCAATGGCCGTTCCAACGGTAGCAACTACCTCAGCACTGGTACTGGAAACGGCCATCCCACAGCCGGTCCTCCCATTCCAGGACCTCTGGGCCTCGACGCAGCGAGCTTGAAGGGAAAGGTGGCACTTGTCACAGGCTCTGGCACGTATTCTTGACCCAAAACAGCCATTCTCAGGCTAACAGTGCCGCCGCAGGAAGAGGAATCGGCCGTGAAATGGCGCTCGAGCTCGGAAGAAGAGGCGCCAAAGTTGTTGTCAACTATGCACATGCTTCTGAGGCTGCCGAGGAAGTCGTATCCCAGATCAAGAAGAACGGCGGTGACGCTATCGCTATCAAAGCCAACGTGTCTGTAGTCAAGGACATCATCTCCCTCTTTGCACAAGCCGTCGCACACTTTGGTGAACTCAACATTGTCTGCTCAAACTCTGGTGTCGTGACTTTTGGGCACGTCAAGGATGTTACTGAGGAGGAGTATGACCGCGTCATGAACATCAATACCCGGGGACAATTCTTTGTTGCACGAGAGGCGTACAAGCATCTGTCTGTCGGGGGACGATTGATCATGATGGGTAGCATCACCGGACAAGCCAAGGGTGTTCCTAAGCACACCGTCTACTCTGGAAGCAAGGGTGCCATTGAGACGTTCGTTCGCTGCATGGCAATTGGTGCATATCCGTACACACCTTCCTTTTATTCAACTAACATATTGTAGATTTCGGCGATAAGAAGATTACCGTCAACTGCATTGCCCCGGGTGGTATCAAGACCGACATGTACCATGCCGTGTGCAGCGAGTATATCCCGGGCGGAGACAAGATGAACAACGATGAAGTAGATGAATATGCGAAGACATGGTCGCCACTTCACAGAGTTGGTCTGCCGATTGATGTTGCAAGGGTGGTATGCTTCTTGGCCTCGCAGGATGGGGAGTGGATCAATGGCAAGGTTATTGGTATTGATGGCGCTGCATGCATGTAAGGGATAGTAGTAAAGCATATGAGTTATAGTTGAACCGTAATTTAGTGATTAACAAAGACCTATTATGATCAGGTGCTTCGGCATTACCTCTCTTACACTCTTGAACCCGTTTGAGTTCTGTTACTTTTAGAAGCTCAACATTGCTGTAGGGGCAATGTCTATACACCTCATTATCTTTGTATCGTTCAAGAGTGCATGCTTTGCTTGGTTGGCTTTGACATCGCGGGCGATGTTCTTAGCTACAGTCAGCCAGGTCTATTCTAAATCTTCCTTCACCAAGTCATTCAACCCTCCTTCTCTTCTCCATATCTCGATCGCCCGGGCTCGGGTCTGTGTCGGCGCCTCTCTTCAACATCGCATGATTTCCATTTTCGCCATCAACACAGTCGCCAGGGTCAATACGCAATGCATACGGTGACGCCATAGAATCTGCGTCTGACACTGGTGTCGGAACTGAGATTTGTGGCCAAGGGCTTGGTGCAGAGAATTTGAAGGTCCCTCCTGTCATGTGACTCGTCCACAAAGCCATTTCTGGCGTAGGTGGCTCGTATTCCATCGGGGTCTTCTCTTCGGTGCTCGACTGAACCAGCCTGGGTGTCAAGCAAGAATTGCTTGTTTCTTGTTCAACTGTGGGAAGGGTGGGCCTGATGTCTCTAGAGAACTTTGCCTGGATGTCATCCAGTATATCTGGCATCGGCGTGAAGAATGTTTTGCGTGGTCCGGTCTGATTTCTGTGACACTTATTTCGTCCCCATAGCTGTCCGATCAATGTGTGAGTCTGGCTTCCCACAATTCCCGCACCAGAATCGCCGCTAATACCAATACCAGATTCGGCCCAGATTGCATCGCTATCAGTATGATCGCGCTTCTCTACATACCATTCTCTTGTTGTCTTCCCTGTACCATTCATTTTGCCGCTAATGACGGCAGGACTCATACAGACTTTCCCGCATTGACGACCACTTGTTCTTCCCGTGGAATATACAGACGCACCTGGAATGATGCCGCTTATTTGCGTTATTTTTTTCTCATCAAACCGTCCCCGATGTAACACGGGTACCCTAGACCGATTAACATTTGCTCTCCCGGAGGTAATTAAAGCCCAGTCTACGACTATGCTTTGTGGCTCCATGAACATTTCCTCCCAGTATGGATTCTGAGAAAGTACTGTTGCTTTCCAATCCGCTCCTGAGGAGCATTTTACTGAGCCAATGATCGTTTTGTCCCGGCTACTTTCGTTTCCATCTGACGCATATTCCAACCAGTCAGATTCTGAAGGATGTTGTACTTTCAAACCAATATAACCTTGGCTGCGCTGTCCGGCAGCTTGGTGCAGCGGATGGAAGTTCATTAGCCAGTACGATTCTTTGGCAATGCTGATGCAAGGACCTAATGTCGACGTCCCATCATCATCGCCTTGACCAACAACAAGCCCAATGGAATCACCCATAATTGGATGATCGTAACAGTAGGGATTCTGTGGGTCACTTCTGGCATCCAAATCATGCATCATCCTTTCGATTGTCCCGGTTCCGAATGAGAAATCTAGCAATCCGGTAGATTCGGATGAGAGAAGATCAGAAGTTTCTTCCCTAATGGCAGTACGGGCACATTCTCCGGCCTCCTCCTCCGTCAGAATCTCGATTGTTCTAGCATACTTCCCTTCACTGCAATTTATGGATATAGCAAACCCAGGACCACAATAAATCGGAAGCAACTCGGACAGGAATGGCACAATGGCATGTTCCCAGAGAATAAGAAATTCAAAATTGGTGCCTGTCAGCGAATTCCCTTTAGTGCCCTGGCGCGTCAGAATTTGGCTGCGAATCTGGCTTAATTTCTCTTTAATGGCGACCTTTATTTCACAAACACGTGGCTGAAGATCAGTTGCTAGATGAGTACTAGAATTTCCATCAAGTAGAGGCAATGGACTACTTCCGGTGGCGGTCGTTGAACCTGTAGTGTATCCTGGTGTACTTGCTTGAGGCGAAGCGGCATAATGGTCTGTGAAAATACCCAGCATTGGTTCTGATATCCCAATTTGAAAAGTTATTGATTCAGGTTCGGTGCCTCTGATGAATAAACTGGGCGGATAGACTTCCCAATTTGTTACCCAGGCTGAATTCTTCTTTCTTTGGTACACCATGCACATATCGCACTTTATGTGGTAGCAATCTGTCCCTACGCATTTCCCTTCCCAACGCTTCGTGCCTTCTCCCTGTCCTAGAAATGGAAGCTCGAACAGTCCTTCAGAGCACCAGCAGCACCGCCAAAAATATGCTATGCCATCGCCTTTAATTTTGTCCCCACATCTAGCATCGGGTTTGTTTAAGTGAACCAGCGTGTGAATGGAGGAGAACTTTTCGGCCCCATTTCCATCATATAATGTCTGGAAACAACCATGATTGTCCCCATCATCGATTTCGGACATCTCATGAAGAGCATCCGATGCATCAACAATGTTGGAGACTTTATTTGAATCACATTGAAGGGAGGATCTTCGAGACTGCTGCGAGTCTAGTTGTCTCTGGGGAGTTTGTTTTTCGTGTTTTAATTCCATAATATACAAAGATCGAAATTGAAAGCTTCTTTTGCTCCGTGTCTCTCTAAGAGTTACAAAATGGTAAGCTACAGTATATAGACCCCAGGATAAGATCTTTTCCAACATCAGCGCCAAGAACAGAGGTCGCATCCATGTACGGGCTGCTTATTTTCAGCGGCCGTAATTCGCCAAAGGTTCCTTATCTGTTGCGAAGACTTGGAATCAAGGTCAAGCGAGCCAATCCCTTCCTGGTCGCCTGAATCTATGGACAGAGTTTGTTGCCTATTCTACGTTCTATCCAATAGCCAATTCATTTTAATCAAGTTTGCCAGCGATGATATTCCGCGATATGCCATACCCTCTCACACGTAAGGGGCGGCAGAAGTTACCTTTAAAAATCAAGTAAATGGCACAAGCAAGAAAAAGAGCTGTGGAACATTTCGGCTATATGGAGAAGCAATGCGTGACGGCTTGCAATATTTTCAAATAAAATCTTACTGGGTTGATAAGTCCAATGGTATTAAACTTGCAAAACTGTTAACTTCGTGTTCCACAAGAACTTTAATGCAGCTATATGCTACGTTTATTCGTCAAATGTTTTCGAAACCTCCTTTCGACGCAAACAACAGATCTCATAATTTATCTTAAAAAGCAGCATTTTAAGGAGCAAGGTAGTTCAGTCGAGTATAGGCACGAAATTTTTTTGCTTCACCGGCATAAGTTGGGGGTTTTTTCAAGCAAAAAGTTGGGGGAGGTGGTGGTATCAGCTAATCCGTCATCATTGGACCGAAATATTGGCGGAATAACCGAACGGTCATTAAAGCTCTTCAAGGAAACCGCTCATCTGATTTGACGTCACTAAGCGAATATCATGGGTCAACGCTCAAGCGACACTGCGCAAATGCACCCAACTCTCACAGCCTGCGCTCGATGTTACACCATATCCCCCGCTATGATTATGAGCTAGCACTCCCCCTCCATTCAAACTTTCCACGCATCCCTTGAGAGTCTCAAGTCTTTTTCTAGTAGATGTGGTAATCTTTATGCTTTGTTTGTTAGCATATCTGAAACACGCTACGATGGTAGTACTTCAAACTGTACTGATAAGCATCCATGGTTTCTGGTGGCTGAGAAGATGTAGGGTGATAGGATCGGCTGTGCAAATTTCAGGTGATCAAAGACAGCCTTGCGAAGCTGCCCGCAACAGCGCCGTGTAAGAATCCGAATAATAAATCAAAATCGTCGCCCCTCTTCAGTCATTTCAAAATTTTACAATTCATCGTCGGCATCGTGCCTAGATTCCATTTCGGATCTAGAACTTTCTAATCATGGAAGCCCTATCAGGGATTTCCAGTGCATTCGCCATTGCATCTCTAGCCATCCAAGCCGCCGATAGTGTGAAGAAGCTTTCCAAGTTTTGGGACTCGGTCCAAGATGCGCCTCAGTCAGTCTCCGACATTATCGAAGATCTTGGCATCGTATCAAACGCCTTGGAAGATATTGCCTACGAGGCAAACAGTGCTAGACCACATTCTAGGTCTCTAGAGCTGAGTTTGTCTAGTCTCCACATATGCTCTGATAAAGTCCAGAGGCTTCAAAATTTGTTAGAGGAACTTTCTTTTGGCTTGTCTGCTCCCAAGCGCAGAAAACGAACCTGGGCCTCCTTCAAAGCAGCATGGATACAAGACAAAATTGCCAAATTCCAAGACTCTGTGAGAGATTTGAAAACGACATTGGTTATCACCAGACAAACCGCCATTAGGTGACTGATTAGTAATTTGTAATTAAAAGCTCCGACCTGACATAAATGCAGCCGATTGATCATTGCCAACCAAGAATCGCAGCAGCTTGAGCTAGCTTTAATTGCAGATGGAATCAAATCTCTCTTAAAGCAGCATACGCGACGAACTGTCACAACTGTGTCAGAACACAATCTAGATTTGAAACAACATGTAGCAGATTTGAGGAAAGAGATCGATAACTTAGCTTCAAGCCACGTGGATTCTATGTCAACCCTTGGAATGGGGAAATCAATGGATTTGGCAATTTCCCAGCTATCCAAAAGGGTGGGAAACCCATTCCATTGCGATTCTGCCGACCAGGAATTAAGCCTAGAACTAAAAAAAAGCAAGGCTCGGGGACAAGGAAGGTCGGCCCCATTTTCTTCAACAACTTCTGTTACAAATACGCAAACCTACCGATATTCAATCACTTGTATCTTCGGCATTGTGCAAGTAACCTCAGCTACGTCAAGAATTATCACGTCGGACTACCAAAACGAGTCAAGCGATCAATACTGCACACGAACCTCGCTTATTTTACATCCGTCGAGGTTGCTCCAGATCTGTGGTCTCAATTTTGGCCTCCGAATATCGTTCTCAAACTTTGGAGGATTCGATTGTCAAATACATTCGTATCAAGCTGTTCCGGATAACGCAGCTATCTTCCGCTTTTGTAAGAATGGAGATATCAAAGGCATCCAAGGCTTGCTCGAAGGTCGCCTTGCCTCACCGCGGGACACAAACTCCAAGGGGCTCACGCCTTTGTTTGTAAGCTTTCATCTCTAAATTTGCACTAATTACTATGACCAGCCTGCATCGATCAGCCAAGCTTTGAAACACTACGCTGACTCCATCAGTTTGCAGCACAGTTTGGGCATGTCGAAGTTTGCAAACTGCTAATTGCGGAGGGTGCAGATGTAGAAGCTCAAAATTTTATGAAAGAGTGAGTGGTCCTACAACTAGTATTTAACAAACGCAAGCTAACCGACTCAAGCTCGGTTGCTTCTTATGCGTGCCTCAGGGCTAGCGATAATACAACTTCGACATCATGTAGTGATCACATACAGACTTTGAGATTGTTTCTCAACTACTTGGAGTTTGATGAGGATATGAACTGCTCAGGCCTCACAGGACTCCGGAGGCTTATTACCAAGCGGTGTAGCGACCCAAATTGTCAACATCCCGCGTTGCATCCGGCTACTCTTTATTGGGCATTTCCAATCGTAAAAACACAATTTTCTCGTCATATACCCTCGATAGACCGAACTGTTGCGCATCTCTGGCGGATTTCAATCTTGGAGAAAGACCATGAAGCACTGAAAAGACTTATCATGCTAGTGGAAAACGCCCATTTCCAGAGGATTCTAAAATGGTTCTCTCCGGTACACTTTGTTATTTGGTATATTCACGAACACGTTCCTTCTCGTCGCGAATCTCTTCGAGTTCTGATTACCAATGGTTTAGACCTCCACTATTTGGCAGATGACAGATTATCGGCTAATCTTAACTATAATATGATACGGGGCGACACTCCTGCATCATTGGCAATGCGATTTTCGCTGACTTTCTTCCACTTTCGCGATATACTTTTCCAATGCAGTACTCAGCTCTCGACTTTTATTGAGCGTGAATTACAACAGGGGCCACTTGCAGACTTGGGATGGACACCCTCCAATCTCCAGAGACTGTTTGAATTGGATTTCAGGCCTGTGGAAATGCCGGCATTCACTTGCACAGGATGCAAATATCCCAGTCGAAGTTCGACGGAGGAAGCCTGGCAAATACTTCTGAAAAAGATAATCGAAGGTGAGGACCGAATCAATGCGATAAAAGAGTTTGAACAGGCTGAGAAGGTATCTACGGAGGATTTGAAAGGTATATGTTGGTACTGTAACAGCCAGGGAATTGTGCCTGAGCAGGAGAATCTAGCAGAGGACTCCACATTCTTGCTCTCAATATGAACAATCCTTGCCAGTTAGACAAGGCTCAACAAATGGCTTCGCCCCTTGGAAATGCTACCTTAAATTGATGAGACCTATTCCCACGTATAACTTCGAAGGATGCGACAACTGTCGCACCGGCAATGTGAGCAGTCAGGGCAAGTGTCGCCCCAAGCGACTCCATTTACTTCTCTTCCGCAGCAACACTTTGAAGGTATTCAGTCATGTAAATTCCTATATTTCGAATCCGTTAAACTTACACACAACCACCAACGTACCAATGCTGATGGAGCATTCCCGCCATACATCCGTTTATTGTCAAAAAACTTAATACAAAAGAGGCGCATTTTTGAATGTATTCGCTGTTGAAATACCATCGGCGCTAAGCTCCATCCGTCGTACCACAAGAATTCTCGCGAATCCATGCCTTGTGTTAATTAGCTTGCGAAATGCCACAGTAATTGTTCTCCAAATTGATGAATACTCTCGCAATAGGTATGGTGAAGAAGAGCACATACCTATAGACGACAGGTTAAGCTAGAATTATGGCTATAGATAGCCCAAAACTGCATAAACCTCAACTTCACGAAAGTCGTAACTCCGCACCAGCATGCCGCAAAATATCTAATCAGTAGATGTCACGGTGATACAGTAAGAGCCATTGGGATTTTCCGGGGCTAGAACAGCCTGTAGAGTATGGGGCTCCACGAGGCTGTAAATTTGAACTGAGCTTAAGGCAGATTCGCTGCCAGCTCATCATGCATGTCAGATCTGCATACATGTTTAATTGGTCGGATTCAGCTTTAACGTCATTTCCTGATCTCTATATCTGTTTCTACTCTGAGCACCCACTGAGAACTAGCCTCCACTGCAGCCGGCTTCCACGTTTTGGACCTTTCTTCAGCAAGAAACACCGTGATCACGTGGTCCATCCGACCCGACGAGTGATTCTTCTGCTCTCTATTGTGATTACTGATGCTTGCATAAGCAGTTCAGGAACCTCCTCCAGCTCCTGTCGAAGATGGAGAGCTCGTTTAGCCGTCCAGGAAATCAAAGAATGATGAAGCTAACAAAGCCTTAGGGGCTGAAAAGCTTATGTAGACATGATACCCCTGCAGAGCTTGGCTTGTATTCCCACACCACTTGGCAAAAATATAAAAGTAGCTAGCCAATTAGGCGTGGCTTGCTATTAATCAGCCAAATATCTTGTCCACCATTTCAGAATATTTCCCTCCTGGCTCTTCCGAGAAGTCCCATTGAAGTTGCTGATGGTCAGATAGAGTGTCGAATAAGTATGGTTCTTCCTTCTCCTTCTATATCAGACTTTACAAAGTTCATCGCTGCCTGCTATACCTATTTTTGCTTTTAGAATTGTTGTGTGAATTTCTTAGCATCTAAGTAGCAATTGTCATTCAATCCTGGTTTCGACACTTTCATATCCTAAGTTAGCCTATGCGCCACACACGGCAAGGACTGGTACTTTACGAAGCGAACCAATGATTCATTCTACGCACCTATGCGTCGCCATTGTTGCCTGGTAATCTACATTTAAAATATTCTTCACTGCAACAGTGGAGCCTTTGCTTGTTGCACACGGTTTATCCTTAGTATCAGTTAGCATTCTTTGGAATTTGACATGGGAATCGATCGCCTCCAGAAGAGCGACCCTGTGTCACATACCTGGTTTTGGTATTGCTGCAATTGCAGTCCTGTTCATGGTCCAAGCGATTCAGCCCTTCTCGAACGCTGCCTCGAATGTCAACATGAGAGGTGTAACAATTGCGCAATAGATATCACAAGAAGTAGAGATGGGCGCCGCCCAGTGGTCATCAGAAGCATTGCTTCTTTTAATGCATTCTCTACTCAACCTCTGAGCGGCTCCATCGCCACGGCTAGAGCAACTCAGTCGCTGCCGACTCAAGCCAGAGAAATTCAAAGTTCAGTGGAGCTTCCAGTTGCAAGCCCATCAAATCATATCCTACCTTCACTATTAAGTATAATCCAAGAGAAATATGGCTCTGAAGGCAATATATCCATGCTTTCGGATCCTTCTGACTTGCCGCTTGTTTGGCATCGAATGATTGTACCGCCTTTGGCTGAAAAGCTTCAGTCGACTGAATTTACAGATTGTTGCGGATCTGGATTCACTATTTCAATGTTGCATGGAGGAAACATAAATCGCCGGAAGATCCATGTCATGACTTGGAGACCAATGTCAACATCGCTCCAACAGAAGATATCTGAATATACCCTCACCCTGTTTCCGCGGGATTTTCCATGTGGGATTTCCTCAACATCATTTATGTTTACTACTGGCATCGTCACGCGCCTGGCGTCGGTCCGTGGGACTTCGAATAAAGACTTAGACCAAATTTGTGAGCCACGAAACCCCTTTCTTTACGATGAGCCCCGTATGGGAGACTCGATAGGTCTAGCATTAGGATATGGAGATGATGAGTGTACGGCAACGCTGGGACCATGTTTGAAAATCGGTACTGAAGACTTCTGGCTGATCAATTTACATCCTTTTGCAACAGCTATTGCTGAAGATCCTCAATGGGCGGAGAAGATAAAACCCATTGAGCATCCTTCCCCCGAGGATCAGAAACTCTGCAAGCATATGGAGAATATAGACGAACATAGCCGCTCGCTCAAGCTCATTCTTGGAGAACTGACACCTTATTCTTCTGGGCCACCATACCAAACAGTGAAAACGTCATGTGATCCATATTGGGAAGACAATTATCTCCAGCCAGAAAGTGTGGTGACTGATTGGGCACTATGTCTGGCACAGGGACCAAGAGCAAATGTTCTCAGGAGGTTGCCAGTATGCCCAGCTGTGGCTGAGTCGGCTCCAGTCATTTCGAACATCAGTCGGGTGCTGAATAGTGCAACTGTCTACTCCACAGGACGAACAAGTGGATTTCAACAGGGTCAAATTTGTTTCCTCCCAACTTTCGTGAGTGGTTGTGCAAATAGCACTGGCAAAGGCACATATGAATGGTTTGTCGAGCAAGATGAGTCTACCGAATTTGAGGACTCTTGGATCAAAGGGGGGATCGGTATCTCGGGTGATTCCGGCGCTCCTGTGGTTGACGCTCATTCCCACGTCTTTTACGGCCACGTATGGGGCAGAAACCAATACTGGGGAGATGGGCCGCGCGTTGCCTATTTCACTCCTGTGATGGATATCTTCGAAGACATCCAGCAAGTGCTATACGGCGAGAAAGGGAACATGAATCCGCCACAACTTCTATTCCAAGGTGATAGTGTTCTAGCACTTCCCTCTCAGCTAGTGTGCAATGTGTGCGCAGAAACATGCTACTCTGCGAATGCACGTGATGACTTGGAGGATCTGCTAAGAGATACCTCGCCGCTGCCAGCGATATCAGAGACTCTGGGAAAGGCCGAGTCGGTCTCTACAGGTAGGCATTCTGTATTGGAAGAAGAAATCTCTACACCCAAATTTGATAGTGAGCCAAGAATCGGGGATGGAATGGATTATAGTGCGCTCGTTGAAGAATATCCGCTTGATTTGCCCATGCCTGAATGGCCACTCGCCAATGATGAATTACTTCAAGAAACACCAAATGATGGCTACATCTATCCAATGGAGATTGGAGACGAAGATCTGTATGGAAGATACTACACCACAACCCGGTCCAATGCGCGGCGTAAGCGCAAACTGCCTACTGAATTTGATGATGGATCGATCCATCAGCTGAGGAAAAGGCTTCCGGCTGCTTAAATGCGTTCTGGTTCTATTCTGCGAGAATGATTGAGGCTGCGCACTGTACTGGCCTCGAATGCGTGTCAAACTGTGATCAAGGTAGAAAGGCGATTCTCTTGCATCTATATATCGAATCACACGTCCTCTTGCGCCTTATGAGATAGGACAATCATGCCCACCTCGCTTCAACCCCCATGACCACGTGATCAACCGTGGAGTGAGAGGCCCGCAATAGTAGTAAAACCGGTCATCTCATGAATCGGGAAGTCTTAACACACACACATATATGTGTATATAGATAGGTAGATAGATAGAAAGGACATGCTATTGAACAAATCTCGGATGATTACCAAAAGATTCTATATCCCAACAATCTTATCTTGACGAGGGTATCACGGCGGTCTATACCCCTGTTGATCGCGGGTTGACGAATCTGGCAAAAGAATGGCATCATCAGAAACTATACATGCTGCATTAAGAGTCACGCCAAAGAGCTTATCACGACTAGGCAACGGAAAGACAGCTGCGCAGAGCCGTGCTAACGAATCCCGAGTTCAAGAAACAAGAAATGTGGCTCAAGAATTGAACGAGAGACCCGCTGAATGGTTTCGTGATCAGTGCTATGGCTGGCGATGAATGCTGAATCCACTGCGATGGCAAATATTCAGCAAATATTCAGCTTTTACACTCCACTCTTGAAATGATCGGTCTACTTATATAAAAGATGGCCCAGGCCCCCGGTACGCATTTGGTGGTCCAGCCGTCGAAGGATCGTATACCAACAGTTTACAACAAATTATGTCGGAAGCATCACCAACTCCTGTTCGTCGGTGGTATCACTGGTACCACCCGGATGACACCCCAGAAGAGCGAAGACTTATCTTGAAGCTCGACCTACTTATTGTGCCATACGCCTTCATAATATACTGGGTGAAATATGTCGACCAGACGAACATCAGTAAGTAGAAAGTCCTATTCAATGCACATTATGATCGTACCTACTAAGCCTCATTAGATAATGCCTACGTTTCAGGGATGTCTGAAGAGCTCGGCTTCCATGGCAACGAACTCGTTCAATTCCAGACAATTTTTGTTGTGGGCAACGTCGTTGGTCTGCTGCCCTTCATCTATCTGTTTCCGCGCGTACCTATGTATATCCTTGTTCCAACTCTCGATCTTGGCTGGGGTATCTTTACCCTCTTACAATACCGTGCCCAAAGCTATAGCGAGATCATGGCATATCGCTTCCTAGTGTCCATCTTCGAGGCAAGCTACTTCCCAGGTGTGCATTTTGTACTCGGCAGTTGGTAGGTTGGCTCTCGAAACATAATTCCTGTTTCGGAATATCCTAAGGTTACTTGAGTTCTGGGATATGCATGTGACAAATAAGCATATCTGCAGATGATTACATGCATATCTGCAGAATAGATAACCTTGGACACACCATTTCAACTCCGAAATATTACAGTAAGCAGGAGACTAACCCCGAAATTTTAGGTATCGAAGCGATGAGATAGGCCGGCGTGGTGGTATCTTCTACGTTGGACTTACCCTTGGAACTATGACAGCTGGCCTGCTTCAAGCAGCAGCAATGAGGCATCTTGACGGTGTGCATGGTCTTCCCGGTTGGCGCTGGAACTTCATTGTCAACGCCATCATTACTTTACCACTAGCATTTATTGGATATGCTATATGGCCAGGAACTCCCGCACGCCCAAATCGTCTTGTCATGAAAAAGTCTGAGCTTGCGCTTGCGCGCTCTCGTCTAGAGAAAACAGGATCGAAGTTGGATAAGACCCCATTTTCGTGGGCACTTTTGAAGAAGATTTTTACCAACAAAAGGTTCTATGTTCTGGTAATCTGGGATATTTTCTTCTTCAATACCAGTGCAAATAGTGCTGCATTCCTTCTCTGGATCAAAAGTCTCCATAGGTTCGACGTCGCGACCATCAATGATCTTGGGACGATTGCGCCCGCACTCGGGATCTTTTTCGTGCTCTTCATCAACTTCAGCTCTGATCTCTGGCTTGGCAGGGCAGGAGCAATCACTTTAGCCTCTGCCTTCAATTTCACTGCTCTCGTGATCCTGGCAGTTTGGAATGTACCGGAAAGTGCGAAATGGTTTGCTTTCTCAATCACATACTCCGCGGTTGCTGTTTCATCAGTCCTGTATGGTTGGGCGAATGTGGTCCTGCGAGATAACAATGAAGAGCGTGCATTGACACTCATATTGATGACTGCGATTGCAACCTCAACCACGGCGTGGATTCCAATATTTACTTATCCTACAGTTAATGCGCCGAGATTTCCAGTGGGATACAAATATTCAGCGGTCATGGTCGTAGGACTGGTCGTTATGACGCAGATTGTAAGGATATTGTTTGGGAGTGATGGGTATGTTCTTAAATCTGCTTGACGGTTAACAAAACTAACGCCCGATCAGCAACAAGACAGCCAGGTCGGCACAGGCTTCGTTGGAAGGTGATAGCGAGGCTGGATTACCACTTGAGCACCAGATCGATGGCAAAGACACGCACGTCCGTGAAGGCTTAGTTGAAGAGAAATGAGTGACGCAGCCAATTCGAGACAAGGCTTCAGGGAATAGAGCGGGGACTCTGTAGCCCTATCTCCTTCTATGTTCTAGCGCAGATCGTAGATTCTTCATAATAATATCAAATCCTTCCAAGGAAGGAGTTTAAGTTCTCACTCATCACCTCAAAAGTCAAGCTGTGGCTTCATTAAAATTGCATGGTAAGTATGACCAAGTTCGTTGAACACCAGTGTGCTTTTTGGCCATGGCTCTTCAGAAAGCCCATATCAAGTTTGTAATAATGCCTCTTCATCTTCTGAGGAAACCCGAAAAGGTGGGGGAGTGGAGAAAACGCCAAGAGTGGGATTGCTCCAAAAAGCTTAGGATTAGTGCTTTGCGAATCTGGCAGGGATCAAGACGCCATCAGCACTCAATCACAACATCCATCAAAATACACTTCGCTGGTTACATCAGTTCAGTCCAGTCCAGTCCAGTTCATTTCAGTTCAGTTCAGCTCGGGCCGGTGCTGTATCAACATGCATGAATCAGGTAAGTGCCATTTTCACTCCGGAGCTTCTCAGCCTCGTTGTTTTTTGTTCAATTAAGTACCAATTTCAATCATTCTCTTATATCACCAGCCTGCAATTATCACACATTGCAACACGGAGATCACAATCACCATGGCTCCTCCGAAGAAGCAGTTTATTCTCAATGCCTTCGCCATGCAAGCGCCTGGTCACTTGAACCCAGGACTCTTCAAGTACCCAAAGGATAAAGGCCGCGACTATAACAAGATTAAGAATTGGATCTCTATCGCACAGAAGCTCGAGGCAGCCAAATTCCACGCCATCTTCTTCGCAGACGTGCTGGGAGGATATGATGTCTATAAAGGCCCTGCAAACCTCGAACCAACCATTCCGGCAGGCAGCCAATTTCCAATCAACGATCCACTCTATAGTGTTCCTGCTATGGCCGCTGCCACGGAGAGCATTGGCTTTGGTGTCACAGCAAGCACGACTTATGAATCTCCCTATGCTCTCGCGAGAAAGTTCTCGACAGTGGACCAATTGAGTGAGGGAAGGGTGGCTTGGAACATCGTTACATCCTACCTCGACTCTGCAGCGCGGAATTTTGGCCTCGATACCCAGATCGAACATGACAAGAGATACGAGATCGCACACGAATATCTGGACGTTACATATAAGCTATGGGAGGGGTCATGGCGGGATGACGCCGTCACGAATGCGCCGGAGGGAGCATATGCGGACTTTAAGGGGGTGAGGCAGATCAATCACAAGGGAAAGCATTTTGATGTTCCTGGACCACATATATGCGAGCCCTCTCGCCAACGAACACCATTTCTTTTCCAAGCTGGTACGTCGAGCGCAGGTAGGAAATTCGCAGCCACGCATGCGGAAGCTATCTTTCTTAACGGTCATACCCCTGAACTCGTCCGTCCCTCCGTCGACTCCATCCGTACCCAAGCTGCCGAATTAGGCCGTGATCCTGCAAGCATCAAAATAGTCGCCGGTCTCCTCGTTGTGGTCGGAGAAACAGATGAGGCTGCGAAAGCTAAGTATGCCGAGTTAGCCAGCTATGGCGACCGCGAAGGTGCATTGGCGCTTTTTGGAGGCTGGTCCGGCTACGACCTCGGTAAATACGACGATGACCAAGATTTCCGCTTCCTTGACACAGCGCCACCTGCAGTACGCAGTATGGTTAACCATTGGGCCGATAATTCTCCTTCTGGCTTGACGTGGAACAAGAAAACCATCGCGGAACACCTGATTATGGGTGGCAATGGTGCAAAGATTATAGGTAATGCAAAGACGTGTGCGGATGAGTTAGAGAGGTGGGCAGAGGTTTCTGATGTGGATGGTTTTAATTTGAGCTATGCCACTATCCCAGAGACGTTCGATGATTTGATCGAGCATTTGGTGCCTGAACTACGGAGGAGAGGGTTGATATGGGATGACTATGCAGTGCCAGGTGGAACGCTAAGAGAGAACTATCTTGGAGTGAAGGGAAAGAATCGATTGGCTGATTCGCATCCTGGCGCAAAGTACTTTTGGAAAGCGGGCGAGGAGGTTCCGGCTTATGCAAAAGATAACGCAAATGGTGCTAATGGCACGAATGGAGTCAAGCGGAAACACGATGGTGATAATGAGGTTGGAGGTAAGGAGAAAAAAAGATAATCTCCCGAAACAGCTTTGTTCCTACTTGTATAATCAATTTATCGTCGTTTCTGTCTCACCTTCCTCTCCGAGCCGTCTACCAAACTCAAAAGCCAAATTCTACAGACGGCGACACTCCAAAAAGCATTGGTTACCATATATGTGTATCCCAAGCGCCGATAACTAGGATTTCCATCTATCTGCGAGTACTCCCTGTACTACTATCTCTCTAATCTAGACCATTCCCAGGCGCCTCAAAATCCAATCCCTCAAACCAACTCTCATGATACTCCCTAAGATCAATCTCCCCCTTCCTCAAATAAGCAGTCAAGTCCCCCTCACCCTTCCGTTCCCTCTCTGTCCACCCGCCGCCAAACCACGCAAATCGATTGCCCGTCTGGCTCCGCACGCCCCACTCCCAGTCCTCCCACCGTGGTGCGCGCCGCACCCAGCTGATATGACTCGCGCTTCCAGGCCAGTGGCCATGGATCCTGCCACCGGGGACACCACCATTCGCCCAGCTGCTGCACCTCTCGCTAAACACCGTCTTCGGGAAGAAGGAATCGCAATAATCGAGGAAATCATCCGTAGCAGCCTGCAAGGGCACGAAGGTGCGGATATCCTGGTTGGCAACCTTGCGGAGCAGCTTCGCCAGGTACGTGACCTGAGTTTCGACCTGCTGCGGCACGGTTCCGGAGTTGGGCCCCGCGGCGTTGGGCCCCTGGATGTGCAGAAGGTTGGGGAACGAGGGGGTCGCGAGGCCGAGGTAGGATTTGGGGAAAGGGCTCCACGCCGCTTGGAGGGTGCGCGCCGAGGCGGTTATGGGGAAGGGAGGGAGCATGCTGATGTTTGCGCCCGTGCAGCAGATCACCGCGTCTACCTTCCTCGTGACGTTGTCTGTCGTTACGATCCCGTCGCTCGTGAAGTGCGAGATGGGCGTTTTGACGAACGATACGTTGGGTTGCGCTAGCGCTTCTAGGTATCCCGGTCCTGGCGTCAATCTTCGACAGCTCGGCGAGAAATCTGGGACTATTTGCTCTAATAGCTCCGGGTTGCTGGGTAGGCGATCAGACATCAGCTTCTTGAAATCCTCTCTGATCGAATTGCTGGCCTCGGAATCCTTAAATACCGTCCCGAAGCGTCCATAGAATTTGCCCTCAAGTTCTTTGCGGAATTTGTAGTACACCTCTGGATCATCTTTGAAAGACTTCAGAAGCTCGGGAGGATAGTAGTTTGGCTCTAATCGGCGGCCTGGACCTTCGCCGCCGAAGGAACCAGCGATCCAGGTTGGGCTACGTGCGTAATGATCGATGTGCTTGGCGATGGGTTGAATATTCGGCACAACTTGAATTCCAGAGGCACCATTGCCGATGACGGCAATAGTTTTGTCTTTGGGATCGAAGGTTGAGTCCCAGGCTGAGGAATGGAAGAGCGGACCTTTGAAGTCGTTGATTCCCGGGTAGGAAGGGAGTCTCCAGGCGTTGAAGCGGCCGATAGCTGTTATCACTACATCAAAGTCCTCTGAGAATTTTTCTCCTGTAGTGAGGTTATCGATGTTAAGGGTCCACCGTGATTTTTTGTCATCCCAGTCCGCAGCATTGATCTTGTGCCGGAGGCGGAAGTATTTATAGACGTCGTATTTCTTGGCCACGTTCTTCCAGTACGCGAGGATCTCGTGGCCTTGAGCATATTCTTCCGACCATTGCGTGTTAGACTCGAAAGTGGATTGGTAGACGTTGGCTGGGATGTCACATCTTACGCCAGGATAAGTGTTCTCGAACCAGGTCCCTCCTACATCGGCATTTTTGTCAAAGATTTGAAGCTGGATATTAGGGACTTTGGCTGGGAGAAGTACGCCGGCTGTGATTCCTGATAGACCCGCTCCAATGATGGCTACCTGTGGATGTGTAAGGAGAGTACATGTATTCCTAGCGCGGGCTTACCTTTAAGGCCCTGAAATCGTCCACGGCTCGCTCTTCAAGCTCGAACTTAGGACTGTACGTAGCAAATTCCTCGGCCAATTTAGTGGCAGCTTTGTCTTTGTTTAAAGTATCAGGCGGGGATGAGGATATTGAAGCAGGAATCTCGGTAACCACAGGCTCCTTTTCACTTAATTGTTGCGGCTCTCCCACAAGCAATGGAAACTCAGTCCCAGCTGAGTCTGACATGGTGTCCCTGATGGCGTATATTACATAAAAAGTTCTAGTATCTTAAATACCAATGCGGGTTTACCGGAGTTCCGGTAGCCTGTCGACAACAGTGTTGATCAAGCTGGCGCAAAACTTTAAAGAAGCGGAATTAGTACGATAGAAAAGACCGACAATAATTGCTTAAATACGGTTCAATTACTTTAATCGAGGCGAAGAATCTGATTAAGCTGATCCGATAGCAAAAATGGTCGTGAATAATGCGGGTTACACAAGCCGCTGCCCTTGGAAAATTTTATGATTGGCTGTTGAAGGAGACAAATGTATTGAGGAATCAAATCTCGAAGACAAGAAAACAAGTCTTAGAGAGCAAGGCTTCTTCCCGTCTTCGAAGTGATGTTTGTTAAGCTTCTATGATGGAGATTAGCTATTGAGCTTTGGTAGAGTTCAGGCACTTACCAGAAGGATGAATCTTTCAAATATACACAAGTGGAATTTAGTCAGCGATTAAACTTATATGCACTTCGCAGGAAGCAAATACTCTTAGATTTTGAGAGAATAAAATCATTGTTGGACTTTCAAATCAATCTCTCTGACCCAAACATTTGTGGATGTGCCAAATGACGGAATTCTGGGTCTAGATTGCGAAATGAAGTAGAGCGTTCGGCACTGGTTGGCGAAGAGTGGGACATAACTTGCACTGCTATGTGTTATATGTGATTACATTGAGACATCAAAACTTTCAACATTTCACTTGATTGAATAGCTATGTAGTTGGACATGGTGAAAATTCGAGGGTTGATGCAACTCATGCTTTATAATTTATGACTAATGATATTGAGCGAAGATAGACTTGGCGAGCTCGCCTAAGCCCCTGAATATAACGTCTGCTTTTCTCCCCTTGTCCTAAAATTATTATATTATTAGAGGCATTATTCTTTAATCTGATATATCGGCTCAGTTTATTATGATTACTTCCAATCAGGAGAAAAGGAGACTCAAGAATTCGCTACACAAGATCGTATACTACTTGTGAAGAAATATGACCGAAGTTAACCGAGATCTTTCTATTGATACTTGTACGGCTTGGGAACTTGCATTCAGCTCCATGGCCCAGGTAAATTGCTATCTTAAAAAGAGAGGAAGGAGTCTTGCTGATCAGTATAAATAGAAGGTATTTTGTAGTATTACGAAGCTTACATAATAAACCACAGACTATAACCAGGCCCGTGGTTATAGATAAAAGAAACATGTTTCTACTGCTCAGGGCCGAAGCATTTACATCCCCCTCTTTCAGCCAACAAGGGCAAGTATTGAATTTTGTGAGAGTTTTGTTACAAGTCTGGGGATGTTTCTGCCTGAGCGCCTAGGAAATCAGGCGCACTAGGGCCTTGATATTATAGTTATGCCATTTGGATAGGAATTCTCGACAAGTTTAAAGAACTAGCCGAACCCTAGGCTGCTGTATTGCATTGTAGATCTAATGACTTATTTGTTCTTGAACCAACCAGTGAACAACCCAGGCAGACAAAGAGTAGTCTCTAGGGTATAGTGAATTAGAATTTCAAGACACTTACACGTTGATAGATAAATCCAAAACCTTTTGGCACACATCTAAAACTAACCTTAGAGATATATTTAATGCTTCTGTAATGTAGGCATCATGTAGGCATCATTATCAGTGCTTTATTTTGTGATCAAGCCCTCTGACAAGAGCCATCAATGCACGAGATCAGTTCTACCATAATCGATAGTGCGATAAGGGGATTAGGAGCAGGAAGAATAATAATTCACTTATCATGCTATCCAAATCAGGAAGTTTTAGCGAGATCCAGCCTGTTCGACCGCCTCCTCTCATATTTATCACCAACCTAGGCCTGATTTTCTCTCCATTCAACATAATAATTATAATCGAATCCCTTGCAAGAACCGCCATTATGTGGAAGAAGACAAACAAAGTTAAACAAAATGTCGTCGACGAACTGGAAGCATGCTCTCCATGGGGTGTTGGGAATTGGCCCACCTCTGATGATCCAATATTCGCATCTCTGAGTGAGGAGGGGAAGGCCATGTGTGAAAGAGGCTGGCGTCGTAAGTCTCCTCATTATATCAATCACTAGGAACACAAACTAACAGAGGAATAGATTGCACAAACGTGGAAAGCGTGGTGACTAGCCTGGGTATTCCGTTAAATGTAGACTACAAACAGGGGGAATGGGACCAGATATTCGCCAAGTATAACGCTGATCTGAAATCGCTGCCGGGCATATCAAACAAACCATTCAAGACAGCCAAGCTCTTGCGAGGAAAATATATCTATAACCGGGGCGTATTTGCGAACTGGGTTACCACTGCAATGAAAGGTATTGCCTATGAGGACTTCAATGAAGATGAGCATGACAAGGCTAATGCAAAGAACGACATGATGCCACCGCATGAACACAAAAGGAAGAGACATGACATACGGCGCCCAAAGATAATCGCTGAGGTAGACGCCAAAGGGGTTCTTTCTGAGCTGACTTCAGAGGACGACGGCGACAGGTTCATTCACTTTGATCCATCGACCCTCAGTAACAACAATCTAAACATAGTTAATAGCAAAGGACGTCGTGCTTGCAAAGCAAACGGTGCTACCAACCATGTAAGTAACCCTCTAATAGTGGCAACTCTGGGCTTGGAATTTTTCCACAAACTGATGGATTTAAGACATCAAAATTCTCTCCAACTCTCAAGCTGACGATGGACACATCAACTCAAGAGCTTTTCAAGAAATACTCCGGTATATGGCATGGCCCGGCTTCTGACGTCTTTGTGGGGATGTTCTCCAACAACCTTATAACACCTGATGACTACGAGAGCTATGCTGATAAGTGGGAATGCAAGTTCTGCCCCCTTGCGGCCCCCCCCCCCCCCCCCCCCAAAAAAAACCTCTATCGCCTTTCCTTTCCTCACACCACAAACACTAACCTCGCTACACAGTCATCACTGAAGTCGACCGCATCAACAAATCACTGGAAGACTTCAAGGGCTATGATATGGAGATGTCAGCCGAGCGCTGGGACAAAATCATCTACGAGCTGAACCTAGATTACATCGAGCTGCACGGTGGTAAGGCAAAAGATGCGCCACCTGGCTCACCTTTCTTTTACTTCAATAATGTCAAGAACACGGCTTGGATTGGGTCTGTATATGACGGGGATAGAAAGTTCATGCTCGAGGTTCTTATGAAGCTGGGGGTCGAGAAGCGGGTCGAGTTGTGAGGTTTTGTAGTAGGGCTATGTGGTATGTGTTATAGGAAGTGACATGGCGGAGATACAGTGTAACATTATACATGCAGCGGATACAGCTCTTGAAGCTGTGAAACCGTACCGTTGTTATGCAAAGAGTGCCTTTATGCGAACTCCTAAAATTCTGTGACCTTCCATCCATCTTCCCTATGAATATGGGTCTACATAACAACAAGAGAGCTGACTTGTACCCTCAAAATTCACACTAAAGTGTTTGCGGTGCCCTAGGAGTTCTTAATGAGAACATAGTCTGTTTGAAATAGCAAAAAAATGATGTTTCCTCAATAGTGAAACTTCTTATCTCAATTCTATACGCGTAGCCTACAGCTCCTGTAACTCTTCCTCATCGCTCTCCCTCCTCCTTTCTTCAGTCCTTACGCCTTTCGTCTCCTCCGCCTTCTCCTCATGCTGATACAACCTCATATTAACAAACATAGCCCAAAGTCCCAAATCATAACAGATCCTAAGACTACCTGCCGCCACAAACGCGATCCAAAAATGGTTGTTGCCCGCCAAAATCCCCGTCACGCTCGGACCTGCCGTCGCAGCGAGCGTGCGCACCATACTTGTGATACCCATAACCGCGGTTCGTTCCTCTGATTTCACAACTGCGGCGATGAAGGCGGAGCGTGGCGCTTGGTCCATGTTGTTCAACCCCGTGCGGATGAAGAAGAGAATCACGGTGAGCACAAGGTTGTTTGGTGTCGGGAAGAGGAGGACTGCTGCGCTAGATGGCAGGTGCGTGAAGACCATTGTATTTATCAATCCTAACCGCTTGGCCAAAGGAGCGGCAAAGATGGTGGAGAAGGATGACAAAATGTAACTGGAGGAGATTATGTCTCCAAGCGTTGACTTGGCAATATGGAATTTCTGGTCGATATAATACGTCGTCAGGGAGTAACCTACCATACCGTCGGCCAGCGAGTCGATGATTAACAGAAACCAAAGCTTATACATAATCCATCTTGTCTCGGCAGAAATTTGAGCAAATCGACTTTGTTTCTTAGGTTTCTCTGGCTCCTGGATCGGAACGGGACTGAATCCTTCATCGTCCTCTCCCTGGTTATTGGGAGCACCACGTTCATCCAGCATCATTTCGCTCGCCTCCGTCTCGACAGTCTCAGGTTCTTTATCTTCAGCCTCGCATTCCTTACTCAGTAGAAGAGTAAAAGTCATATTCAATATTCCACCAATAACATAGGCCAAAAAGATCTTATGGTAAGCATCCACGATCGTCCAACCCTCCTTCGCCTTGAAGAACTCAACCGCTCGACCCGAGAATTCTGTTCCGAGAGCTGAGCCAATGCTGGCTGTGGTAATATACCACGACAGGACATCAGATCTCGTCTTCGGTGTTGTGAGATGCGATAGCGTGCTCTCTTCTATCGCTCTGAATGGCCCGAAGTCACTGCCTGTGGCACTAATAATGCCGATGACAGCGGCGAAGAGCAACGCCCAGTAGTTCTCGAAAAGAGCAAAAACAGCTCCAGAGACAATCATCATCAAAGAGCCCAAGATAAGGATTTTTCGCCGCCCGACCTTATCCGCTACGAGCGTCAAAAGCACCGAGAGTAAAACATCGCCGGCCAGCGTGAGCGTCATGAACAGCCCGATATAAAAGTCGGAGAACTCCAGCGCCGAGAAGAATAGCGCGATGATCAAAGAGTTCGCCCCATAGGCAAACATCCTCACGCATCTTGATAGAATAAGAAGCCAGGCATCGCTGCCCGTCTCATATACGGACGCGATGCCAAACTCTGTGTATAGCCATTTGATATGCTTCACAAGCGAGGCCATGCTGTCTAGCTTTAGATGCATAGAAAAAACTCATCATGAGGCGCAATAGGTATTTATGGAAGTACAGAAAGTGGGGAAGATGGCTTTTGAGCGATTATCGGTGTTATTGGCGAGTTTGCTGTCGGCGGTCAGTGGCGGTTGGCTGGGAGCTGATCTGGAGTGGGGGTTGTTCGGTTTCTCGGCACAGAGATTTCTAGATAGTTTTTACACGTATATACAGCTTCACTGGCGACTCCATAGATGGAAGGCATTCGATCGTGTAATGTTTTGTGCGCGCACAAAAAGACATAGAATATATGTATCAAAGTATCAATTCAATGCGCAACAATCTCCTGTCTTGTGCGTATGGCCTCTTCCTCGGTGGCAAAGGTGTTTGTGACGTCATTTGTCCATTTGGATATATCCTCCAGTCCAGTTTCAGATGGGAAATAAAATTGGATTTCTATCGAGAGATTTCCGATATATCACCTCCATGCCGAATTTTCCCGCTATAAAGCCTTCGTCACGGTGCTGCTCTTAACGAGACCTCCTGAGTGAAGTTAGTTATTTTACGCTTGTTGATTAGTTTGCTATTGCATTTTTCATGTTTCAAGCTTCTTGTGAATAGAAAGCATCTGGATACAAGTCCATACAGTACAGGAAAAGAGCTAGGGGCAAACTACAAGGGCCTGTTATATCACGTGATTGGAATAGTTGAGTTCGCCTTGTCACCTCCCATTTCAATCAAGAATTTGGGGCCGGGGGGCTACGGGCTCAGAAATTCACTCTCTTTATTGGAATGCCTACCTCCAAATGTCTAGCTACAGCTTGAGGAATCAACCAAATTCGGTATATGCTTGAGGAAAGATCGCTTTGAGTTAGCTGATTGACAAAATCAGCCTTAATAGCGGATAGAAGCATCATAAATGGGTCCAACTCCAAAAGCTTATACAACAAGGCTCCTTTGTACAATGTATTGCACTAGGAAATATTAAGGCAAGTTGGTTTGTATGAATGTTTCAAATGTTACTACACGTCTTCTGTTTGTCAAATCAAAATGCCGAAAACACACTGACATCATCAAAATTGGCCTTCTCGAGAGACCTTACAGCCAGCAATTTTGGTGAAACTAGTGTAATATAAGCAATATATACACACCGCCAGCATCTAGTGCCCTGTTCACCACACTGTCTCGACATATGAAGCCGCCAGCTATCCACAAATGGCTCGCCTGCAGGAGCAAGCATCTTCATATGCGGCAAGACCGTTATTACAGCCGTTATCCACATCTGCATTTTCTACCCGTTCAGATGAGGCGGATTTGCTATGTAGTACCCAGAAAAATTATTGGCCACCTCCTAACACTTCTACTATTGGATATTATCGTGCAGGTCAATTAGGAAGCTGGATGGAATAACAGGACTTCCAATTCACAACAGGCCATCTTGAAATAACCACTGATTCAATAAAACAAGCTTATCTTGTGTCAGAGATAATTACTAATTTCTTCTATGAAACCGTAAGATTTTTCTCTTATCTAACTCTTCCTAACAACCTCTAGTATTTTTCTCTCAAAAATTCCTCTTTGCTCCCTTCACGATTGATATAATTATTCTCCCTCTCCTTTGCCATTCTCAATTCATCCACAGCCCTCACCATCTCCCGGGATACCGTGATTGCATTCGGTGGACACCTTAACTCCTCCTCAATACCATCTTTCCCTGCTGACACTAACGTCCGTACCTCAATAAGTTTCCCCATCTCGTATCCATCGACGGGCGATCTTGGAACAAGGCGATTCGGACGACGGGATGAGAGTGGAGAAAGAGGAGACAAAGGGACGTGGGAATGGTCCATGGGCGACATAGTAGATGCGTTGTCCTTGGATGTCAGCCAGTGTAGGACTAGAGCGCTGAATAAGATGTCCAGGTTGCAGCACATAAGACAGATCCACCCTGGCTCGCCTTCGAGAACCATCACTACAGTTAGATTTCTGTTTCTGTTAAAAGGAGTACGACACATGAGATGGAAGGAGACGTACGCGACGCTTGAAGTCAGTGTTGCGCAGCTACCAATGAAGGTTCTGAGAGCGATAGAGCGTGTTTGTGATGAAGGGTTGTTTTTGTAGGAGTACAGATCTGGGTTATATCAGATGATTGGCAACTGGTGAATTGGATGGACTTACTTCGCAGAGGGAGGATGAAGAGGGTAGTTAGATAAACCTATCGATGTCAGCAAAAATTTAGAAAGTGCGTGTGCATCGATACATTAACAAGAATGTCGAATGCGATGAGCGGAATCATGGCCGCTTTCTTCATGCCAATCCTGCAAGATCTATCTTCATCATAAATCGCGAATCGGCTGTTGCAATGGTAAGATTGATGTTTTTCATCATTTGGTAGTATATTTCTTACAAGTAAAAGTTCAAAACGATGACTACACAGTAGGGTACTACGTAAAAGTTAAATTTTTATTACCCGAGTTAGAAAAGAAATCGACTGACTGAGCATTCCGAACGAATTAAAAAGATAGAGCTTTGACTTCATTCGCGGCCTGGACGTTTTCCGGATGATATACTAAACACATCAATATGCATTTAGGTAATCATGATGCGCAAGGCTTACAGCACGCTCAACCAGGAAGTAATAGATGAGCTGTGAACGTGGATCTCAGTAAAACTGCGTTACTTCTGAATCGAGCAAACAACTTACCACCTAAAACAAATGCATCAGAACAATTCATGGCATAAAGGTTGTGCTCTTACCTTGGTGGTCATATAACAGCCCAAACACAGGAGAACAGCTCTCGAACACATTTCCTTCGAGCTATCCACACCATATGCTTGCGACAGAATTGCAGTCGAGAAGACGAAGATGATCGAATCGAGATAGATCAACAATATCACTGTTTTATCTCAGCACGACTTCAAAAAAGTGCTAGCAATAGTCCTCACGCCAACAAAGAAGAGGTAACCTATTCCATTTCCTCACATCCTTGACTCGTTGTGCTAGCTTGGGCTTCAGTACTCTTGTTTGAAATGCTGGATGGGTTTACAAACAGATACAGATCGACAGAGCAGACATAGCGATGAGTGACAGAATCACAGACGCGATCGTCCCTGCTTTTGTTTCTTTTTTGGGGATCGCATTTCGAGTCCATATTCCTTCCATGACGAATACTCCTGCTACTGAGCCGATAAAGAGAGGGATTCAGCGAAGCGGTGTAACGAAAACTTACTGAAGAGAAAGATGGAGCTTGGGGAATGTCATATCAAAGATATCAGGTTTGTCGAGAGCAAGCCCACAGGCAGCTAGTTTCCGTAGGCGTAGGCCGTGCAATGAACTTGCTTGCAGCAAATTCGGGATCTCAGCGCCTCCATCTGCACATCAACTCTGGGGCAGATGTACTTTATGACAGCCTTGAAAAAGCAAACCGTGCCGTCGCACCATCTCAAATGCTCGACAAAAAGAGTCTGTATTACTGAGAATTGACGAAATGTGTGAAAATGATGCTGCAACTGCAGACGCCATCATTGGGGACGCGGAGAGATTGGACGGCAGCGAGAACGCGAAGAATATGGGCTTGCGCAGGCGGGATCTCGCATGTTATATTTCATGTTACACAACCTTACGTGCAGGGAACTCGCTCGCGGACGATATCATCTGATACAGTGCATGGAAACTTGTTTTCTCAGTCTTCTGAAACTCTAACAAGTATGAAAATAATATGACTAGAGTGATCAAACACTACATATATAATTCAACCATCGTCTGGGGACTTAGCTAACAGCTACCGAAACTCTCGAGGCTCAGTGGCGTTAGAATAAGCAATTATGGGAGCACAACCCCTCCGTTGATCGACCTGTTTAAACTTCCCCAAGCGCCACCAACAAAAAGTAAATAAAAAATGAGCCATTACGCAGCCCAACCCTGCGAATTGGAAGAAATGCCGGTTAGATCTGTAAATCTGGGCTGGGACGACGACCAGATCGTGGTTAGGTGTTGTGATTCCCGGTTGTGGCGAGGCGGCTTGGCTCATCTGGAGGCGTCTGATGGCGGCTTGCGACACCAATTTTTCGAGTCCGAGTTGCATCACACAATGCGACACAATGAGACATAATTCCAACAAGGCGCATTATCTGCTATTATAAGAAGGGTCATAAGCTGGGGCTACTTTTGCCTTGAACTCTATAGCTGAAAGAACCCACGTGCGAATGGCTTGTTTTTGGACGCAAGGGAGACAGCTGTAACTGACAGCGTCTCAAAACATGATCTCTCGAATGGAAAAAGCAACTTGGTATTAAGATTTATTATTTTTATTTGTTTTTTTCCTCCCTTAAAAAGCCGCTTTGAAGAGTTCTGACATTAATAGCGATGCATTTTACAGTCGGGCAGAAAGGCTACTAAATTAGAGCAACATTCAGACGCTGCCACTGGTCAGAACAGCGCAGCAAGCCCTTGTCTCGTCTACTTTATTGATTTCTCTCAACGCCAAACTGCACCAACGGAATTTCTAACCTCTTCTGCGTCTTTGATTCCTCCTTAATCCTACGTTTCTCTTCCTTGGCTTGTTTCTTCGCCTCCTTCTTCGCTGCCTTGGCAGCTTTCTTCTCCTTCCTGGTTGGGCCTTTTGGAAATTCGCTCCACTGGCCTACCAAGAACCGACCTGGATGCACAAAATTGAGCGCGATACATGCAATCAACATCATCAAGCAATCCAGCACCAGGAAGTATGCCTCGTTGAAGGGGATTGGGTTCTTCTCGGGTTCCAGCCCAGAGGAGTATTCGACCAAGCGGAAGATGATTCGGACGGTGATAAGAGCAAGCGTCAGGTACAAGGTGTAGAGCAGGGCTCGCCACTTGCGAGGTTGGTCGAGGAGGACTCTGTCCCGCTCTTGCTTAAGCATGGTGAGGTGGAATTTTACGGCGACCGAGAGGAACAAGAGGATGCATATTTCTTGAAACCCGATTCCTCCCATGTATATGCGAATGCCAACCATCAAGACAGAGGAGTCTGGCTGGATCATTGAGCCGCCTGAGTCACGTTAGCAAAGCGCATCCCATCAGCAGGCGAAGGATCCACTGACCTCCGACTTGAACTAGGAACGAAAGAACATCCAGCCACACGAATATCTTGGCAACCTTGATTCCCTTAATTGCCCAGACCTTCTGGTCAGGTATGTAGAAATATATCATGCGCCCCATTACCATATATACAAACGCATTAATCCACATTGGCGCAAGCAACATTAATATCACTGATGGATAGACATAGCCATCTTCTTGCTGATTTTTCGTGCCCGGTGCTCGAATTGAGAAGCTTGCAAACTCCCACAGCGCACCCATGATAAGTGGCCAGCAGAGGCGGAGTTTCTTGTAGTAGAGGGCTTGGAAGATATGTGTAAAGGTTGTAATGCCAAAAAACACGGCGAAGACTACTGCGGCTGCGAATGAGGGATAGTAGGTGTAGTTTGCGTTGCAGGCGTACTCAGGGACGTAGCCGTTTTTATCAGGAATCATAGTGATGCATTCTGGCGTTGAGGTAGATACCGGCGCAGAGATAGTAGTTGCAGACATTTTGTATATGAATGAATCAGGGCTCTGAGAATTAAAGGTATAGAGAACGGATTAATGATTGATACTACTAGGAAAATAACCTGAGAGTGTTGACTCATGATATAGAACTATATACAGCGCAACGAACAACCAGAAGGGCGGGATAACTTTGAATCTGTCTGACACTGCCAAATGCTGCCGCGTCATTCCTGTATGTACAGCGATGTAACAAACCAGAAGAAAAGGCGAGAGCCATGAGGCTGAGGCCATTCTTATATCGATTTATCAGCAACGTAATTTAAATACCGTATCAGGAAAATGGCGAGGACCAAGCCATCTTGAAAACCATAAAAAGAGACGGGTATCCAACCACACTAGCAGCTAAGTCTCAGATTTGGGGACTGAAACTCTGCAAGGGCCAATATCTTTGGAGGATTTGCAGGAAGGATCATATTTCCGCAGCAGCAAGTTTTAAGCTTAATCCGTACCGTCATATTGTGGGGGGGAACTAAGCTTGATACTCTCATACTGTTTTATGGGCCGCAGCTCGAACGCGTGGTCCCCCGAACGGCGAGACAACCAATCATGATGGATTACGTCACAGCCGGGCCTTAAAATAACCGACTATTAATATGATCACGTGAGGTGTAGCTAACATCAAACAAACTGATGCGCAATCACGATATCACCCCCGGTGGATGATTGGGAGAGTTTACGGGGCTCCTGTCTCTCGAATAAGAAATGACTTAGAAGCAGCTCCCAGAAATCGGCAGTTCGAGATGTTGATGAGATTAATCTATTTCCTCGTAGTCTTGAAATGGCCAATACTTCTCAAACTCTCTCCTCTCGAGGATGCCCGGATCGTTGTAGCTACTACATAATCAGTTGGAGAAAATTCCTCAGGCCAGTGTTTAGTAGTAATCCAGCACCAGAATCCTAATTATTCCATTAAACTAGAAAACGTTGATGTTCAGGTCCGCCTACGTGACAACCGCCACCAGAACAAGCACCCCCGCAACTTGAGCACTATATCAGAGTTCAACAAGTGGGTCTCTAATATCAGGACAGGTAGAATACCTTATTATCCCTGCTTCTAGTAAGGTGTGCTGACGTAGTCGAGGACACTCTCTTTCCAAATAACACTTTCGCAGTAGAGGGGGAAGAATTCCTTCTAGGGCTATGGGGCCGGGAGTCCTGCGGATGATGAAATTCTAAAGTGGGCATAGGTGTAGTTGAAGAGCAGTCATAGCTTGGAAGCTGTAGTGGAAGAAAGGTGTTATCAATTATAGATCTCGAAAGTGTATTTTGATATGGACGACTTACAGTGGACGCTGTGCAGCTGTTTACAACATCTGCTGAAGGATTCAGAGAGTTCAGGTCCGGGGGCAGTTCGTCAGAGGATGTTTGCAAGCCAGTATCGGAATAAAATAGCAGAGAAGGCTGCAGCGAATGAAGGAGGGTTCTTTCCAGCCCGACTTTATCACAGCTCGTATTTTTATGAGCTCTGTGGAAGTCCTCTGCAGGCCAGTCTTCTGAGTAAAACCCAACCTCGGTTTCCGTGCGGTTCTTCCATTGAAAGACACCTTTCTTATTCCACCGAGAAAGGGCGTTCTTGAGGATAGATGGGTCACTAGTAGTGGGAATAGCAAGCTTAAGTTTAGACCCCAGAAATAATACGTAGTGAGCTAATATCTGACAGAGATGGCTCTTTATGGCTTGGATCTGGCCGGATTGATGCTGCAGCTTGCTAAACATCTCCTGTGATACATTTGAGATAGGTAATCCATTAGAGGAGTGTTAAACATACGGTGTCCGAGAGTGGTGTGTCGTTGGCTACCGGTTCAACGTATCCAACTGCAAGAATAGTCCCAACCACTAACAAAAACAGTGCCCGCAAATCATCACAGGAGCGACCCTGCAAGGACTGGGGTTTCAACTTTTCATCAAGGTTTCTAAGAAAGCTGTGGCCAGCCATAGAGCCGACTTGATATAATTCTGAAACGGTGAGCAAATGCTTGTCAGAGGAAGTGGGCTGTGTGTAAGCGAGTGAAATCGCGTATATCATTCGCTGAAAATCTACTATAGTGTTTTCTTGGACGGAAGATCTGACGAGTTCAAGGAATCGAGGAGATGACAGAGTGCCCACTTTGCTTGTATTAGATTCCATGGGATTATTCAGCCAGTCTACAATGTCGTTAGCGATAGAACCTAAATCCCATGTAACCTCTGATGCGAACTCGAGTGTGATTCGCGACAACAATAAGTTCTGGTCTTTGTTGATTAAGAGATATTGTTGGTCAGATGCAGGAATATCTATGCGCTATATTACTTATATGTTCTACTAGCAAGAGTCTCAACGAAGCACTTACAAAGTTCGAAGATGCTGACTTCATGAAGTCGAGTTCTGATACACCCAGAAAATGACAACGTCCGTTTCTCATGCGCATGTATAGCAAAGGGCAGCTTCTTGCAAGTGGCGCAGCGGTTGCTATCAGAGCACTTCAATAATTAGTATTTGCTCAAGCAGGAAAGTGGAGGCTAACTTTTATTTTCAACAACGAGCATCTCAGGCAGGCTCTCTTATCTCGCACAGCCTTCGCTTCCGATCGCTGTTGCGGGCCAAGCTTGGCTTTTTTTCTTTTTGAACTGCTTTCGCTCGTTTGTTCTATTACTCTGAAAGTATTAAACGAACCTGCGTGTGCATCGGACATAGCTTGAAATTTTGAAAGAGGCATGTTGGGTTGTCCTTAATGAAAAGGCAGAATGAATTGTGCGAAGAACCGTGCACTGAAAAGGATGGGGTGCTAGAGGAAAGAGTGATATTTATACCTGTACCAGCTGGATGTGATAGTTGTGTCAAACTTATGAAAGGCGTTTGTTGTTTGGGTGGAGGCTGGTGTGGCTGAGCTATGCTCTATTTCATTGGCAGCGCTTAAACGCCACGATCATGTTCACACCGAAGATGCCTTTTCTGTCTATTTTAGGCCAAATCCGGAATGCCCAGCTTTGCTTAGCTGTCCATACAAATTTCCAGAAGGGTTCTACACGGTGTTTTGTATTTATTGTTTACCTCACACTTTGAGTGATGAACTCGGCGGAGTTCCCAAAGTCTGCCGGCTTAGCCAACCTCAATATACAAAGGGGTCTTGTTACACCTACGCAGGGCGTATGTTGATAATTCTGACTAAGCACCGTCCGGAGCTACAAGGCCTCCCTCTCTCCGACTGCCCTCAATAACTCTTCACTGTTCTCCCCTAGAATTCCCTGGTTAGTTGGGATGCGATCATATATGGATGGTGCTTATAAGGCCCACGATTCGCAGCAAGTTCACTTAGCCTCTGATACCACCAGAGATACTCGGTCGAAGGGCCTACGCAGAACCTACCGGTATTTTTGGGGTCGTTGTTTTTAGGTATATCCACACTCTTGACTCCAGCACCCAATGAATCTTTAAAGAAAAGACCGCCATTGGCGGGAAACTGGACGCTAAACAGAATCCTTTCTGTATCTACTATTTTCTCCATAACCGCCATCCTCTCCTTAGATGTCATCACGTACCATGTATCTGCCAACTCTCTGCCTTGAACTCGTTCCATTATAATGTATTCAGAGCCAATTTGATTAGACGCCAATGAATCCCAATTGAAGACCTTGGGAATCGGAACACCATGGCTGCGCAAAAACTCCATTGTCGCAACTTCACTCGCGATGCCGTGCCTGTGGGGAATGGTTGAAGGATATGGGAGACGCGCGATGACCTTTAGGCCATCACGGAAGGTTACTTCAAATACCCGGTACGAACGACCTTCTGCAATTTTTGTGAAGAGTGTGATACTTATCAAAGTGAAAAGTGCTTGATTGCTTTTCTAATCAGACAAAAACGAGTTATATATACATCTTGCAGGCTGAGACCAAACCTATTCCGTACAGGGATCACATGACAGTTCACGTGACACATGTGGCCTTCAACAATATCAGTCCTCAGCAGCCCCACAGATTTGGGAACAACACGACATAGCTCATTTACGTTGAAATAAAGCCGCCTCTCAGAAAGTCGCAGATGCTCGCTGTAAATTTGAACTGGTATAAGTATTAGCGAAAGCGTATGCCAATGAATGGTTGGTGTGTCACATCAACTTACATCCATCTACCAGAAGTGTAGTTGAAAAGTGGATTCGCAGGATCACTGGTGTCAACCATGTCTAGCTGGCGTTTTTTCATGTTTGCCGAAAACTTTTGGTTATCTCTGCGACAAGGAGAGCAGATGCAACGGGGAGCTTTTTTCATAAGGCTATTCTACTGCATTTTGCGGATAACAAAAGGTGCTGTAGCACCGGGTCAGCTGGTACTAAGAAGTACTTTGAACTTGTGTTTACTGGAGTGACGTTGTGTCGGGAGTAGCAAAAGTATCCGGCTAGCTTACGGAGGCTGCTAAACTGCCGGAGTGGCCAATCAAAAAACATCTAAGTTCTGCGGCACGTATGCCACCAACAACCACTTGTATGAAACCAACAAATAGCATTGGGATACTTTGGGATACTCCTTTACAGACTCTGTAGAGCCATTGACGTAGAGGGTGTTATGCATACTGGATAAATTAGTTTAGGGTTATTAGAGCACCTATGAATTAACTAGAGCCTGCAAGGCTCCCTTTTGGATGACAGGCTTTGGGCTATTGATTTGGGGCAATCATGTTACGAAGAGTTAACATTCTTTCAATATTAAAACGTTGCTACCTTCCTCAGAACGAGTCAGCCCAACTCCTATATATGGGAGCGCTTTCATCTATCATACCTCATACTGCTAAGTGTCAACAAAGCCATGGACAATATATCTGACAAAGCCCGCTCGGCGGCAACCAAGAAGTTCACCAACATTAGTGTGAACCAAGGCAAGACAGCGTACCCCAAGACACAGAAAGACCTTGAGAATCTCGGTATCCGATGGGACCATGATGGAGAGGTAGAAGCGAACGGGACGACTTACAATAAGTTCCAAGTCTAGCCCAATGCAGGAGAGGTTCCACCCACCATACGTGAGTGGCGGGGAAAGAACGGTGGCACCCATGCTGTCATGGGAGTAATATACATAAAGAAGGACGGACTAGCACGGGATATTGCTGAGGGCTGGGACAACTTCCAAAAGGAATTTAAGGGTTCTAATTCTGATTCTGCGGGGCATTCTTCTTCTTCCTCTCAAGCGGCAACTGAAGGCTCTGAATCTGGGACCGGAGGTACAAGTTTGTCGGAATGGGTTTGGTGGAGCGATGAAGGCATTGGCATCGTCAGAGAGACGGGACCGACGAATAGTGGCGCACCCGAGAGTGGCGCTGATTTAGATTGAACATAAAGTACCAGAGAGAAAGTACTTTGTCAAATATACTAACGGGGCGGTCACTTGGCAGTGAGTTGATAGCGTGTAGACAGTCTGGACATCATGACAAGTATGAATTATGCTTCTGCCAATGGTATGCCTCTGATTTTCACATTTGGGCACAATCCACCAGATCAGCCATATTTTGCCGATTAACGCCACAGGCTGGAGGATTATACTTGCAATTATCACATTAGCTATAACGTTCTCTTTGTGTAGTATCGAATGCTGAAGACGTTAGGCTTTGGAAACGGAAATCAAATACAAACAAACAAGAGCTGAAAAGATCAAATCAGATCGAACCATATAGAAGAAAACCACGGTATAGAGGCAGAGACACAGCCTGTACTAGATGGATAGACATAAAATAAAAGTGGCCATTCAAGCAATACAAAGAACTCAAATGTAGTGATGACTCCATATTTGCGAATTCCTCAGCTTTAGCTTAATCGAGATAGAAGCACCTATAGCAATTACCAAATCACAACTCGCCGTTTCAACAAGAAGTTATAAATATATTGGTACTTTGGAATAGAAAATATGTATTCACCCTAAACCAATGAATTCTTGCTTCCACATCAATGCATTGAATCATTACGCGAGACAGAGTATAAGATGGGTTCAAGAACTTCCAAAGTTTCACCCGAAACTGAACACTATCTCCTCAGAGAAGCAGCCTTCTGATATTCGAATATAACGCGCCGATATATAAATGAATGTGATATCAGAAACCCATCCACATCACGCTTTCAAATACGTATTCAGTCAAAGGAACAATGTGATAAGAACGCTCCCTCGTAGCATTGGAGTTTTGAGTATCTATGCCTCTGCTTGTCTTACTTCCGTGGTCTATTATACACTCCCCACAGCCATGTGTTCCACGCGCCGCAATCATCTCTGCAGCCCGCAATTGATCTAAAATGTCTCGCGCCTCTCAAACCAACTGGGCATCTTCTCTCTATCGCGATCGACGAAAAGAAGAAAATCCAGATCCAAACCACACTCCTCGCTCTCCCCCCCGGCAGGCTTCTTAAACGTAACCCAATCCTGATAACAACGAACATCATCAGGGGAAGCAAGTTCCGAAGCGAATGCCTGCCACAGATGGTAAGACTCTCTGAAATGCTTATCCGCCTTGAATACGCCGCCAGCAAAAGGATAATCATGCGTCCAAGTGCTGCTAGCAAGTCCCCATTTTTCTGCCGTCTCCAAGATCCGGACAGCCTGTCGCGCGACCTTGCGGCGGTCATCCGACGCAGCGTTCTCGAACTCGGCCCGGCGATTGCGGATATCATCTTCGAGGTCCTGGATGTGATTTCGGTATCGCTCGTTGCGCTCGGGCAGCATAATTGTCTCCTCGTTAAAGCACCGGGCGTCCAAGTTGTGGCTCAGCACGCAGTATTTGTGGAATTCTTCTCGGGTCATACGACCGAGGGGATCACGTGGGTATTTTCCTCCTAGCTTGGCGAGCTCCTCCGCGATAATCCTGTCGCGCTGGATGGCGGCTTGGGGGATGCGGGCGGTATATTCAATAATGTCTCGCTCGTAGGATCTGATTTTTTCGCGGAACCTGGCGGTGTATGGATCGTTTGCCTGAATATCACGGAGTTTCGCCTGCTCGATCTTGGCGTCTCTCTTCCACGTGCGAATCATCTTCTCTAACTTGACGAGTTTTGCTGCTAGGGGAAGATCGGAGTCCTCCTCTTCGTCGAGACTAGCTCCAGCATTTGCTGATCCACCATTACGCATTTGATGCTTTTGATACTGAGCTTCCTCGCGTTGCTCCTTCTCCGCTTTTGCTCGCTCCTCTCTATCACCCTCTTCATATAGTCTCTGCTGCTCATCAGCGGCGTTTCTCTCCCGCTCGCGAATCTTCTCCTCCCACTCCTCCTGCATGGCTCTGGCCCCTTGCTCCTTAGCCTCCCGCTCTTGCTCTGCTGTTGACTTAGATCGAGTGCCAAAAAAGGTGCTAGCCGACTTCTTGAAGCCGTGAGAGGGGCGATGCTCTTTCTCTATAATCTAGTTAGTAGAGTTGAACCACGATGATGAATTAATATTTACCTTTGCCACTCTTTGCGCTGGGAGATCCGTTCTTGGCTTGATTCTTGTCGCTGGAACTCTCGCCGGTCTTCCAGAAGGCAAACTTTCCAGGGCTGAAGTAAGAGGCCTTGGACGGCGTGGGCTGATTGGCTGAGTCGTTGCTATTGTCTGGGGCATTGGCTCTTGATTCTGAGAATGCGGGACGAGATGCATTTGATGGCTTTGCTGGGGTCCTTGATGTCTGTTCAGCTGCCTTTTGTCTTGCGGCGGCAGCCCTCTGTTCTGCGACAGCAGCCTTATGTTTTGCGGCGGCAGCTAATAGATCCAGCTTCGCATCGTAGTTTCTTCGGCGCTCCTCATCACTTAACAACTCGTACGCCTCCTGTACTCTACGGAACTGTGCAGCCGCATTGGCCGCCTTGTTTTTGTCGGGGTGCCAGGTGATGGCGAGCTTGCGATATGCCTTTCTGATTTCGACCTCGGTCGCTGTGCGAGCGATGCCGAGGACCACATAGTGGCTTTCTTGAGAGTTCATGGTGGGTGAGATAGATCGGAGAGGTGATTTGAGTGGGGATTGTATGGAGGTGCGGAGGTGCGGAGGTGCTATCTCGAGGGCTTCGAGAGAGTAGTTGGTGGTAATGGCCGCCTGCTTACAAGTTATGTTAGAGAAGCTAGCTAAAGGTGAACACAAGTGACAATTACTACTCACCACCTTGTTTCTGCCACAAGAAAAAGCGGAGCATTGTGCGTCGTTATCAGTATTTGTTTTTCTTTACAGAAAATCACAAAGACTTTAACATTTCTTTTTTTTTTTGGTGAATTCTAGTTTTTGCATTTGCTGTGGAGGCACGCAACCAAGTCCGGCATCCCGGGGCCCCTTTAGTTTACATGGTGGCTAAAGTAACCTATCTACGAAACAGCAAACCGACTTTCCTTAACAGCAATCTCCCATGCTACAGTTTGTCCTTGTCCATTACGGTTCGTCTTCGCTCTCGAGCCGACGCCCCTGAAATAGCCGAAAATAGGCGAGCGACTCTCATTGGCCCTCCTAAAACTGTTTGGCGGGTGTCTATATTACCGTGGGAAAAAAACATTGTGAACCTGGTATTGTAGTGCAAATGGCAGTTGTTCATGAGTCGGGCCCCTGAATTAGCCGAAAATTGGCGAGTAGTGGTGATTGGTTATCCCCAAGGTGCTTCGCGAGTGCATATGTTATTGTAAAAAAAAAGAATATTGCGAACTTGGTATTGTAGTGCAACGAATCCATTATCTGAAACTCTCGCAGATGGCATCTGCTAACACGTCAATGCCCCTGAAATAGCCTAATATTCGCGAGCAACACGGATTGGTCCTCCCTGAGGTGCTTGGCGCGTGCAGATGTTATTGTAAAAAAGAACACCGTGAACATGGTATTGTAGTGAGTGCAGCAAATCCATTGTCTTAACTTCCGCAGCAGATAACTATTGTAGATCAAATACAGCCCAGACCCAGTTCCCCACCAAGATATAAGTACACCTCTCCCCCAACCTTCAATTCCACTTCCACTTCGTTTCTTCACCCCCAAAGTAACTGTACGAATCTCATCCACAAATCAAAGTCATGCCTCCCCCAAATCACTACGCTTACCTCGGCGCGCCTACAAATGCCACCGAGGAGGAGCTCAAAAAAGCATACCGCCGACGGTCCATGGAGCTCCACCCGGACAAGAACCCCGGAAACCCCAACGCGACAGCAGACTTCCAAGCCCTTCAAAAAGCATGGCACGTCCTGAAAGACCCATACCGGAAGGCGCACTACGGTATGTTCTCACCTTGCACCCGCACATCTCCCTACCCTTCTACGAAACCCAATATCCCACAGGCTCGACACCGCATGCAGGGAAAATGGGAACGTGGAAATAAATGCGCGTGCTGACCATCCCCCGTCAAAGACTGGCGGCTCGGCCTACGAAGCACCCCCTACCAAGCACCACCACCACCGCCCCAGCCCCAAACAAAACAAGACCCAACATCAGCGCGGTCGGCGGAGCAGGCCGCGTTTTGGAAGCAAAAGGAAGAAGAATTCCTCGCGCGCGAGCAAGCCCGCAAGACAGCCGCCCAGGAGGCGGAGCGCTCGCGGCGGGAGGTCGAGGCGCGGATCAAGCGGCGGCTGGCGCGGTGCCTGGGCGCGGGGGGGTTCGCGTCGCGGCGGGACCGCGTGTGGAAGGCGGCGGTGAGCGGGGCCGAGAGGGCGCTGGAGGACATGCTGGACCCGCGGGGGGCTCGGTGCAGGGCCGAGGCGAGGAGGGGCGCGGAGGCCAGGCTGAGGTGGGTCTTGAGGCGGGCGGGGGTGCTGAAGAGGGGGGCGAGGAGGACCTGGGATGGGATGGGGAGGGAGGTCGAGAGGGACGCGCGGGTTTGCCAGGAGGAGATCTGGAGGGCGCTTTTCGGGAAGGCGGAGGCTGGGGGCGGGGTTGCGATCTAAGGGGTCTGCATTGGGAGAGGGAAAGGGGGAGGGATTCGGAGGGTGGAGTTGCGTTGGTCTCTTTATTTGGTTGTGGTTGCACTTTAGCATGAGGTTCTCTGGCCCGACGTATATACACACTTAAATCACTTCAGCACGGACTGAATTAATGGATTAGTTTTATGGTAATGGTTATCTTTTCATTGAGTGGATCGCCTACATTACAGTGAGGGTATCGGTACAAATAGCCTATCAAGCACGCAGTTTATGCGTCACAGCCCAGCAGAGGTGCACTACCATATGCCAGCTACCAGCACACTTCACTATGTTAATTAATCAAGAAGCTGGAGTTTCAGGTCTTTCTTCACGCCCGCCCTCAAGCCATCTCTGAAGTACGTTGGACTCAGACTCCTGAACAACTTCGCTCTCCTCGACAATATCTGCAAACGGGTCGTAGGTATCTGTGTACCTTTGCGCTAATTCATTCCACATGTCCTCAGGGAGGAGAGGCTCTTCGTAGCCGATCGTCAACCCAAACCTAGCAACCGCAACCTTCGCTTTCTCGAGATATTCCCAAGGCCAGGGTGCCGAGTTTCTTGGTGTCAGCCATCTTGGTTTCTCGGTCCACTCGAACTTGATAAAGATTTCCTCAAGCTTACTCTGCGGGTACTTCGACTGCTTCAGTGATGAAAATTCAGTGAGCCAAGACACCCAAGCAACTTGCTGATCGACGGTGAAAGGCTCATGTTGGTTCACTGGGGTGATGTCCAAAATCAAATGCGTAAGAAATGGGGGAAGTTTTGGGAGCGCGGCTTCAGGGGTTGCAATTGACATGAAATCGAACCCGGATATACTCAGCTTCTCGACGCAAGGATATTGGGAAAAATCGAGCAAGATCTGGTTCTCATAAGGAATCCTGCCCAATTTGATAAGCTTCAAAGTCTTTCTGTGAATATCCAGAAGTTGCTGCACCATAGCACAGTCATACTTGGATGCCGAGGTAGATCTGTACAGCTCATCGAAGTTCAGCTTTTCCAGATGTTCTGGCATTCGGAGGATCACTTCAGTCACATTTGGGTCACAGCATGGATCAGACAGTCTTAGCGATGTCACCTTCCACGAGTGATACTTGCTTCTTGGCGCAAGTTCTTCAAGCTCGGATTCGGTAATTGTAATCGACCGATATCTGTCGTCTTCATCTTCGAAGTCGCTGAACCATGAGGCAAAGGGGTCGTTGCTCTCCATACCAGGGCCATATTGATCGATCGAAAGCTCTTTCAAGTTGGATGTGTTGAGAAAACCAAATAATAAATGAAGGGACGGGAGAGTGATATGCAATGTTTCAAGTGACTTGAGCGCCTTCACAGCATCCAGCAGCGGCCAAGTGAAGGGGGAAGTTGCCAATGTGGCGTGTTCTGTGTGGATTCCTACCATGCGAGCGTTCTCACAGAGTTGCACTATCCGAACAATATTCCGGCAGGCAATGGGTCCCAGGTTGTCAAGATCAAGGTAGAAAGATCGTGGATATCGTTGCAAACACGGCCGGTTCTCCAAAGTTGCAAGTAGCAGTCTGGCGCGACGAGGAATGTTGACGCCACCACGTATGGAACCTAGCCAGGTCTGCCGAAAGAATATCTCATCGTATGTAGTCTGCCAAGTTTTACAGACAAGCCTCAGTCGGCCATTGGCATCGTTTGCCCCGTCGACATCATGTTGCTCCGTACCATCTTCCGAGCCATCTTGGCTGTTCTCAGGAATGATGCTCTCCTCCCTTGTAAGCTCATCTCGGAGGCTTCGATGGACTGTCGAATGCTCGAGTATCTCGAGCAAAAGCTCGTCAGGTAACCGAGCGATGTAACATTCTGCCGCAGTGGATGGTTCGCGGGGATTCGAGTCTTCGGCCACCACCTTGAGTCGACGATCAACGATGGTTAAGAACTTTTGCCTCCAAAGGGGCATTTCGACCGATATTGAGTGGTTGGCCTTTCTTTGCTCTCCTGGGATACCCTTTCGACAAGCTGGCAGGGCTACCAGGCTATCCCACAGGCTCCAGCCGCGCCGCGCGCAGACGCGTCGAGAGGTGTACGAAATATCTAGCGAAGGGACCCAATGAACTAAGTACGTATGAAAAGGCTGAACTACACCAAATGACACGGTTGTCAAAGTTGCAAGACTGTTCCCGTTGAGATTCACAAAGTTTAGCTGTTTGGCAGCTGCTGACAGCAACAGAGTATTATTGATGACTAATCGTGCTTCTTGAGCCCCAGCCTAAACATAGCACAGCCCCCAAAAATATTCCATCTAGCAGCCTCTTCACTATAATATTCCCGCCCAACCCCCCAAGGAAGTTGATGTGCTCTACAATATACTTAAATGAAGCGGAGTGATGAGAATGAAAATATTCAACATCACAGCACAGCCTGAAGATTCAATGGAAAATTTTTGCAAAGTGTCATGCATGCAAAGCATGAATACCATGGAGGGATCGTTGTACAGTAGATGAGACGGACTAAGATGTCATGCTCATCCGGCGTAGATGATGCTTCTTGTAAAAGGAGGAGAGTCACATATTCCGTAGCGACTTGAGCAGGAGGAAAAGTGATTCGAATGGAGGAGAAATAAAGTAGGTTTGAATGTTGGTATGCATTAATTATTGACATATAAACAGTCTTTGCCTATGTACAGTACCACACTGGATCTCTAATGCGACGCAAGGAAATGGCTGTGCCTGGTGCTCTATGCACCATATTGGTATCCCGATGCCTCTAAAATATTACAAGAAAGGCGCATGCGTGCGCGACGTCATTATAGCATTTTGCTTTTCTTTTCTCCCAAGCAAGCGTTCCGTCCCTCATCTAAGCAGTTTTCTCCTTCTTGGTGCTCTTCTTCGGCACACGCGCCAACCAATAAAGGAAGACGGCCATGGCAACGTTGAACACAATGTAAACGAATAATAAGCCAAAGTTCCTCCACCGTTCACTATACTTGCTGCTCACCCCAGCCAAGAACACATTTGTGTCTTTGAGCGTACAGAATTGACAGTCCGAGGTGGCATTCTCGTTCAAGATGTAGCCGCCCGCCATGTCAATATATGGCTGCATGTACTCAAGACAGGTAGAACCCGCACGCGGATCAAACCGCAGGTACTCGATGGAATCGCAGACAACTTCTGTGTTAGCGAGGCCAGTAGACATGATACCCGCCACTAAATACGTGAATGGTGAGACTCGGTACATGAAGATCCAGAATCCAGGAAGCGTATCTGGGCCAGCGAGGACACCACAGAAGATCAAGCAGAGTGAGAAGAGCAGATTTGCAAGATTGGCGGCCGACTCGGCGGTCTCGATGCCCGCGATCATCATAGTAGTGAAGGTAGAAGTAAAGAGCATGAAACTGAGGATGAAGAGAAACATGAGCCCGCCGCGCTCGGTGACTGCGTCTGTTGGCTCGGCGTTATGGTATAGTCCGATAGGGTAGTACCAGCAGAAGAACATGAGGGCTGCCATCAGAGAGTTCCAGGGGATCTCGACGAAGATATTGGAGAGTATGAAGACCTGCCAGGAGTATGTTTTCGATGGACGCTCGCGGACCTCGTAGAGAGAGCGCTGAGTGACGAAATGAGGCATGATTTGTTGAACTAAATTGCCAAAAATGGTGAGTAGCATGAAGATTGAGAAAAGCTGGTTGGTCATTCCTTGCAATGATGTGCCTGCGTTCCAGAAAGAGAAGCCAATGAAGAGACCGGTGGCGACGCAGAGGGCGGTCTTGGAGTAGAGGTATGACGGCGTTCTCCAATATTGTGCGAATACACGTACGCATACCGTATACAATTGGAGCCAGAAAGAGGCAGCATATGGATCCAAAGCCGCTGGATCGATATCAACAGGTTTGCGGATAAGCTCAGCTTTCATTTCGGCAAGAGTAGCTTTAACGGCGGCACGTTCTGGTGAGTTATTCCAAACCTCCGGCCAGTCGATATCTGTCTGCGAACCAGGGGCTGCTCCAATGACAGCCAACATCCATTCAGCGGGATTGTCGTCGGTCCCACAAACAGGTGACCCGTTGCGTTCAAAGTAGTTGGTCAATGTTTTTGAGTTCTCTCCAATCTCTCCGAAGTAGACTGTCCTACCGCCTTTAGCCAAGAAAAGGAGCCGATCAAATTCCTGAAAAAGAATGGCAGATGGTTGATGAATGGTGCAAAGGATAGCCTGGCCGTTGTCGGCGAGTTTTCTAAGTAGGGCACAGATAGACCAAGCGGTCTGACTGTCTAGACCGGAGGTGGGCTCATCAAGGAAAAGAAGAAGTGCGGGCTTCGCTGCCATTTCAACACCAATAGTAAGACGTTTGCGTTGTTCTACATTGAGGCCTTCACCCGGGACACCAACTACAGCATCAGCGTATGATTCCATCTCAAGGACCTTAATAACCTCATCAACATAGGCGATTTTCTCATTATACGGCGTTGATTTTGGCTGGCGTAGAAGAGCGCTAAAGTTCAAGGCCTCTCTCACGGTCGTAGTTGCCAAATGAAGGTCCTGTTGTTGTACGTAGCCTGTTTTCCTCTGGAAACCGCTGTCTCGTTGATGGCCATCGACAAGCATTTCACCAGTAACCACGCCCATGGTGACACGGCTTGCAAGCACATCCAGGAGTGTGGTTTTACCAGCACCAGAGACACCCATCAGGGCGGTTAGTGTCCCAGGTTTCACCCAACCATCAACTTGATCGAGCAACCTACGACCTTCGCCCTTGATCTTGATGTCGTAATTGACATTGTCCCAATGGAATACGGCAGTCTGCTTTTGGATATTGATAGGTGCATCGGGGATCGTTCTCTGTCTTGACATTACGGTTTCAATGTTCTCGCGATCCTCAGCCTGAGCTTCTTCATCGGGTTTGGGTCCGAGAGACGGTACGTTGCCACGTCTGAACAGGAGAACTTCTCCTTTGGACTTTTGTGCTGTAATGTACTCGGTAGCAATGAGATAAATAGCACAGCCGAGCACGAGGAGCGCCCAGACAATCCCATAATTTCTCCACAGATTCCCAGTCTCATATCCATAATTAACCTTAATATAGGTGGTGCCATCGACAAAATCTACTCCAGCAACGGATCCCGTAGCAGTACAAACACGTTGTTGATTAGACACGTCTTCATATCCTGGGCCTGTGGGAGTAAAGAGGGAGCAATCAAGACGCCGACCCTGAAATTCGTTAATCATCAAAGACTCAAAGGCATAAGCAACAGGATTGATATAATTGATCCATCTAAACCATGGTTTCTGCAGCAGGTGTCAGCAGGCTTATGTGATAAAATGGATCTCGACTTACCATGTAGCGAATGGGTATGGCAAACCCTGTGTAAATGACCAAGGCGAGAATGAAGATAGCGGCTGGCGCCATTGCTTGGGACAATGTGCGAGAGAGCGCAGCAATGGAGCGGAAGTACATCGACATGGTCAGCGTACAGGTGAAACAGAAAAGCAGAAACACGAAGTATGCATCTGCTTCTCTGCGGAGGTTGGTCATGAAGTATATGGTCGTTCCAAATAGAATCGAAACCCCAATCTTGGAAGGCAAGTCACAAATCATGGACGCAACGGCTTCGGCGGAAGGATGATAAAAGGCGTACTTGGTGTGTTTCTCGACAATTGGACGTTGGGCATATAGAGTTAAAATCTAAGAACCGATTAGAATGACTTGCTTTTTACGTGCAGTAGAGCTTAATGCTTACCTCCAAGGCACTTTGGAAAGCAGCCATGAGAATCGCGAAAAAGAGTAACGCTCCTTTGCTAAAAAGACCCGCAGTGTTAGGCTGCAAGTTGTAAAAAACGCTGCCGATGATCAGGCCCATCACAGTCTGAGCGAATAAGATGGAGAAGAAGATCTCGCTGTCTCCGCGTAGTCTGTCAAAACCACGGTCCATACAAAGCTTAACCTGCATGGCGAATGAGAGGTTATAGGGGGATTTGACCCGTTGCTGCTTGGCTTGGGTGGCTGCCGAGGAGTTAGCGTGTTGTCAAAAAGTTCTTTGACTAAATTTAATAGAATTCATACCAATACGAGACTGCTTGAATTTTTCCAGTGATGGACCACCGACTGGGTACTGTCTATCGAACTCCTCAATTTCACGTAGAAGCATTGCCCGATCCTCACTTTCCTGCCATCTTTTCGCAAACTGATCCGGGGTATAAGGTACGCTTCTCTCAAAGCCTGCCCGAATCACCCGCTCTGCCGGACTAGTTAAGGAAGTCAGGAAATCGGCAGTTGTTTGTCTAAGAGGACATTCGAAACCCATATTCACAAAAAACCTCTTCGCGGCATTAATGTTCCCGAAATAAATCTGTCGACCTTCGTACAACACCGCCACCTTGTCGAAGACATCGTAGATGCTTTGCGAGGCTTGGTAGATGGCCACAATTGCAGTTGAGCCAGACAATTCGGTTGAAAGTCTCATAGTTTTGACAAACTCTAGCGCGGTGGCGGAATCTAAGCCACGGGTACTGTTATCCCAGCATTGGAGAGGACTTTGTCCCAAGGCCGCCTCTGCAATGCTGACACGCTTTCGCTCTCCTCCACTAACCCCGCGGACGAAGTCGTTTCCAACCTTGGTGTTCAGAGTGTGACTGAGACCAAACATAGCCATGATGACATCTCTCATATGCTCCGCGTATTGGTCTCTAGTGACACCGGGGAGTCTGTTTCTGGGAGCTGTGAAGAGATTAGTAGCGTGTCTTGAAATTGAGCTGTATCCGTGCTAGACATACCTCGCGCTCTTGCGGCAAACTTTAGTGTTTGACCCACGGTCAAATGCGGAAAGTGCACATCTACTTCTGCTTGGTAGATACACTCTCCTCTGAAATCCTTGTGCATTTGCGCCATTGAAATGCCCTGGTAGTTGATATAGGAGGCGCTGTCAACGAAGAAGCCATCCGTCTCACCAGCAATCGTCTTCAGGAGGGTCGAGCATCCACTGCCAGGTCTTCCCAGCACAACCAGCATTTCACCACTTCGGATCAGGCCATCAAAGTCTCTCAGAATCTGAATCTTGGTCTTCGTTTGCCGTCCAATGATCTTACTAAAGAGTGCCCCTGCTTCTAACGGGTAGTTGCCAAATGTCTTCTGGTAGTCCGTTGGCTGACCAAAACCATGGGCGTTGAGGTTTCGGTAGGCAACACCAGCCGTTCTTTGCGGATATCTCTCCGGGTCTCTGGACTGGAGGCCAAGCAGGGTCTTGGTCCAGGCACGGGCATTAAATTTGCCCGAGGCAGGATTGAGCAATGGGTCATCGGACCCTTCGAACGGGTTGACATGGTCTCCTCCGGAATTCCTGACGGAGTGTTGAGTAATGGCTCTCGCGAGCTCGTGAACCTTCTCCCTGTCATGGGAATCCACATCGTCGCGGGATGACGCTGCCGTGGCTGTTTCGCTTCGTTGCTGATATGACTTTTCAATATCGCTATCGCCCACTCTCAATGTCGAGGTGCGGCTGCGTTGCTGTGACTTCTCGCCCTCGACTGAGTGCTCATATGCCTTATCTGCGATAGCATCTGGTGCCACGACGAATGGCACCGTGCTAGCAGCCATTTTGGTGCGTGTTTGTCGTCAATGTGGTGGAGGAGAGACAGCACAATTATAGTATAATGTCTATAAATGATCGAGCAAGAGGAAGGAAGGCAGCGAGAGCGAGAGATGAAGGAGAGTAGAATTAAGCTGAAGCCGAATGAAAAGGAAAGAAAGAAAGGCAACAAATAGAAAGGAAATAGGCAGTCAGGCTGAAGGGAAACGGAGCAAAAGATAAATCACGAAAATGATTATTCCACGGGCTCGAACTACCAAGAAGCCAAGATATCCCTATGTGGTGCAGATGCATGTTTGCAGGGGTGGGATAGTGGGATATGCGAGATGGATTGGGTATTTTATTTTTGAAGTTATGGTTTAAATTGGTTTGATGGGTTACTGGGTTACTGGGTTAATGGGTTTTGAAGGGTTTGACGTGTTTTGATGGGTTAAGGTTACACGCAATGCTTGGGTGGTGGGGGGTTGAAATTGATCACCGTAGAAAAGGCCACGGAAACGGAAACTTGAGGCTTCCGAGAGACTTGATAGGCGAAGACAGGAACAGTATATTTACTACCTACGTATACAGTCGCTGACTCATCGGTATGGAACAGGAACAAGCTGACTGTGATTGGTCAATCATTTACGGGCCATCCAATGAAAGGCAGTCAGGTACGAGACGTACAAGAGTAACCGAACCCGAGCACGATTGCGACCGTGCGAGAGCTCGCATTATCATGTCCCTTGCTTTCTACGAAATACGCTATTCTATATATCAAAAAGGTAGCTTACTTGAGGGCTGACTCACTCACAGTACATTGCTGTAGGTAGGAACACCCAGAGCCTCACCCGTCGTTCTGAGTAAAATACTGTCATCTACCATACTACCCTACTCCGGCAAAACTCCACATCAAGATCCATGGTTACAACCCTCTCTCCCCAGCATGTGATGACGCCTTGAACTGCATCTTTACAACCCTTAACCTCCGCGCCGTGCTGGGCTTTAAGCGTTAACGGTCGTCAAGATCCCGTATTTCCACCGCCGCCAGCACGGAGTATAAAGACCAACCTGTTGGAATGCCCTCTTCTGCTCGAATGAGGCAACTAATCAACCCCATCGCTCATCAGAAGCTTCCGGCGCCCGCCCGAGGGGCAATGCCAGATCTCCAGTCCTGGCGGGTGATATGATACCGGGGTACAAGAGGAGTTTCCTCCCAAATCAAGTCAAGTCCGAAGAACGGCATGGCAATCTTTTTCATTATTCCTCCCACCGCGACCTCAATATCCATCTACGGTACAAAAAATACTTCAGGCTGGTTATTTTTGGTGGGGTTACCACCGCTGTCAGCGTGCCAAGATTGACCCTTACCATGGAGATCAAAGTGGGACGGAGCCTTCGGCTGCCCACAGTGTTGGAATCTCCCCAGGGTTTTCCCATCTTCCGCCCCCCGGTCCCATATTTTCGCTATTATTTCATCCCTTCGCCGCACCGTTTCGTAATAATCACAATCACACAATTGGATGCCTGGATCAAACAACAGTTTCATACACGTCAATCTGTCTTCATCCTTTGGAGAAACGCCCTGAGCGCCGGCGAACAACCGTTGTTGTCGCCGACGCTGATATTTGACCCTTAGCCTTTGGTGTCTTAACAGCCTTCCGTGGAGCAGACTCGGTCTTTTGCTTCTTTGGATTAGCCTCCTCTTCAACCGCCTCAGTTTCTAGCTTCGAATCCTCTTCCTCGTCTGTTGTCCCAGATTTCGTTTTCCTCTTTTTCGTTTTCGGTTTGCTCTCAGTAACATTGTCAATTGCTTCTACAGCTTCTTTGTTTGCCTCATTAATATCCCCAGCTGCTGCGCCAGTCTTCTTTTGCACACTCGGCACCACGCAGCTCGTTCTTCCGCCGACAGTTAAGAATGTAATCGTCGCTCCGTTGGGCAGTTTTCTTGGGGCATCCTTCTTGCCCTTTCCCCAACGATGGTTGAATATCCATTCATCTGGAAATTTGCTAGAGTCCCCAAGTAAATCAACTGCAGTCTTGGTTATGTGGAGTATCGAGGCGCGTAACTGCTTCAGCTGCGCTGATGAAAAACTATCGCTGTATTGTTCAGGATGCAGCTTGGCATGATATAAGATTTCGTCCCTATACACGTCAATAGCTGCAAATACAGCGACTAAAAAATATTGTCTCACCCCACCCAATTGCCAATTCCCGATATATTTGCTTGATCTAAGAGCAGTGCTTTGATGGGAACTTTCTTGCTCTTAACCTTATTCTCAAGCCACTTTTCCGTGATAACGTCTCTGTCGATGACCGGGTCAGGGCCGTTCTCCTTGAGAGGACTGGTATTTCTGATGTCCTCGGCTGGACAATCAACTAGTCGTATCCTCCCGAAACGGCGGGCATCTGTGAAAGCCGCTTCGACCTTTGGCTCACCGTCTGTCTCTAGTGTAAACTTCCAATACTTCGGCGGCCACTCTTCTGCTTCGTCCGTCCCTTTTGGGCGATAATGTACTGATGGTTGCCCGCGAATGTGCACCCAACCTATGTATTTTAGCACGCACTCATACTCATCTGGAAAGAGTATTCCTACCTGTCATGCCCAGATGCATCACAGGATGAGGGGCAGACTCCATCGTTAACCTCCAGAAAAAGTTAGCCCATTGGATCTGAAAAGAGGAGATAAATACCAACCAGAAATATTTGCCCTGCTGGCCCGCGCCGATGACTTTCTTGCCCGTAAGCGCCTTCTGAAATTCCGCACCGGTTCCGCCGACTTTACCAAAGACGCTGGCGTCATCCTGGGCGCTGACGACCTTAAGAGTTTTGCCAACTAGAAACTTGCGTAGATAATGCACAATGCGTGCCACTAATGGGTATTAGCAACCGTGGCAGATGACTTCATAGACGTATGGAATGGAGATCATGAACTACCTTCTGCGATCTCAGGCATTGCTCGAACGAGGGGGTTCCCAGGGTGATATCGACGAGACGGTGGCAAAAATGATAAGGGGATTGAACAGGTGATTTGTGGTCTTAGAGATGTGCTGTCAGTGGTAATTTGAGTGAAAAGCAGGCGGATGATGGATAACGAGGTGTTAGTAGGCGCGATGTCACGAAAGAGAAACGCGACATCCCGTGATCTGCTGACTAACGAAGGTTAAATTCGAATTGCCGGGATTTATTCAACCTCGGCCATTCACCCGAACGTCTCCACATGACAGGAACCTCTTTCCCGTTATTTCTACCCGAATGTCACAAGCTTGCACCTAACTTACTACCTACCATTCCATCAAAAGTCACTCCCTTTTTCTTTCTTCCCCAGTACAACAACAACAGCAAAACAACCACTACTTTGTTTATTTTATTGATTCTGTTAGAAGCAGATTTTGTATACAATAGAACGCCAATCAAGTCAACATGGTCGCAGACGCACTCATCTACCACCCCTCGGTGACGCATTACCTCAAGTTTGTCGCAACTACCGTCGGTCGTGACAAGGTCCTACGGACCATTCAATATTTCGCACGTTTCTACGCCTGGTACCTGTTCCGCACAAATGGTACGCCAGCAGAGATTGCCCCCTGGGAGGCAATGAAGAAGCAGTTTGGTCTCATCCGCAAAGGCATGAGGGTAAGTCCCTCCGTTCAACTCTTCCTATCGTCCCCAGATTTCTTCTTAATCTGTGCTGCGCTACTATAATTGTCACCATTCAATGACAATACTAATAAGCTCCAAGCTCGGCAAGAACGTTGAACACTTCAAAGCTGCCTCCATCGCGGCAGACAACAAGTCACTCGACCCTGTCCTCAAATACTGCGCCGTCGGCCGTCAGCTTGGGTATGCAGGCTACCTATCCCTCGATGCTCTCACATTCCTGGATGTGGCTGGCATCCGGAAGTCGCCCAATACCAAGAGATTAGCGCAGGAAGCCTATCGGTTCTGGTTAATCGGCATCCTATTTAGTACAGCGAGCGACCTGTATTCACTATACGGGTTGCGGGCACAGCAACAAAGACTGGATAAGAAAGACGGGGAGAGTGTGGTTGCTAGTAAGAGAATTGAGAAGTATGTAACCCCGAGGTGTTGATTAGAGGTTTTGGAGGAACTTAATAGAAGTACAGCGCTAACAGAAATTAGTGAGAGAGCTTCAGTCACCAAGCAGCTTATTCAAGATCTCTGCGATCTTGTGGTGCCGGCTGCGGCGCTCGGATATGCGAACTTCGACGACGGATTTGTTGGATTGGCCGGTACAGTCAGCAGTTTAATCGGTGTTCATAGCCAGTGGAAGAAAACTGCGTAGGGGGAGCCGGTTGCGGGTGAAACTCGTGATGGGATACTTTGCAGAGCGAAAGGCGTCCGACGGAAGAAGACTTTGATACCTTTGCACTTATTCACATATCGTCAGGAGGAAAATCCTGCGATGTTTTTGACACATCTGCACATAGCTACGTATGGTTTTGAAGTAGGCGAAAGAATTCTACGATAGAGTCTTGGAATCTTGAAGTCCAATTATCCGTGTTTTTGAGTTGTACAGGTTCTATCAACACTTGTTTAGTAAGCTCTTTATTCCCTCCTATAACCTCAATCAGTGTGCGAGGTCCACATCGCAGTAAGGAAGTTCCGTACTGGCCTAGGGTACGATTAATACCATGGGGTATTTGATCTAGCTGGTATTATTCTATTGGTAGATGCGGCCGAACTTCTTCATAACAATCCTATCGTGGTTGTTTCCTCATCAGCATTGTATGGCAGTGAAGTCTATGATGGAGTTCAAATGGCTAAGCTCAGCCAAATATTCTATATCTGAAGGCTTCACATACGCAAAAAGGCTAGCCTTGGGTGGGGATCGCCTAAAAGGGGGCTTCGCTTAGGTGCATATCAGAGGGCAACAACATCTTAAACTCCTCTCTCCAGCTTCAACTACTATATCGTCCTCCCACGGCCTCAGTCTAATACTTTATACTACCATAAAACCACGCTCAAATGGGAAATATTTTGCATGGACTGGCAACAGCCTTGTCGCTCGTCGTGATTCTGGGATGGAGATTCGCAGTAATTTGCGAACGTCGTCAGTGGTGGACGCTTCGGCTTCGCATGTCCCTGGTTCAGTCTCCTGTCCTCTTTGCCTGAATCACTACACCCTACATTAGCAGTATTATCGCCTTATATGCTGTAAGTAACGAAATGGGGGATAATAAATCAGCAAAATATGCATTTATGATCGCTATCTGAGGCTGAGGTGGAAGGCTTGGGCTGGCCCAAGTAGGACAGGAATCCCACCATCACTGGTGCCTTTTATCGGCGCCACCGCAATCTGGAAGTTACTTTTTACAAAGGATGTTTCAAACCATCCGGTTGAGCGATGGAATTGGTTGTTGAGATCACATCATGAAATCACATCGGACCCAACTGATATCCTTCGCACAATCGCTGCTACAGAGGAAGCCGCAAACACTACCTCAATTGCACAACGCCAGCCAAAAATTGGAGTGTTCCAGCCAATCCTCCCAAGTGAGTCGGTATCACTTCTATCGGGGCAGCAACTTGCCTTTCACCATCGAAGGATACTATGGGGAAAGCCTCTGCCTTGCAATGGGGATCCGAGGACGCACTAAAGGTGTCAAACCAAAACAGCTCGTTTTCAAGATGGCCACGCCAATTTCGACTGATTTGGAGAATAAACCATGGTGGGAGCCTCGGCCTGGAAAAGTTCTCCGAAGCTATTACGCAGATGCGCTCACAAAACAATTCTCCTATCTCGGAAAGCAGTACCTTGACCCAGCAGTAGAGCGAGCCTTATCTTTGTAGATGCCAAACCAGCAGCGGTGGTAGCCTGGCTGGCACACGGCCTAGAGCAGTAAAGTATTTCCGTTAACAGGTACCTTGTCCAGGTTAACGCGACCTCGGAAGAGAAAAGATCGCATTACGAGTCAAGCTGTGTATCCATGATCATGTCGCTCAATCATATGGCAGAGAAAAACACCGGTCATCCGCACTGCAGAAAGTCCACAAATCTCATCCAGCGACCGGATGTGATCTTCCTTGGGCTTCTGCTGAAGGCGCACGGGCATCCGGAGCCATCGTGGCGGAAAGAGAACAGAGCGGGCAGGTTTCGAACGGAAGAGAGCGAGTGCCTGGACAAGAACTAGACCAACCTAGCAGCGAAACTGCTCGGTCTCAAAGGGTGGCCTGCGCGCTTCGAAAAAGGCGAATGGAACGGCGAGATTGAGAATGCTGCTTCGGCTGATGATAATTCGACCAACAGAGCACCACCTGCGCACAACGAGCCTGCTCCGGAAACCCGACCTTCTCCGCCTAGTGCTGATGCCTGGTCGAGCGGGAGCACGCTGGATGTTCTGCCAAACCTAGGCCCGGCGCCTCCAACCACTTCGTAGGAGGACCTTATCATGTACTATACCCAGCTACCTTCACCTAAGCACCACTGCCGATAGACCTAAGACCAAACTAGTAAATTTGACCTGTGGTCGAAACTGAGGGATCAGATACTGCAAAGAAGGAGGCATGTTTCGACAGCGGATGGGTTAGTGAATTCTGACGCTTGTGTATACTAGCCCTTGTAGATTATCACTATTCAGATGCAAGTCAAACCCTCTCATCCAGACCGGCTGGTGGAGACTCACTGCTGGAGTCTCATCTGCAAGTTTTGGACCGCCTTAGGTCCTCACCGGGGAGCTACTTTCCAGCTGCATCCTCTCGTGTTTGAGCGACTGCCAAGCACATAGACAGAGCTTACTGCATTAATATATAGGTACAACAGGGCGTGTTTCTTTCATAATGTTCCCGATTTGGCCTTTTTTTGATTAGCAGCTCGGGAGATCTTCCTTGATTAAGAGCGCAGCGGCTTTGCTAAGCGTTCAAGGTATTTACTCATCTTGCGAGGGGAAGGGGGTGATTGCTATCTTTAGTTACGATAGGTGGTATGCACATCCCCAAACACTCATCACTTCACGAGCGCTGACCGCTCGAACTCCGCGTAAAAACAATGTGTACATGACAATTATGTGGCGATATATACGGTCCATTGAAATCGGTGGCCTCAAATATATACAGGAGAAAGACTTTCTTTTTTCATACACAAGCACCCGACAGCGACTTAACGGAAGAGAGAGACGGCATCAAAGATGTAGTTGGCAGCAAGGAAGGTGCCATCAGTTCCCGAGCCCGAGGCCACGCCGATGGTGATTGTGTTCACACCCGTGACCAACCCCCCGCTCGCGATCGCGAAGTCATAGATGTTTCCCAATCCCCTATAGGCACCTCTCGTAACGCCTCTAGAGTCGATTGCAGTTGGCGCCGCCGGAGTAGCTCCTGCCTTCCCGTTGATAACAACATATGGTCGCCCTCCGGCGAATTGCAGAGTGGTGCCGACGCGCAGCGTTGCTGCGCCGGTTGCCTGTGCTGCCGTCAAAGTGACTTGGATTGTCACGGGGTCGTTGAGACCCTTGAATACGGCCATGGGGAAGTCGCTCAGCGCCGAGGAGCCCACGGTATAGGTTAATGGTCCCCAGGAAGACATGCGTGAGTCGGAGGGGTGCATTCTCAACTGCTTGTCCGCGTTGCGGAAACCGGTTGGCTTCCCATCCCAGTCGCCAATCTGGAAGAGGGTGGTCGCTGGAGTAGTAAATGTGCTTGCGATATTCTTGGTGACGGTGGTGCCAGCTGTGACAGTGACACTAGTGGTTGCGACTTTGAACTCGCCCTGGTAAAGAACTTGGGTATAGGTTCCAGGTTTCATGGCTGGAGAAGCAAAGTTGTTGCTCGAATCGGTGTAAGCCCAGTATTGCGCTGCGCTGTTATACCAATGCACGACGGCTTGGTATTTGGTAACATCAACACCGCTACCCTTTCCATTGACATAACCACGACCGGAGGCGGCGACAAAACCTTGGAGACCAAGGTTTCCCATGAATGAAAGGTCCGTCTTGCCGGATGGAGTACCAGAACGAGAGAACACGCATGCGTATGGTCCGTAGAGGCCCATACGACGATCTTCAGTCTGAACGTGTCCAGAGTTCATGTACCAGTACAATGCATTGTAAGCACCAGATGGATTTGTGTTGATATCACGGAAGAATGGACCACCTGATGTGGTCTCGTATGCGGTGCCCGGCACAAGCATACATGCTTTCATTGCTGAGCCGCTCAAGCCTAAAAATTATCAACCTTGGACTTATGTTAATAGAGGAGAAAAAAATTTACAGTGAACTTGATCATCAATGAAGCGTTGGCTGGAGTAGAACTTGCTGCGCGTCTGGCCGTTGACAACGAAGACATCAGATCCTTCAACAGTGCTGGACGATCCACCAGTATCAGAAGCTTGAGAAACGTCATCGTTGGGGAGCGCAGCCGCGTTAAGGCGACCAATCCAGCGAAGCTCGCCAACGCTTGGTTCAGCGGTGATATATGTCGCCATGTGGATCGTGCTGTCCGTATCGCGGATGACATAGTAGTGGATCAATGTTGAGGTCTGGCAAGTAATCTTGACATAGTTGGTACCACCACCTAGAATGACATATCAGCAGATACTTCACAGAACATTACAAATGAGCATACTGTTGATTTCCTGGGCAGAGACAGTTGCCGTGCCAAGCCCAGAACCGATGTGCGAGTAGGTGGACGCATATTGAACTTGGGTTCCCATATACAAAATGGAGGTAATATCACAACTGGACCTAGATACGGTGATCTCAAAAGAGTTTGCTGAATTTGCGTTCACGGTGTAAGCAGAACTTGTTGTGGTTAACGTCACTGCATCGACGATGGCAGTGAACGCCGCCAAGGGCAATAGTGAAGAGAGCTTCATTCTGACGGCAACCAAAAAGAGCAACGATCATCCAAAAAAGAAGAAAGGCTACCTATGATTGCAGGAGGATGTTCAGTCACTTATGTACCTGTACAAGGCCCGGGAAAATGGACTTATTCGGCATTCTGGGCTGACCTGATAATTTGGTCTTGAAATGTCAAGGGTGGAATTCTGGATCGCCCGGACGATTGCAGGTCGAACTCCACTCTCTTTTTTTTTAATATCATGGGATCGTGGAGATATGCAGTAAAAGGGGTAAAAGATCAATCTTTAGTGAGTTGGTAGAAGGGGGTACGCAACAGATGCATCCCCTCCAAAAGTCTCCCCTCGCGATAGTGCCTGGTACGGAAAATTCTGAGGGCATGAGGGTGGCACCGAAGCTTCCACCAGTCAAGAACATATTTCATGGGGCGGACAATGAGGCGCAAAAAGGGGTTGGTTTGGTGTTTGATGGCTGGGCAGGGCAAATGTGCCGGATTGTGGGGTACAGATACGGATTGATGTTGGGGTGCAGCGGATCCTCATCGTCACAAATAAATGAGCCCGCCAATCAACACGAGATCGCGCCAAGTGGCTGTTTCTTTCGCAATAGAGCCTGCGCAGTTTCGTGAAAATGCTCTCCGAGATGGTTACCTTGGCCCATCAAGCGAGAAGTGTTGTCATAAGACGGTATTAATTTAAATCGGGAGGGATGAAGGGCCGGCCGACCATTCAAGAAACCAAGGAGCACTTTTGCGATGGTTTACACGTGACTAAGTGGACTATATTCAAACTGTACAGGGTTTATAGACTAGAATCAAAAGAGGCCGTGTTCAATAAGAAGGCAGAAAAAGGTGATTGATAGCGGGGAAAAAAGAACCAGGATCTAAGATACATGTCATGTATAGAATCGAACACTAGTTCGGATGCAATCTTTATTAATGTGCAGAAGCAAACCGAAACCTGGTCTCCTGTTTTCTGGATGTTTTAAAAAAATCCGAGTCTCAAAATTAAAGGCGTTTCATGCACATCTATTTGTTGACTATTTTACAAGATGCTTTGTCTCTTAAGACAACGTCCGTGAACATGGCTATCTGAACAACTAGACCATCGCAGAGTTGGACCGGGTTTCTTGAACACTTGAATATCAGGTCTGGGTCGACGTTCCATGCCGGAAAGTATTAACTAAGATGAGGGTTCAGTCGCCTTTTGTAGTGCGACATTATTAACTCTTCCGTAGAAGTCCGAAGTTGTGGTTCTCAGCTCTGTTCCCTAGCCCGATCACATCGTCGAGATTCTCGGTCACTTACTCAGGTCTCAATGGTCGATCTTCAACGAGAAGTCGACATGCGGTACACCTTGGTGTATCGAACTTGTTGAAATAATATCGATATCTACGTCCTGTCAGCTTTCCCCTACCAAATCACCATGCAGACTTACCATTATTAACATAAGCTGCAACATTGTCGCTCGTCAAGCCACCACTGCACTCCAGCAAAAACTCCTTCTTCCCCTTCCATCTCGTCTTGATACTCAACGCCGCAACCTTCAAACCATCGCCCGTGAAATTATCCAGCATAATAATATCCGCACCGGCAGCAATCGCCTCATCGGCCCCCTCCTCGCTATCAACCTCAACTTCGACCTTCAGCGCGAAGCCGCCTGCTGCTTTTGCTGCTTTCACCGCTTCAGTTATGGAACCCCTCGCCCATATATGGTTGTCTTTCAGCATGGTCATACTCGAGAGGTCATGTCTGTGACCGTCCACGCCGCCGACTAACATTCCGTATTTCTCTACTAGCCGGAAACCTGGCGTAGTCTTGCGTGTGCCGGCAAGGATCCCTGTGTAGCCTGCTTTCCTGACAAGCTCAAGCATAGCTCTGCTCTTCGTCGCGACCCCACTGCACCGGCTCAACGTATTAAGCGCCACCCGTTCCCCCAGAAGAAGTTTCCGCACTGGCCCTTCAACCGTCGCCACAGCTATTTTGCCCTCCTTCGGATCGAGATACGCGCCTTCGGCATGGTTCCAGCTGACGGTACACCCGGCCTGCGCGAAGATCTCGTCGAAAAAGGGTACGCCAGCCAGAACGCCGGGAGACTTGCAGAAGAGGGTTGCGGTGCGGGGAGCGGAGCCGACAACGAAGCCGCCATAGTCGAAAGAGGGTGTGTCTTCGGCGTACCAGGCTGTTACCTGCGATTTCCAGTGCACGGGAAGCAGGTCGGCAGGAGAGCCGTGAGGGAGTGCCATTTCGTTATCTTTTGGAGCGATTGGTATAGGGAAGTGGTGATTGATGATGGTTGAGTAGTGGGAGGAGGGAATTGGCGAAGAGTCCGGAAACGTAGTGGGGTTATCGGGCCGTGGTCACGGAAGGAATCGTAGCCGGCTCAAACTCCGGTCACGTGCGGCAGCTCTAAGCTACCTGGTTATCAAGCTCCATTACTCAATGTTCTATTTGTATTGTGATTGAAATTCTGGGAAGACAACAAGAGATATGCTCCATTATATAATGATAGGCTAATTGACTGAGTAGGGTAGAATATCCACTTCCGCTCTGTCTAGATTGTATACAGCACTAAAATGCCAAGGCAATGAGTGGGATCATTCCTCCTTACCGTTATACAAGGCTTCACTAAATAATAACTGGAAGAAGCTATGATTTTATGATAGGCGGTAGGCACTACACATGTTAGTAGCGATGGAGACTTAGAAGAACATCACTTACTCATAGATCACCTCTGCCCCCTTTCTCATGCCACTCCCGATCCACATCCCACAATTGAGCTTGTCCTTGTACCTTTCATCCCCAGTCTCCATCTCAATAAACAGCCTCATTTTATACCTGTTTGGGTCAACGTCATCCGCAACTTTCGGATCGGCAAGCATTTGTAAGACCTCAGGCGGGCCAGTTCGCCAGCCACAAGTCTTAATCGTGATGTGGGCTGGTGGATCATCGTTTGTTTGGAGTAGATAACTTGTTTCCATCCGCATAGAGCCATCGGAAATTCTGACTTGGTTGTCCTGGCCGCCAGGCTAAAGACGAGATATGAGGAGCATGAATAGAGAGGGATAGGGGACTCACAAGTACTGTGCCGTTGCCCCAAGACCCTGACCATGTGCCGCCAGAGAAGGAAATCCAATTCCGATGTCCTCCGAAAGGAGTAGCGCCGACTGAGATGAGGGGATTGAGCATTACTGACATGCGGAAGTCAAGAGAGAGAGTTGGGTGTGGGAGGGAGAGATCTGGATGTGGAAATGCTGCGTCGGATGTTGCTTTGGTTGCACGAGGTGTTCTAACACAATCATTTCAGTCGAAGCTCAAGGAAATGTCCATTTTTCAAAACATAGATTGAAAACGTCGGATTGAGGCTTAACAATGAGTATCATGGAAACATACGCTTCAGAATCATGCTCGTCGGCAACATCACTCCCCTTGAACATCGGCTGCTCGGGCGTCCACATCCATGGTTTATGCTCTCCCGCTCTTTTGTCCGCCGCCCAACCGACCTGCTGTCTCGGATCTTTAGGATCAATATCTGTTCCTACCAGAGGACCTCTGGTAGCATCCATGCTGTAGACCGTCCAGTCCTTCTCGGCTGGAGTTACGATCCTCGGCTCTTCATCTACCGGGATTAGTGGTGGTAACCCAAACCCCACAGCGTTATAATTTCTGTATGCTTCAGGTTCCATCTTGATTATTAGTCGTTTGGTAAAAGATATGAAAGATTAGAGAGAAATATGGGACCAAAAGGTGATAGATATGTTTGAGATATTGGCTGCTGAGGAACGATGTAGTGAAGAGGGGAGTTGGGCTCGGGTGACGAATGAATCAATATGGGAGCAGTACAAATAATTTATGGAAAGAAACCAACGAAATTTAAAATGTAAGACAACCAGCGTCCGCGCTTTTTTTTTGTTTTTGGCACAGTCATTGAAGTCTCAAACCGTTCTTGTCACCTGGAGGCACAAGGAGATGGTTGGCAGCCAGTTCACACGTGACCAACAAAGAGTGATGTAATAATTCAGGCATCCAGGAGAAAAGCCGTCCTAAAGTTCCACCATTCACAGCCCCCAAACGTGATGAGTCAAACAAAATCCCTATATGAACTTTACTAAACACCACCCTAACCATCAAATCAACAAACATGCCCGGCTGGCACAATTGGTTAGCGCGTGGGCCTTTTAAGCCCAAGGTTGAGAGTTCGAGCCTCTCGTCGGGCGACTGTTTTCCTTTTGATTTTAATTTCATTTTTTTATCACGTTTGCTGTTCTTTTGGATTTTTTGATCAATTTTCAGAGTTTGCGGTCGTGGTAACTCTGACTGAAACTGGTGTTAGTTGTGTGTGAGAATTAAGCGAGATATGGAAATTCATAGGATAGACACCTCGACACCCCCATACTTCGAGATCGTATTTTTAATTACAGTATCATAATCCACAATTCGTACCTAGCAGGACCTTCAATTTTGTTGCGGTCATCACCAATTTGCTACTTTTCATGGAGAAGCCAGAAGCTCTTGGTTCTTGAACCTACTTCCTCACTCTCCACAGCCATTTTTCGAATGCTGGCCCATCTAGACTCTTTGGCACAAGTCCTTTCCCCGTTCTCCATCTCCTCGACGCACCAAAATTTGGGTGTTGGTTCGGATTTGCCATAAAATTCTTCATTCGTTGGGTCTCAGGACTATCGTCACCTTCACACATCACCCTAGTTTTGTAGGCCATCTCCGCGAACAATCCAGCACGAGCCTGGTCGCCATGGGCGATACAGATTTGGAATGCATCGTAATACAGCCTCGCATTCAGGACACACGCATCTGTTCTATACTCTGCCTCAAGTTGGCGGAGGAGAGTATGGCAGTCTGCCAGACAATCTTCTGGCTTGTCCATCACTCGAAACTGGTCACCAATAGCATCGTCTAGCCACTCAATTTGAATGCGACGGGCATCACTTGCCTCTCCGCGGACACTATGTTGAGAACAGAGGTCGCAGGCACATTCAAATCCGAATGCACCTTTTAGGGCTGATTGACGAGCGGCGAACGGTTGACCTGCGTTGTAGGAAATGGTGATCTCTTCACCGGCTTTGATGAGCTGAGTTGCGTGAATAGTTTCACACCCGATATTTTCGTTCCAACTATGATGGGAGTTCGCAATGCAACTGTGGTTGATTCGGCAAATTATGGTGTAAATGCCGCCGACCATGGCTCCAGGACCACATGGCAATGCATTTGTTCTCACTATCCCGCCAATGGAATATTTTCCTGGAAAATTGTTATGTAGCGAAAAAAAGTTTCTTTGTGCATCCTTGGAGAGCGTCTTGAGCGTAGCAGCAACCTTCCTTTGCAACAAGTCCAGTGATTCCAAACTGGGAGTGGTGAACAATGGCTTTTCTGATATGATCCGCGTGCCTTTGGAAATATCAACCCGCGCAACGATGCCTTTTCCTCTTCCAGGAATGGTTTCAATGGTATATAGTAGCTCTAACTGATTGCTAGGGATAGTAGACAACTTCAGTTTCGACAAGCTTCCTGTGACCTCCGGCATGTCTGACTCATCTGGCTATTAGCAAGTTAGAAATCCATCTTTCTTATCAGAATCGGAGAACATGCTTGGTCATAAGACTTGATTGACGCGTGCACTTCCGTCCACTCATATGCACTGTAATCACCTGCGCCTTCATCCCAAGATTTGACACGAGAATCAAAAAAAGTCTTCGCGCATTGGTAGACACTTATTATATATGGACGTGCATGTTGAGTCAGGCTACCAGATACTTTGGACCCAAATCGCAGGAACTTGTGGCCTTCGAATGGAAGCAATGGGTGCTCACCAACATTGAACTCAATGTAATTGGCCTTGATATCCACCAGCTCGTCGTCCGAGAACTTTTCTTTGATAGCTTCAATGAAATTCTGCCACTTTTGTTTGTCATCCGTATTCTTCGACAATGGAGGAACCATATCAAATCCGATGTCGAAGCCCATGCTTTCTGGAGTCTATTCCCGGCTGTTCCCGGAAGTATGTTCTTAAAAAAGTCGATTTCTGAAGTAAATATCGGTTGAGAATTTGCCAAAAAGAAAATGCGGAATGTTAGCCTTATAATCGGGAGGTGGTGATCTTCCCACTTGAGGTTACACGGAATCTAAGCATGTCAACCTGATACCAGGCTGGATTCATACCCAACCATAGCTGTTTATTAGCATTCAAACAGAGCCTAATGCATCAAATGAGACTGCGAGGTATATTGCCGTTCTGAAAGCAACGCAACACCGATGTATCAATCAAGCGGATGCAGATTTAATTCGCCATCAGGCAATAATGAGGCCTACCATATATTCTTGGCACTTTTAACAACTTCGTGGACCACCGGGAATGATTGAATCAGCTTCCTTAAAGCAGCAGAACCCCCTGCTCAAATATTATCTGGCCTGGACTTTGGGCTTTGCTTCGGGATAGTTCACATATCGAACCTGCTCGCATGTACTGGCATAATGAAGCCTCAAGCCAGTACTATTGAATGTCCTATCACAACTAGACAAGATAATTACCAGAATATTGTTATAGCTATTCGCAATATCTTGATAGGTCTAGTTTCGGACTGGCCGATAAGCCGGCATCAATTCCTGCCTTGCATTGTTCATATGCATATGGACTCTAAAAGCAATTACCTCTAACTGCAGTAAGCAAATAACCGAGAACCCTAGTTCTGTTGACCATGTTATATATTCTATACATCAAATCTAAAAACTAATTAGCGATAATTAAAATTACTGTCGTTATGTCTTTGTGCACCGGGGTCATCCCCATTTAATCCTCATTCTATTGTATTACCACCACATTCTATTAAAATAGATATCAATTTCAATAAATACAGTACAGGTTTGGGGATAGTATCAATAGAAAGCTTTTGACTCCTTAGCATTTTGCATACCAACTTTTTGCTCTGGGCCAAACTCTTACTCGTGGTTCTACAGAGTGTATAAAAGTATTAATAAGTTTCTGAGATATGGCGTTTTATGTTTCTTGTATTTGACTCTTCAATATCTCAACATCCTTTTTATTATTATTTTAGTAAGTGTTTGTGTCGGAATACCTACCACGTAGCAAAAGGCGTAGCAGCTATTGACTACGCTCTTGCTGGTGTGGTTCTGGTATTCGTTGTTATTGTTCTAAGCTACGTCCTATTGCCAGATATTTATAGGTGCTGGAAAGCCCACAATTCCCGTGATCGGGTGGATCGCATGAAACTATTTACATGCATTCCAACAGTTTGGATAATTCCGATTTAGTATAGCTTTATTGCTCGCTATACGTGTTCGATTAGATTATATCTGGAAAATGAGCAAGCTAGTCAATTACTCAAATTTCATGCTTATTAAACCACTTTTTAACAATTTCCGTAGTATCTGTTTTAGTGTTATCTTATTTAAAAAAGACGATTAAGTTAATAAATATAAAGTAGTTTTGGTTAAAACTTTTAGTGTAGCTTTTGGCTGTCACGGCACGCGCTGTGCATAATTGGTGATGAAAATAGCATCCTGTTTCTGATTGTAATCTTACATAATTTATACATTTTCTATAACTTAATCATGTTCCCACAACTTGAAACTTTGGAAGAATCTATGATAGCTATCTAAATTCCATACAATGAAAATGCAAATGTTGGTATACCCTGCAGTATATTAGATTACATAGGTGAGAAGTCGTCGTCATAGGAGTCGATAATTTTAGCCTCGGCTTGACTTGCCCGCTTTGGCCAACACCTTCCTATAGCCACACCCATGCCTGAATCAAAGGACGGCCTGGGTTAGGCAGAAGGACCGCTGGGCCGTGTAGGAAAGCAAGCATTGGTTAAACGTTATGCCGTCTGGAATTAGCGTGCCCTTATTTCACACTATATCGGATACAAGCATGTAAGACGTTATCGCGAATCTCGAAGCATTAGTTCCATGTTGATAGCACTGTCTGTCCAATACTCTAGTGTTAACCTACACTTGACCCAACCTTCCCTTCCCGAATAACCACTACCTGAAACTAGTATGAGTATGAGACTGCTACACACGCAGACACTTACCTTACACAAATTTCCACCCGACAGCATACCTCTCTACGCTATTCTTTCACACACATGGGGCGAGGAGGAGGAGGAGGTCAAGCTTCAAGACCTAGAGACACCTGGCGTGGCACGAAAAGCAGGATACGCTAAGATCGAAGGCTGCTGTCGACAAGCACGGGAAGACAAGCTAGAATATGCCTGGGTGGATACCTGCTGCATCGATAAAACAAGCAGCGCAGAACTCTCGGAGGCCATCAATTCAATGTTCAGATGGTATAAGAATGCAAAAGTCTGCTATGCTTACCTGGCCGATGTTCCGTCCAGCTCGGACCCAAACGACCCTGTGAGTTTCAAGTCAAGCAAGTGGTTCACTCGAGGGTGGACACTTCAGGAGTTGATCGCGCCAAGGAATATTGTGTTCTACACGAAAGAGTGGACGAAACTTGGGACCAAAATCGAATTGCACTTAACGATTTCGGCCGTGACTAACATTCACTGTGACATTCTATCTGGGAAGAAAGCTCCTAAAAACGTGAGCATTGCAGACAGAATGTCTTGGGTATCTCGAAGATTCACCACCCAACCCGAAGATATCGCATATTGTGTTCTAGGAATTTTTGATGTCAACATGCCACTTTTGTATGGCGAAGGCCAGAAAGCATTCATTCGACTCCAGGAAGAGATCATCAAAGTGTCCGACGACCACTCAATATTCGCGTGGACGCCGGTCCCTGGTCCCTTCAATAGTAGCATGCTTGCATTGTCTCCGCATATGTTCGGAAATATCGGCTCCATCGTCCGATACCGAGAAAATGTGAGCAATGAGCCATTTACAATGACAAACAACGGTCTCCGAATCGAGCTACCTATATTAAGTGGTACACAACGTCACCTAGAATGTTTAGCTGTTCTCAACTGTCGATTGGCTGATGAAGAAAGTCCGCTCGCAATAAGTTTGCAGCCGTTGTGGGGAAAGTTTCAATACAGAAGGGGGCCATCTGAGGCTCCGGTGACGCTACCTCTATGGGAAGTCGCGAAAGCCGTAACACGAGTGATACATGTCGACCCTCACAAGGGCAAACCAATACTCATGCCGAGGAAGCCTCCTCCACGTTTAGTCGTGTTCAGAACACTGCCTGCAGAGGAGAATTTTTGTCTTATCGACTTTTATCCGCATGATTCGTGGAGAAAAAATGACAGAGCATTCGTCCTCAAACAGACTTTGTCTGCTCTTGATGGTCATCGATTTGGACTCTTATTCAAAAGTAAGTCAGGAGCTTGCTTTGCAGTACTTGGCGGCACCGCCTATGGACCAGGTGAAATAGCTTGGGTCGGCCTCTTGCAAGATCCATCTGACTTTATTACAATAATTCGTAAAAGCGAGAGAACTAGGACTACAAGAGCAATGATGATATTGGAAGACGGGGAGAATCGCGTGGAAATTGTTGCCAAGCTAGAAAAAGTGCATGCTGGATATGATAATATGATAATTATCGATGTAGAGATTTCAGGATAATTATTAGCCCCTATCCTGCAAAGCGAAAATCCCGTCGCAAAGCGGTCGATCTGGACAAAAGTACGAACATCCCAACAAAATGTTACGCGCGGGTAACAGGTTCACGCCTTAACGGCCTGAGGCTCGGTAGGCTCGCTTCACAAAGAACCTAGGACATTTTCACCAGAATCGAAAGGTGTGGAAGATTTATAACCTGCATATAAAATACGCTCTGATGTCAAGTGGGCATGAAGATATGCGGCTAAAAGGAAGCTGAGCGCCTAAGTCTCCCTCTGAGCTGGACCTTATAAGTAAAGTTAAAAAAGCTGTAACAATTTGTTATCGTGAACTTCTGAAAAAGCAGAGCTTTTTGTAGTTAGCCAAATTTCGTGTTGGAAAGTGTTTAAATTGACTACGGCATAACGAGAAACACGTGATTATATTGAAGTTTTCCTTGGTTTCTAATGAGGGGAGCGATGTCAAGAGTGACGATGTTCTGTCAGAATCTTGGCATTGAGCTAGGCGCGTTGCATTCTTGGCAAGGTTCGAGGAAGACGACAACCTGTTTCTCTCATGGTCGCTGTAAACAGAATTCAGAAAATCCAATCTCAGAAATGTCATCAGGCTCTACTTTCAAGGACGGAGCATGGCATGGGATCATTGAACCAGGGGGACAATTTCCTCCCGAGAAGGGGCGATATCATATGTACATTGGTAATTCAACCACAGGTGGATGAATTGGTAGTTAACAATTGGCTCTAGGACTATTCTGCCCATTCGCACATCGTGTTAATCTCATCCTGCATTTGAAAGGTCTAACTGATCATATCGATATTTCAATTACAAGTGCATATCCTAAAGGGGACGCAAAAGGTTGGCCTGGATGGAAGTTTCCGTCTGAAGACGATCCATATGAAGGTGCAACAGAAGACCACCTTTTTGGCAGCAAATACCTCCATGAAGTATATTTCAAAGAGAAAAAGGATTATGAAGGACGGTACAGCGTGCCAGTTTTGTGGGATAAGAAGACCAACCGCATGGTAAATAATGAGAGCTTGGAAATCCTGCGAAACTTTAATACTGGGTTCAATGATATTTTGTCCGACGAGTACAGTTCAAAAGACCTCTACCCGGAAAGTTTGCGGCAGCAAATCGATGAAATTGGGAAATGGATGCAGGCGGACCTCAACTTGGGAGTTTACAAAGCTGGATTTGCTCCAAACCAGGAAGTATATGACAAAAATGTCATTCCTGTTTTCCAAGCACTGAATCGTCTTGAGGACTTGCTACTGAAAAATGGAGGTCCGTATCTTTTGGGCTCCCAACTTACAGAACTTGACCTACGACTCTATCCCACGATAGTCAGATTTGATACGGTGTATGTGCAACATTTCAAGTGTAATCTAGGCACGATACGACATGATTATCCGGTTTTGAATGAGTGGCTCAAAAATCTGTATTGGAATGTTCGTGGATTTAAGGAGACTACGGACTTCCGACATATAAAGGAAAATGTAAGCCTCCCATCTTGTGTCGTCAATATCTGAGTGGGTGTTGATGGGGTTGGATGATAGTATACCAAAAGCCATGGCGATATAAACCCCAAAGCCATTACACCAATGGGGCCCATTCCTGCCGTAGAGGCTGGATTTGAAAAGGACTGGAGTAAGTTAAAGGCTGGTGGTGTTCAACTGTCATAGCGCCAAGTGTCGATGAGTTTTTTGCGATAGCAATCACGGTTTTTTAGGGGATATCGAGATTTCTCAGTATTGCAAAACGCTCCTTTACATGATGACAATTGATACTGGCTCTGGAGGTGGCCAAGTCTGTTGATCCACAAGGGTATACGGGGAAGAGCTGTGGAGCGACGTCAATCTTCCAGTCCATCTTCCAAACTAATTGTGCTCCTGATGCTTTGACCTGTTCGATTAAGTATTGCATAGCAAGCTTGTACTACAGCGCTACACTGTCTGAGAAAGTTAGTTCCGTGCCGTGAAGTTCCTAAAGTCGAGAATACCACCCCTTAGCCAGTTGATACGGCCTGTTCAAGTCCGCCAAGCGCCATTTTAGTTTCGTGCCTCGTAGTTTCAACAGTTCTACAGCCGAGAAATGGCGCATAGCTGGATCCTGCACTTGTATTTGCAATGTAAACCCTCCACTCCAACCATTTGAGAGGGAGATTATATGACTCTCTTAAAAGTTCTGTACTTCATATCCAGAGCGCCGTGCCTGTCTAATTTTGTGCCTCCAATTTGAAGTTGCGCCTTGGCCCTGATACTGATGGCTAAGATCTAATTAGCTCCAAATCATTGTGCCACCTTCACAAGAATTCTGCGAAAGGCACCGACGCCAGAGAGCAACTATACAAAAACGTCGTCTCTACATATGTCGTTGAAAGGCAACCAATCAACGGCATGGCTCCCCACATGTGTGTTCTCTGCTTGGCGGTAGGGCATGGGTCCAGGGGGCTTGGCTTCTTGACGGTCTATTGCTATAAGTATATAGGTCCATATGCGTCTTTTACCAAGAGTATGGCTCCATTGAAAATTCCGTAAGAGCAATTCCAACCCATACCAAGAGTATGAGGTCTTGGGGTCTTTCGATTTTGTGCTGAGAAAGTTGGAAACATGTTACATTCTCGAATGCTTGAAAGAGCCTCCAATATATCCCAAAAGCCTCCAAGATGACTAAGATAACAGAAAATGATGAACGCAACTAATGGAGAGAATTTGCTCTGTATTCTTTTGCACGGTCTCGATACTGAGTCGCAATTGGATAGATCCAGGACAATGGAGGACTTGTGGTGGCAAGGAGCTCTGTGCTTATTATGTTTAGAAAAGATAAATAACCCAAAAATGCCAGATGTATATGGAGCTGGTCAGCGTTGTGACACTGCACCCCCCGTCTCGCGGTTTCTGCATGGAGCTCGGTTCTGCAATCGCGGTCGTGATGGTCACGCGCCTCGGGCTCCCGATCTCCACCACACAGTGTATCGTGGGTGCTACGGTTGGCGTCAGGCTTTGCGCGGGCGACTACAGGAGTATCAACTGGCGCATGGTGGTGTGGATTTATGGCGGGTGGGTCATCACGCTGCCTGTTACAGGGATTATCAGTGGGCGTTTGATGGGAATTATCATTAATGCTCCGCAATGGGGAAATGCGTGGTATGCCTGTATAGATATATAACGTGGATCGCAAGATAGGAGGAAAGAGAGAAGGGTCTAGGTGAAGGAGGTAATGTGTGTTGTTCTATGACGGAGTGTATGAGGGAATGGAATGATTATATTTATTACATAGGTCCCATTTCCCATCCATCTGTTGATAGCTATCGATTAGCACCCGACTAAGATATGAAATCACGAGCAACTGAAATATAGTTTGCAACTTGAGTTAAAGAGTCCATGGTCTTGAACTATATTGTAAGATGCTGCATACAACAGCCTCGATGATGGCCATCAATACATTCGACATTCGGCACTGATATGAACCAGTGAATGACGGTGTCAGTATTGCAGTATTGACTCAGGTGTCTTTAATGAAGTTTTGAGTATTCTGCAACAGCTCATTGCCAGAAGGAATACAGACAGTGTCTCCGAAGTTGAGTGTAGTGAAGATTTCGCCCAGTCTCACGCCAAAATTGTGTTTAGAAATAGGAGACTTGCGATGCATTTAATATGTCTTACGCCTATCCACCACGCCTTCAAATGCTAGAGCACAAAGCAGGATGGCCGGTGGTGACACCTTTGGCAATCCTCGTAGAGAAGATGGCGTACGCAGCATTATCAAGGGTAGCCTCCAGACCTTGATGCGTGAAATGCGTGTTGATATCGACTGGTGTCCAGAGTTGCAATGTGAGAGAGGGTGAGAATTCAGGAGCAGTCTCCGTTATTTTCTTGCAGGATTCGGCGACGGACGTTGAAACACCATATGATATACGCTTTCCCCTATATTATCTACGTAATTTTTGAATTTTTAATAGTTTCCTATTTTGGTTCAGAATTACTGAATGAATATCTTAAGCATCCTGCGTCTCTAAAACCTCCGGATCCCTTGTTGTCACCTATTTCAAATTGTTAATGGATCGAATAGAGTTCTATAGCTGAAAACACTTACAATTTGAAAAGTTCTCCGTGAGCAAAGTATAGCAACTTGGGCCATCTTTTCCCAATGGCTTACCGACGCTTTGCTTCTGCATTGTAGTTTTGCAATCTTTAATCCAACTTACAGAATACCAGTAAGGATTCACGTTGGTCCACCAGCTTTGCGCATGTTGGGTTACCGGCTTGCTCTCTGCAGACATCGTTACACCATCCCACTGCTTGCATACTTTGGATGAATCATCCTTCACAACTTTGCCATTGACGTCGCCATGCTTACTAGCATTGTGGCACCGCTGGTCACCTAGTTTGGGAGACTGGACTGTTGGAGGGGCTACGGAAGTAGGTGAGGGGCGCCCTCGAGTACAAGTTGCTGGTAACATTGGTATAGGAGGGCATTTCTCTGGGGGCATGTTTGGTAAGTCTTCGTACTGGTATATGCAATCAACGATTGTTCTTTTAACACAAGGTTTCGGACTTGGAGATGGTGCTGCTGTGATTTCGCGGGGATACACAGTCCACTTAGTAATTGCCGTGGTAGAAATTGTGCTTTCACCAGTAGTAGAGACACAGCTAGTCTTTTGTGAGCAAGTAGTACCGCATCTTTGAATGTGACCAGCAAAGCTACAACTGGCGTAGCATTGCTTACAAGACGCTCTCGTTGTCGTCGGTGCACTCGATATTGTGCCCAACAGATCCATTCCTGGTATGATATTCTCGGGCCCCAGATGCTGTTTATTAGACCATACCTTCCAGGCCAAGGCGAACGCTGCCACACCAAGACTCGAAGCGTCAGTCGGGCTAAGTTGTAGTGCAGGAGCATAATTACGTGCAAACACCATCGCGGCATTCATCGCTCGTACTGCATCTCCTGCTGTAAATGGAAGTGGTTGGGGGCGGAGCACGCGGAAGTCTGCGAAAGGGCCTCCTGGTACTGCGTTTATGATAACACCTTGCGCTGAACAGAGAATGGCACCCCAGCCATCTACCCTCCTATGAATATTTCTTTTAAACGTTTGTCCCGCGTCGCATTCTGTGGTCCTGCGGATGTATTCCTCCATGCGCTTTGCGAGATCACTGGGGAGTGATATGAGTACATCACCCTTCTTATGGCCATTGACTGCGTTAACGAATGTAGTGACCGCTGGAGTATGTGTTCTGTATATGGTGGAAAAGATAACCAATTAGCCGCTAATTGTGACTTGAAATTTTCTAAGACTTTTGCTATAAATTATTTACTCACCCAGTGATCTGAGTTGGCTCTGGCTTCGGAGTGATTGTAAACCCTGGCGTATTGTCTATGGAAACGAAGGTTGCTGTAGCGGAGCCGGCAGCACTTATCGTGCCCACCTGAGCTGGTGGGATATAAATATGCGCTGGAACTGGGTCGATTGTGGTCGCGAGGGAAATCGCGGAAAATAAGACACTTATGAACCCAAGGAGTCCGAGGAGGACTATTGGATTGCGAGATTGCAGTTCAGTGCCAGGGCTGGAAAGAGCACCGTTAACGTCACCAATACACTGACTAGTAATCTGCTTGCACTTGGTATCGATAACCTTCTTAACATCTTTTTGAAGGTCAGGGGAAATGAAAACATCAAGGCCCTCTCCTGGTTTGAGACCCCCTGAGTACGAGATTTGAGAACCACCTAATGTAGGTGTTGCAGCCTAAATATGGGTTAGCTGTCTAAATTTTTGAGCTTGGGTCTTTGGAGTAAACAACTGGTTTTAAGTATTGTTTAACATCTCCTATCGAGTATGTAGCGGTTTTGGCGCTGTGTACTGCTGCAAGTGAGGGCAGCCACAGGCCCAAATATAAAGCACAACGCATAAATGCGCTTCGAAGGATTTAAGATGGATTGACGTTTGTATTGTAGTAGAGTGTCCGGAAAAATCACGCAGAAACTTTGGGAGAGGGGAAGTCCTGAAATCAATCGCGCCAGCAGCGGTCATTTATATCTGCAAGCGAAGAGATCCTCATATTGTTACAATACTTAGATTGACATATCACACTAACTCAAAAATGGTTTATTCAACACCCCAATTCGATTATACAGATCCTACTCCTTCTTTAGGATTTGGACCTTGCCCTATGGTCAAAGGCTGAAGCTTAGTAGCTTTCCTCGGAAAAAAAAAGGGCTGTGGGCTGTTTGAAACATAAAGGATCATATGATAAAGGAAGCAAACAACTGCAGAGAGGAAGAATGAGATGCGGCCTGTGAGAGATGCTCCTTGAAAGTTAGAAGCTCTTTGGTATAGAAGATGTTGTGCAGTTAATTAGTGGATGAAGTCTATTGGATGTCGGAAGTTGTTGGATGGCTGAGATGGCTGGATGGCTGAGATGGTTGGATGGCTGAGACGTTGGATGGGCGCAAACTTTTAAGTGGCTGAAGAATGTTATAATAGCTAATTGCAGACTTTGTAACCTTCCTGTAAGGGTTACGCGATGTATGTACCTTCCCGCACTTTTTATTGCCACGCGCAGACATAGAATAAGCCTGTCTACACTGACACTTGCTTGCTTCCTAATTAAACTTTGAATCTGATAAAGAAGCTTTCACTTCTACGAGCAAAATCTGGTTCCAATAAGCATTAGAACTCTATAAAGTTCAAGGCTACAGTCTGCCGCCAGATCAAACTGTCGATAGCATATTCGACAACTGGGCGACATAAATCAAAAATTTAAACTGCAAATGATTTAGGAGACATAAATTTTCACACTCTACTCACCTTATAAAAGGAACCTGCATCACATGGGTTTCTGTGGCTCTGTGGATGTTATCGCCACTTACCAAGTCAATGATCTCTCCCAGTTCCTTAGTCCAACGAAGATGTGATATATTTTGAGCGAGTATGATATTGATTTAGCGTTTCTCATCTGCTAAATACCGCCCTCCGATGCCACTGCTACACTGCCATCAGAAATAGAATAGCAGCATCTATTCCCTAATCTTGTAGAACGGTGGAAAGTGTGGAAGCTTTTTATGGTGAAAAATTGTATAGTGAGATACAGTATTAGTGCACTCTAGTCCGAAAGAAGCTCATGGATATCTAGCAGTCCCTTCTCCCACGCCATTTGCGCTGGTGTTTTCCCATGAAATTTAATTAATGGATCAGCTCCTTTCTCGACCAACAGCCTAACCTTATCCTTCTGCTTTAGCCGTACAGCGAAATGCAATGGCGTTCCACGTACTGGGTCTATCTCATTTACATTTACACCATGCTCAATCAGGTATCTCATGATAGGTAAGCCACCTTGGCCACGTGGAGACATGGCACAAAATAGCGCGTCGACTTCGATTTTAGCGCCATAAGAAATGAGAAGATCTAGAATGGCTGTTGAAGGTTGGAGAGCTGCTGACGAGAGCGCAGAGGTGTTGTCATTGCCTTTCAAATTGGGATTTGCACCATGCTCCAACAGCCACCTCACACAATCTTCATTGTGGACGTTGAACCTACCTGGCAGTTAGTCTCTATTTAACGTTCTAAGCAAGACTTAATTACAGCAAAACAGGCCCTTTGAACTCCGTAGAGTTAATATTCCAACCATTCTTCATAAAGAGTTCAAAAATAACGGGATTGTGACTGCCCGCAGCACTTTGAGAGGGGAACCCAGTGATTTGAGCGCCGTGGTTGAAAAGTGGAAGTATTGCGTCGACATGGCCCTCCTCAGAAGCGGCCCACCCAAGCGCCTCGTTAAGATCTTTTTGCGAGGGGCTTGGGTCGGACTTTAGTATTTCTTCGAGCTGTTTGAGGTTTTGGTCGAATATCGCTGATCGTAGTGCCTCCATGCTTGTTGTCGTTGCGTTGAAACATGAACGAGTAAATAGAAGGCAAGCTTAAGGAGGCAGGAAAATTTTTGAGTAATGTGCGCTGTGGTGCCAAGACTGCATGCCTGTGGCATATTTAGATACCTTCTATAGTCTAGAATGCCTATCGTCTAGGGTTCCCTTTGAGCCCGGCGCTTAGACGGTTCTCCAGCTCTGCCACAGTGCGCTATTTTCACATCATTTACCAACAGCACTTCAGAAGTCCCCAATGACACTCTCGGGTATCTCTCTGCTTTGACCAGACATCGCTTAATTGTGTTTCCCAAGTAGTAATATACCGGAATCAAAGATTGAGTGTTATGGTCTTATATAGCCGCTAAAGAAGGTAGTAATTTAGTCACTCCAACTTTTGCAAAATGCCCTCATCCTCCAAACGGCTATTTTGAAGGAGCTGCGTCGAGGCGGTGGGATGCTTACTCTGTTGGTATCGTGTTGCGCCACAGTCACGACCAACCGTAAATTTAAACAGTTCCAACATCTTAGCCGCGGAGCCCGTTTCATGCAGCCAACAATCCAACTACTAGCAAGATGGATTTCAAATATATATGAGATCAAGATGCAACATATAGCCACCAACTCTTCCTCAGCCAGCTGCTCCTGCCTAGGGGTGTACCAGGTACACTCGCATGTTTATCTTACTATAGGATTGAAAGTCTACAATTCAATACCGACTACCCATCCTGAAGGAGTACCATAGCCATGTTAGAAGACGGCAGTATGGTTTTGACTTTCGAATCTGTTTGCGGTGCTTTACTTCAATAAAACAGAACTGGTGTGAGATGAATAAATAGTAGGTTATGCCCTTGGCGATGTCTATATTCGCGGTAGTTACTACAATTCAACATTTATCGAAACATTATTTTAACCTCATCTCATAAATCTACGATTCAAACTAGACTTTAAATTCGGTTAACTCTCATTATGAGGCTCTTTTGGCTTCTGACCTTCTTACAGGCCATTCAAGTTTATGGGAGCATCCTGAAGGGCAAGTTGCTATTTCTGCGTAAGGGAAATGGAATGCTAATACCCAAAAAAAGGGCACTATGAAGCAGCAGAATCATACAAGGCCGAAATTGACCCGCGACGGGCTCTCGATCTCAATTTAGATAACTCTATTATAACGAAACGAGGGCCTCGAAGTTTATGCGTCGCACCTACATTGAACTCACAAACACCCAAACTACCGCCCAGATTTTTCGAGCACAATGCTCTCAACTCCACAGGCCCCAAGCTGGAGGCTCGCACAATGTCTTTACCCAAGATATCAATGAAGGCGTTCTACAAACGGGAACTAGGTCACGAGGCATTTAATGACGTGGTATTTGAGAGTGGTGGAAGCGATGTTTGTACATCTTTGTTCGAAGAGTTGAAGGATGTGCCGATTAGCTTAGGGACAGAAGGTCTCTGTGGCTGTACTGCTCTAGTTATTGTCAGCCGAACGGGGCTTTTCATGGGACACTACTGGGAGAACATCGCATTTACTCCGGACGAAGAGTACACTCTCAAAGGTGAAACTCCTGATGATGTTTTTGAAAGGACTGTAATTAAAGGCCTGGTAGATGGAGTGGAGAACAAGAAGAAGAAGGTGACCGAGCAGGCATCTCTCAAAGAGAAGGCTGTCAAAATCAACGAAGGCCAGCACATCAAGGGATATCTTATCATTCCCGACTCGAGCCCTGAAGAAACTACGGAAGAATACAAAACATACAAGAAAAAATGGGCCAAGATGAGGAAGACGGTTGGCAATTTCATCCCAGCCCTTACAGATAATGGAGACGAAAACGACCCAGGCTATCATGCGAACCCAAACTGGAAGACAATCAAGTATACGCCCCTAGGCAATCAGAACCGCGAGCTCCGAGATGGCCCAAGGGGGATGCTGCTCTTTAAATACGATCCCGACCATGAAGGAAAAAAGAAGGCAGCACTTTGGGTTGAGGATGATAAGACAGATCAACACAATGATACATGGTGACAATCTGGTCAGGTAGACTAGTAGAACAGATAGCTCTCAACTTAATTTTTTGAGTTTCCATCCTCACGCCCTGAATGCCTACACGTTTAGTCCCTGAGATGGGTGGGTTCTATCCCATGCTGCTTCAAGGCTCACTTTGAATGTCGTATTCGTTTGACAGCGACCCATGATGCAGGTATATAGAGAAAATTTTTGATATGGCGAGGACTATTTCACACGGACAGGATATGTAACGTCATCTAAAATGTGCCATTTTTCTCTTCGAAATCAGACCATATAAACATCCACATTTTATGTCTAGATATCCTTTTTCCTAATAGTTAACTTTATTAGGTTTTTTAACACCCTTGGGCCATGCGTCATTGTTACAAGTATCGCTACCCCATTTATCCAGTCTGTTCCAATAGCTATATAATGCATACCAAGCAAAGCTGTCAGCGTTCTTGCTGGCATTCAACCAGTCTGGATCTTTTCCCCCATTCTTCCCAGCTGTCTTAGCAGACAATAAAAAACCTACATTTTCTACAGTGTAAATGTCTAATGTCCATGCCAAATGGGTCAGCTCGTGCAATACGATCCTCTCCCGACAATCAATCAGATCGAGAGTTTTGTGGTTATCAAAGTTATTGTAGTTCTGTTCCATATTGGGATACTTTGTGTCGTCGAAGAATGGCGGGCAGAAAATTATAGAGGCACTATGTGCAAATACATATTTCTTCTCGATGGGTTGGTCATTCCCCGCGTTAGTTGCAATAGCTTGTGCGCCCCTGAAATGGAATTAGCATTATTACATCCAACTGAGATAACTTCAAGAAATTAGATACAAGAGAGAGATCTTTCGATATTCAGCTTGTATATACCTTGAGCGCTTAGAAATATTGTCTTGTTCTCGTAACGAACAGCCTTTACGAGAAAGAGAAACGAAGGTGAAAACTTACCCATAACAGTATGGCTTTTCCCCCTTAGAATCCATTATTTCACCATCTTTGTCACAGATGAAGCGCAACCCAACCTTGCCCTTTGGTCGGTCGTCAGGCATCGCTTCGACTCCTGTAAGTATCTTCTCGTATTTCTTCTTCACATCTTCTATGCGTCGGTCTAAGGCGTGCCACATCTGAGTATAGGCTGGATCCTGGGCAGCAATGTGCTGCTGATTCTTCTTTATCGACGAATTTTTCTTTGGCTTCTCGGGGAGGCTTTTCCTCAACTCTTCTAAAGCCTTAATGGCATTTCTAACCAGCATCATTGTATCTGCAAACGCCTTCGTGATCTTAAGGCGATCTCCGGCGTCAGTACAGGTTTGGTCCCAGTCGATTTTGCGAGATTTAGCCTCATCCGGCTGGTTGACGCCATTTTCACCAAACGGCAAAATACGCGGACGTGGAAGTATATCGCCGGTAACTGGTTCAGTATAATCGTCCTCTCCGTCGGGGTTGTCGGGCGTCTTATCCGCACGGATGGTTAGGGGACTGTGTGCTATAGCACTGGCGAGCCGAAGCAAAATAATCGTGGGTAAGAGATGGAGCAACTTCATAGCAATGGATAGAGGTTAATGGGAAAAAATGTAACAAAGTAGGGAAACAAATAATGTGAAAATAAGACAAAATAGAGGCGCAATGGCGAAAGAGGTGGAGATGAAGGAAAGCACAAATGGAAAGAGAAACCGGATCAGAACGAAACATAAAGCGATTCGACATATAATATAATAGAGTGCATTTCTAATACCCAGAGATTCTTGTAGGAAACCACAGATATGAGTTCTTTCCTGATCATTCTCTACTCAACTTAGCCCTGGCGCTGATCCTTTAGAAGGTACTAAAACTGCCCCTGACGTCTTCCTATGAGAAGAAATAAAATAAATCCTGTCGCAGCATGTCTAAAGGAATTAATTGCTGACCGTAACGTCCGCAAGAAAGCGCGCATCGGCCTCGCTCCTACGAACATTCGATGCTGTGAAGCGTGACACCATGAACCAGAAGCTGCAGCTAACCCCTGGAATCGCATAGGTGTGTGGCGTGCTGCGGTGATCGTTTGTCTGGGTAACTAAATACGTGTTTCTCGCATGCAGAACAGCTTAACTCCTTGTATCGTGATATGAGGGGTTTTATTTTTTTTAGAAGCCATGCTCGCGTTAACTAATTCAGTATGGCAAAGCAAAGAAATCCATCTATTTACCTGTGATAACAATTCCATTAGAAGTTGCAGACTTGGTGATTGGTGTCGGATTTGGCGAAGGCGATGGAGTATCAGCGGCTGGTCTCGCTGTGACGTGGAAGCTATTTGAAAGAAAAAGGTAGGTAATAATCTGCCGAAAAAAGAAAAGTGTTTCGAGCCTGCCGCGCATTTTTGCGAAGTAGCGATGGTTACTCTTTATAAAGCAGTATTTTCAAACATGAATTAACCTCAGCGACCTCTTCCTACATATACTGCTCGTGTATTTGTTCTCAGGGCTTAAGACAGGAAACATTGCTATCTATTTTTCGAGTCAATCCAATCCTTCAGTGAGCATCACTGACCATGAAATCTGCAAGCTCTATCCAGCAGTCTTGCCTCTGAAAAAAAAACACTTCGCCCGCGATATTCCTCCATCCTTTCAAAGGAATAGTGTTCTGCAAATGGGAACGAGGCTCGTTGCATAGTATTTATGTCCAACTACATAGGTCTATTCATTAAAAAAAAAGCCAACACCTCTGGGTTTGGGAGGTTTTTACTTCCCACCGCAAGCATGACTGAAATAAGGTGGGGCTTAGTCCGGTTCCAGAGGCTCAAAAGAGAGTTTGGGGTATTTTGAGTACAGTTGTCTCATATGGGTGAGGCACTCGAAAATAGTCATGCTGCGGATGTACATTTTGCTTTTGGTTGGGTTGGCTTGAAAATTGATTGGTTGAGTCATGCTAACTGGTATGTCTTAGGGGTTTTCACTCCCACAACTCTGAGTATCAGTGGGTTGACGCCGCCTATAACGAAAGCCACTACAATCACCAAAACCACAACTAGTGGTGATAAAACAGAAACAGTAGCTATTGCGGTGGCTATTGGTGCCGGCGTAGTAGGAGCTGGAGCACTTGCAGCATGGCTATTCAAGCCTATTCCAGGTGGTCCCCCAGCTCCGACATCGCCACCACCATACTCAACCTCTAGTCAAAAAGAGCCCTCAAAGAGCACAAGTGAATCGCCCAAAACCACAACTAAACAGCCAACGACCACGAAAAATCCTACCTGCCCATTCAGTCAAGTGAATCCCAAAAAGGACTTCGCCAAGTACACCAAAGATCCTGCATGGACCGGACCTATCCCCAAGCCCACCGCGTCGACCTCGAAGCCAACATGCGCTTCTCAGGGCTCTAATAAAGAACTCCTCCGTGGCACTGACCCGGGCTATATCAATGCGCTGGCTGCCGTCTTCTGCAAAAGCAATCTCTCTAAGGATCAATCTAAAACACTCGGCGTGCAAGATCTTCCCGACGACAGTACCTACAAAAAGTCCTCTGAGCTAGCCGGTTTGAGAATTAAGTTTGAATTCAAGTTCCATAAGAAAAATGATGCTTGTTCTCGAAACTGCGTGGATTCCTATAGCTCGGCAGTCAAAACCTGTAAGCACACAATACCAGAGGTTCGGCTGTTGAGTGATAAATGCCTTCGTGCCTTTATGCCTCCCTTCCCCTCTTAACTACATGACTAACGACAATTGGCAGGTCAACGTGATTCTCACTCTCTCTATGGGGGTGCGACCAAGAAACAGGGTTGCGGTACTTATTCTTTCGAGATCGATGGGGACCCTATCACCAAGCTCCAATGCAACAAGGTTGATTCTCGAGGCCAACACTTCAACTACGACTATGAAGATTCGGCAATACAACGAACGGACGACTTTTGCAAATCCATCAGTGGCAAAAAGACCAAGCAAGGCGACAAAAGCACATGGATAGTTGCCAAAAATCCAGAGACAGATTTCTTCTCCGTCGAGGCCACAAGTAACTGCCGAGGGCCTGCTGAATATAAAATTGACAAAGATACGTGCAAAAAATACTTCGCGCAGACGATTAATAGCTGTGACACGAATACTAGGACATTCAAGCACGGGGGCATACTCACTGACAAGACTAATTGTATCCAGTTCAAATTTGCGCCGAAGTCCTACGATACCCCGGACTGCTATCCTAAGAACAAAGACCACGGTTACATCACGCAAGGGACCCATCGAACGATCAAGCATGACATGGCCATGGACGCTGTCAAACAATTCTGTGCTCGATCAGGCGATGGCCAACAGTATACTCTCGACCCATCCAAGACTCCCTCTGACAATACCTTTTCGCAGGATACGTGCAAGGCCAAAGGGCAAGCCGCTTGCGGCTACTACTATAAAAATGACGGCAGCCGCGAGACCAAAGCCGGCAGCTTGGGCGACATCAGCATCCGCATGCGAGCAAGCTATTTTGAGCCAAGTGGGTTCAAATGCCAACCCAAGCAGAAATACGAAATTCATGGTGAGCGGTGTCGAATAGCGCTCACCAAGGTTGTCGACAACTTCTGTCCTGGGGCCAAGAAAGATTCGCAGGATCTGGGAAGCTTCGTAGAAAATGGTGTTTATGGCTGCGTGAGGTGGGACTTCTGGGCCGTCGAAACACGTTGATTGAACGATAGGTGCCCCGGTTGATCAAAAATTGAAGTGGAACAGGATAAAAGACGAAGATCCCTCTGTATCACGAAGACGCGAGTAGCGCCTGACGTTGTGAAAGATAGAGGCATCCACAAAAATGTGGGGGTTGAAGAAGATGCCGGCCAGAGGGGTCAAGCTTGGACGTCTATCAGTCTTGAACATGAGGGCGAGGAGTGCCTGGTAACTTACGTATTTGTCATATTGAAGTGTCTCAAAGACAATGCATGATAATATTAGCAATTGCAGTCCTATCTAGCTATCTACCTGATCTAGCTCGATGTGTTGATATGCTTCGACGAACTGGCTTAGTGATTCCTCCGAGATCGAACTATCATAGCCCAAAAACAAGACGCCTGGCATATCGGATTTGTCTAACCATTCTAGAGTAACTCCTCTGCTGGCCAAAGAGCATTCCATTTCGGTTCTTACCGCTAGGATTTTCTCCAAGTGTTCATGTGCCTCCCGTGTCTCATTTTCTTCAAGGAACCCGGTGAAAGAGACTCCGCGCAACAATGGCCACTCATCTGCTCTCGAAAACAGTGAACGAAATGTCTCCAGAATGGGCTTAGAGATTCTAGCTCGGAAAAGCTGAACCAACAAATCATGATTTCGAGCAGAGCCGGACAGGTTCCACCGGATGCGCCGTAGAAAATGAATAGCCAGCGTTTGCAGGTTGGGTGCGCTCGAGGCGACTAAGTCTGCCATAACAGAGATATATTGCTCCTGATCCGGAGAGATATGGTCCATATCACTAGCCTCCAGAGGCGGGATTTGGATCTGCAAATGCTGGAGCGAAAGCAGTTTACCAATGAGTGGTACAATCGGCAACCACATTGGCCCTGGGAAAATGATTCCAGCAGCCATGAGACTGCTATCCACAGTGTTGTCCGAGACGCCATAACGGGACAATTTTTTCCTCCACGGCTCGTCCCAGTTCTCCTTGTTGATATTTTCAGGCATTGGGCTTCCATCAGGGAGTCTCCCTTCTTCCTGCAGCATACTGAGGCTTAAACTTTCTAGCTTCGATACGTCGATCGACCTGAGAATGGTCCCAACCAGGCCATGCGGAATCCACCCCATCAGCCGCAACCGGATCACGCGCGGAAAGAGACACAGAGAAGATGGAATTTGGCGGACGTAAGGGTCGTCAATTTCTTCCATTGCAAGTGATGCAAGATCTAGACTTTCTACGTTCGTAAGACGGCTGAAGACCGTCCAAACCTGGCGGTCGATCTGGGATAAGGCGTAGGGATCATCATCGTAATCCAGCCATTTCAGCGTCCAAGAGAAACTTCGAACCAGAGGTGCGTGTTCGTCTGAGCATTCTGTTATGGTTCGCAAGAAGGAGCGTTGTCGACATACCAAGCCATCCGAACCCCAGCCGTCGTTAGTGTTGGCCCACACATCTGGGCGAATCCCGTCTTCGTACTCGGTTCGCCGTCCGGTATTGTGAGAGGCGAGATTCACAGTTCGATAAAGTTGTCGATTACAACGCTCGTGGAGGGATTTGTTTGTCAAGACTAGGTTATAAAGCGAAGGGTGCTCACAATGATCAAGTATGAGACAGAAGACATCATCGGGGTATTTCAGTAAAAGGGATTGCTCAGACATGATTTCGTCTATTTAGCTCTTATTTTCGATTGGCAGTGCGTTGTGATCTTGATAACTTCGAAGCCAGTTATCTATATTCTTCTGGTTCTCGTTAAAGTCACTGGACAATATACCCTGAAATCCCGCCACTGGCCCCCACCACAGGTCGCGTCCGGCGCAGCAAGGCTAATGTCGTGTGTCGAACCTAAACAAGGTCATCTATAATTATAACATAAAGGATCTGAATTAGGTATATCCATTCCATTGAAGTTCTCCGGATACAAGCACAGGAGGACCTGTGCAAGGCCTACCTTGGAGCTTAGTAAACGCCAATAAAATATATTAGGAGTGTAGGAATTAATAAGGTTTACACTGAGCAAGTGAATGATTCGAGTAAAGTTAACACATAGGTGGTAAAAGTGAGTCCTCTATATGATTGCTAGACCTTTATGAGGTGTATGATTGATATGCTGAAACTACGGAAGAAAAGACCGCCTAGGCGTTTGGCTACCTATATATGCACCCTTACATTGCGCAATCCAAGCTGAATTGACTTACTTTACTACCCGAAAATCTTCCTTATTTACGGATTCACTACCAGGTTTTGTGTTTGTGTTCCTGGAATCAGCATCCGGCACCTGCTTAACCCCTGAGCATGAGGTGGTCTTATCGCTCTACTCATCCTCTGAGGGGGTCACAAGGAATTGCTTCGCTTCGCTTTCTTGTGGTGTGTTCTAATTGCTGTATTCATTACTTTTTATATCCTCGATTCTGAATATGTAGAATGTGATTCTTTGAGTTCGTGCAATCCCTTTATCATCGGGCATCGAAGTAATGTATTGCACAACTTACGAACAAAGTCGGTAATTAGTATCAAAATTGAAGGCATGGAAAGCAAAAAGCGCAAACAACGTTTCATTGAGTAGAATTATATTTTATTCAAGGCAAGCCAAGTGGCGTACCATCTGAAAACCAACGTATCATTCATTAGCCCGAGCATCATGCCGCAGGATATAAGCTTCTCTTCAAGCATAGTTCATCTCATGAGATTGAAGGTACCGCATCCGCTGTTACTAGTTGCTAAACATCTCAATGGTACTTCTTATACCTATGTTAGTATTAATCTCGCAAATTTGAGTTAGAAATTTACCTTTTGTGGTTGCTGAGGCTGGTACTGCTGTTGGCCTGGATATTGACCTGGCGGAGGAGCACCGTATTGTCCTTGTCCTTGAGGGGGATGCTGTTGATTTGGTGCGCCATATTGGCCTTGTGGTGGATATTGCTGCTGCTGGCCTGTTCGAAATATTAGTACTAGAATAGCATGAAGCCTGAAATTCCTCGCAATCATCAAAGACTTATAAATTAAACAAGACAGACAATAAGCCCACATCAAGTCCCCGGTGATTTCCTACTACCTATGGAAACGATAATTAAAACAAGCTGACATACCGTATTGTTGAGGAGGTGCACCATATTGACCCTGTGGCGGGTACTGTTGACCTGTTCCCTAGAGTCAGCGCTGCAATGATATAAGTGTGCATAATGCCTCCATAGGCTCAGAAGTAGTCTGAGACTAAGTGCGTCGCGTCAAAGACACTCCTAATACATGGTCTATGACTCTAATGACCAATACGTTGCAGGTAGAATCTACCTACCATATTGTTGAGGAGGCGGTGCGCCATACTGACCCTGTGGTGGGTATTGCTGTTGACCTAGTTTTCGAATTAGCATTGAAATTATATAAAACCGAATAGAGGCTAAGATGCTTCAAAGCTAGTAAAAGAGGCAAGCGAGTCTTTGGGCAAAACCCAGCCCGCCATTAACTGAGAGGGAAAACAAGTTGAAGTAAATACACATACCATATTGTTGCGGAGGAGCTCCATACTGGCCTTGTGGTGGGTACTGCTGCTGGCCAAATTGCTGAGGTGGTGCGCCAGAACGTTGCCTCTTCTCGTCCTTGGTATCATAAGATGAATCAACAGCTCCGACCAATAGTTTCAACAACCACAGTTCTGGTGTAAGATCAACGGGAGGATTCGCACGACTCATTTCATCTTGCTCGACCTCGAAGTTGGAAGTTGAATCGATCAGTTCTCCAATGCCAGGTTCATTATCAAGCTTGCCAAGGAATTCTCGGGCCTTGAGATCGTTTCCAACCTGGGCGAATTGGAAAGAAACTGCTCCCTTGCCATGAGGGGTTCTGCTTAGCTCATTAGATGCATATTTAATTGCTTCAAATACTGCATCGTTGGCTTCACCAGCTGGCTGTCCATCAGTTATGGTTATAATTAGGACTGGCTTGCGAAGTTGATTAATCCTAGCTTTTTGGACAACAAGTGGCTCCAAGACTTTGGCCCTAAGTTGTGTACCCATGGGAGTCAGTCCCTTGAACTGAACTTGCTGAATCAAATGATCAACTTCCTGTGCTGTGCGGATATTGTTCCCTTGTATATTGCTGTTCATGAAGCGGACCTCGATCCCATCAGCATCAAATAAAGAAGCAGCAAATGCAGCTTTCTGAACGATGAGCTTCATGTCGTCGATACGCTCACCATTCTCCTCGAACTTCATTGATCCACTATCATCTACTTCATGTTAGCGTATTTCCCCGCCCGATGATTTTCCGATATAGCATACCAACATAGAAGATGATATCAAAGAGGGCAAGCTTAACGATGTCCTGTCCAACTTCTCGAGGTACTCTCCATTGCTGACATAGCTGTTCTATCTTGGAAGGAGCAGCCTGGCTAATATGGTCGAGTTGTCGCGGGTCGGGGAACAAGCTTTGGATGCGCTTCTCAGCGATGGTGGCCTGGAGAGATTGTCGGATGGCATCAGATGAGACACCAGGCCCAGCACCATATTGTTGTGGAGGAGGAGCTCCATATTGTTGCTGAGGGGGTGCACCATACTGGCCTGGTTGCTGATGTTGACCACCTGGATATGCTTGATATCCGCCTGCAGGCCCGCTCTGGGGCTAAACATGAGTTAGAATGCACTTATGCGATATGCGCGAGATGTAGCAGACGTACGTAAGGTGGGTTGCCAGCTCCAGGAGGCTTCTGTCCTTGTTGCAGAGCATAGTTCACTGCTGCTCCCCCGCCCGCGGCAGCCATTTTCGATGCGAACTGTGGTGGGGGACAATGTTAGTAATTGCTCGCATACTGAGGGCTACAGAGGGTAACACCTACTCCCATTATGATAATTTCGAAATGTAGTATCAAGAATGCGGTGGTTTAGTTCAATATGCAAAATATCTTGCGAACCAAGACCAAGTTAGAGCTGAGCTGTAGATTTATGCTGACTGCGGGGTGATGGTCGGGTTTCCCTTACATTCACTCAGCCTCGTCTGACGTACTGCTGCGCCACATTCAGGCAAACATTTTAGGGACTGTGATGGAAACTCAGCTACACTTTATCTCAGTTCCTCAGACGCTTCGCTGTGCCAAGGCGATCCACTTAAACTTACTCAAATTGGCCTAATCGGCCCACGTGCTCGCGAGCGTCTGCGAAGCGTCTGAGGTCAAATGGTGATCGCTTTGGTGAGAACGATTGGTTTTTTAGGTATTTTGACTATTTTCAATTGATTACTGTTAGTTTTTCAACGCAGCTGTTATTTATTTGCCGGATCATAAAAATAGATACAAGTTTAAATTTTATAATAATTATATTTGAAATAGTTTAATTGATTAATTAAAAGGTGAACTACAACGTCGAAGTCAAAAAGTGTACTTACAAAAGTGATTTTTTTATGAATATTTGTGAACGTTTGTGCGAAGTTTATGAAAAGTTTTTTGATTAGTCATTGTGCTTAGTAAACATTTGTGAAAGTTTATGAATATTTGTGCAAAGTTTATGAAATTTTCTGCTTAATCAGCTTAATTGACCAATTAAACTACATATAATACTACGTACGAAAACTTGAATAACAATACAACTACACAATATTTCATTAAATTGCCGGATCATATTAATAATTTAATATACAAGCTACAATATGTACTATTTAAAAGTACTAATATGTGTTGTTGAATAGGACAACTACAGCGTTGAAAACAACTAATTAATATACTAACAAACCAAAAATCGTTACACTAAAATCGTCCCCATTTGACCTCAGACTCTCTACGAGAAATGAGGATCTGGCGATCCTCATTGGCTCACAAAGGTTTTGTGGGGCTAGTTAAATTTATTTAACGTAATCTCGTAAAAGAGGGTCTGAGCGTGCTGAGATAAGCTACACTAGGGTGTACCACAATGTTACAATCATATCGGGATAAATTGTGACTATCGATGAACTATGTCACACCCAAATAGCTCATTTCAGTTCAAAATGGCTGGTTGCCATTAAATGTTGATCCACATTCAGGGCTTAGGTTAAGATTAGGGTAGGATCCGTCTTACATTTACCCAGTATTGCTGTGAATGTGACATTCCGGCATATCCATCAGGTAGACCGTTGGGCTGATACAGAGATGAAGTAGAAAGAAACTCCATTAGAGACTCTGAGATAACGAGCTTCTCTATCTTAGAGCCAGCTACTACATACCCTTCAGACAATATGGGCATTAGGACATAGAGTTGGAGGAACATCCTCACCTTATACTCTCTGAGCTGTATCATCATTCGACAGAAATTCATACTACATATTTGCACTTGATCCTATATACAGGGCCACTACAAGAAGTACACTCCCCCAGCGCGCCAGAGGTCTTAGGGGCAACAGCGTCGGGTCCTCCTGAATCTTGACATATATGAATACATATGCAAGCCGAAGAAGCACATATCCAACGCTCAACTTATTGGTCGTTTCCACGGGCACATAAGCGAGATTCGCAGCCACTACAGCGGGGCCGAAGAGCGTTAATGTTGTCATGCTATTAGCTTCGGCTGCTTCAGCTCGCCGGATCCGGCCATACCTCTGGAAATACCTTAGAATATGTGTTTAGCAAAGTTAACATAATGTGACATGACAGTTACGCGATTTATCGATTTTTTTTACTGTTCGCAACAATTTTGAGGTGTTTTTGAGGCTCGTTGGTAGTGTGGACAGAGCGGTCGAGGAGCCTGCTTTATGAGCCTGCTGTATGCGCCCGTGAATTAGGCGATCGCGTACGCCAGAGGGACCTAATCAGACAGGTATCAATGTTCTGGAGTGAGAGAGCTGATGTTTTGATAGTCAATTACCATATGAAAAGTGATATTTCGGTGTGTCTATCATTCTTGCAGCGTGGGTTGTGGAACTAGATGTTAGTGGAGTTGGAGGTAGATAGGATGTATCAAGCTATATAAAGTTTTTATATTGCGTGTAAAGCACTTCGGGAAATTGTAATTATGCTTATCTTGATAGAAATTAGTGGACATTATATACCAGTACGAGTTAACACTTTTCGTTATGCAGGAGTAATAACCACTAGTTCAAGTAGCCACGGCTCATAACATTTATGTAATTATACTAGCAGAAGCAATGCAAATGCCCAGGGCCAAGACGGCTCTCCTTTAGAGTTTTTGCAAATATGTCTTCACCCGCAAGGTAGTATTCGTAGCCACCGTGAATCTCGGGCTCGGCTACAAAAGAATCGCATCTCCACCCATTCTGTTATTCCCTCATCTTACCACTCTAGAACGCAAAACACCAAAGATACAAAATTCATTACAAGCTAAGCACTAGCAATAATAACTAAATAGAAAGAAACAAGCTTTTAACCGAAGTGAGACGTGAATAAGTGGATGTCCCAGGAAAGTATTAAAGTAGGCAGAGTCTGTTTTTACCCCTTTACGTATTTCCTCTACATCACCAACCCACTACCTCTAGCAGTTGGGAATTATCAACACGTTGAGGAGAGGAAAGGTTTCATATTATATAATTTCTCTACACCCCTTATCAAAAACTCTCGGATTCTAATATCAAGTTCGAAGGAAATCGTCTCCATAAGTAGTGAATATGGGGATTGCGGTAAATATAGGTAATGGCTTGTGTTGTGGCTATTAAGCCATGCTACTCTCGGTATGAGCTGCGGCATGTTATCATGATATGTGTGAATCCGTGTAAGGCTTGTTTGCCAAAACCAGCATCCAGCAAGACCTTATGCTAGTCACAATAAAAAACTATATAAAGCGGGAATACACTTAGCGTTACTACAATATTGACCTTTATTAGCCGTAGAATTGACCCCGTTTTGCGTACGCTCTGCAAGCCATCAACCAGTCAAAAGTGTCAGGAATCGGCTTACGTGGGTATGCCAAGGAGCTAGAGCAGCTCACGCACACACACAGATTACAGCCGTAATTGTAGAAAATCAATCACTATCATATCGCTATTCCAAGCCTGTATTCCATCGCCGTGATACCCTCACAGATCCTCTAATTGATTCCGTGCTTAATACCTCCTATTTCTGACAAAAAGCGCTGTAAATAAGTAACACGTGACGATACTTATTACAAACTTCGAGCTTGCGAGAAGCCAGAACCTAGTACATTATATATAGAGATAAATATTTTAAATAAGGTAGATAAAAGGACGGGAATGTAAGTTGGAAGTTGAGTAACATGCAATGTGTTGGCCAATCAGAGCCATTCTATATCCTCCCTCATGTGATTTCGATTCCGCCGATATCAGCTGCAGCAAGCGCAAGTTAGCCACCATTTCTTCTGGTGTCGTTGGATATGAAGCTATCCCTCTCTCCTATTTTTGGGTGTGGTACCAACTCTGCTTGGATATCTAAAGGCAATCAGTTCATCACCTGTTCGTTTGCAGCGCTCAAAACTATTGAAAACTCCTGATGGCTCTGGAGCAGCTTCCTTTTTACAGTTACAGGAAGCAATGCCCTTTACAAGAGCCTGAAAGCCAAGTTCGAATATTACGTCTCCATCCATGCCACAATTGGGAGGACCACTTACACGACACACTGCAAGTAGCTAGGCTGTCTGAGAGACCTGTATACGAGGCGCTGTCCTATACGTGTGGTAGCCCTGAAAAATCAAAGGCCGTTATCGTAGACGGGATATTCAGACTTGCCATTACAGAGTCGCTGTTCAATGCCCTACGAGATCTCCGTGAAGAGCCCGCGGGAGCCTATGATGATCGACTTCGGGATCGTTGTGTCTGGGCGGACGCAATCTGTATCGACCAGCAGAACATCCCCGAAAAGAACAGCCAAGTCCGCATGATGACCGACATCTACCGGAGTGCGGCCCGGGTAATCACGTACATAGGGGAGGCAAACCCGCATACGAGGAGTGCTCTTGAGCTGGTCGAAAGGATGGTTGAGCACATTCAATCTGCGACAGAGGAGATATTTCAGCCAGAGGTGCCGGGCCTGGAGCAGAGTCAGATCAACCACCCTTGGCAAGGCCTACCACACCCAGTCATTGAGGCATTGCAATCCATGCTGGATGCCCCGTGGAGCCGGCGCCTTTGGATTGTGCAGGAGTCTATGGTAAGTGAACGCATCACGATGCAGTGCGGGCGTCACAATCTCCCCTGGACGCTCCTGTGGGAGGCAGCAAATGCCATGGGCCAACGCAAAGTGAAAAAGCTGGTGAGACTAGGCGAATCTAACCCGGCTCGTGGCGAAAGCCGAACCAACAGCGTGTTCCTCTCCAACATGGTCACTCTGCGCCGCCGTGGCCCGAGGCCGCTCTTCGACCTGGTCCGGCGGTCACGGCTAATGTGGTGTGCGGACCCGAAGGACAAGATCTACGCACTGGTGGGCATTGCGACGGATGCTGAGAAGCTCGGTATTCGAATCGATTATAGACTGCCTGTCAGGGATGTGTACACTGACGCTGCGAAGCGATTCGTACGGCTTTGGCCGTTTATGGTTCTCGGTGATATTGGTCCTAACAAGAACTCCGAGCTAAACCTGCCGTCCTGGGTTCCCGACTGGTCATCGGACATAGACCTCTTTCGCATCGGTTCCTAGGAAGTGTTCTGTGCAGCAGGAGACACCGTGGAGCGCATTGAGATCGTTGAATCTGCCAACTCTGTGACTGTTCATGGTGCTGAAGTCGATCAAATCGCAAAGTGGATGCTCTTGAGCTGATAGGCATTGACTCGGCTGGGATACCGTGGGTGTGGCAACGACTTGACGATATCGAAAAGATGGCCCAGTACTCCGACCCCGTGGAGGCGCTCTGGAGAACACTTGTGATGAATCTCGAGAATAATGGCCCAGGTGAGGCACCTGACAACTACGCCGACGAGTTCCAGGGAGTCATAAACCAGATTGAATTCCGGTGGTCATTCTGGCCGGATGAACAACCTGGGCCAAATCACATGGAGCCCAACGGGAACACCACAATGGCCATTAAACTTCGGGTAGGCAATCCTCCTCGAGAGTTTGGGCATTACCTAGCAGCATATACCAGACATACTGCACAGAGAGCCTTTTGCGTAACCCGTCGCGGCCTTATTGGTCTGGTGCCGAAAAACTCCCAGATCGGCGACAGCATAGTTATCTTTGGGGGATCTCGCGCTCCGTTCGTTCTCCAGAAAACGGGTGATAACTTTAATCTCCTAGACGAGTGCTATCTGCATGGGATCATGAAGGGCGAATCTATCGAAAATGGAGCATTTAGGAAGGGTTATCATGAGCGAGGCTTTACTTTGGTATGAAGACATTTGAATGGTCATGATAGACAAATATGAAGAGTTGATTCTGGGGCTGAAAACTCGCTTTACCTTAACACCATTGGTCATGGGATCACTCTGTAAGTCGTCCTCGTGCCTAGCCCGCCAGTGCTGTTAAGAGTGCATCTGCTAATACATTTGACAGATTGTGCTTACTTCTATATTTCAGAATCAGCACATCTCTCCTCAACAAGTCCATTCAACTAGAATGATATTAAAATGATAAGATATCCTAGGTTTACTGTTAAAGCAATGTTACAGCAGCCACATGACGAGCTGGCTACTGGGCTACGTGGATATAAGGACCGTAAGCAGTGTGATATAATTCACAAGCGTTCCTCTATAGGGGCTCTGGTCTACAAACTAATCTCTACTCCTTTTCCTCTTTCCGTACCCCTTGCTTGTACCTACGACCCGAAGTGGGGTTTCCTTAACCGTATAATTCGCCTTCAAACAAAGAACAAAAATAAAAAGAGCGAAAGGCTTTTGTATGATGAGAAAGTGCGAACATTTAGATAGCAGAATGATGATGAGTGGTGTGGAAGGCAGATCAAGCAGCTCAAATGATTTTTAAATTGTATAGCTTAGCACCCACAAGCCAGGCCTGCATGTGGGTGACTGGTAATCGTACAAGGCCAACGCGCTGAAACGTCCCAACCCCGCTCGTCATCGATAGAACCAGCGCATACGCCCAGTGCTCTGTCTCCAGCAGCGGAAAGCAAAACAGCGTGCTCCCCTCGGGCACATGCCGGTTATTCCCTTCCGTGGAATCCGTCAAGATATAATCCGCATCGAACTTGAGAACCAGTGCCGTAAGATGGTCTTCCGATTTCTGCGGAATGAGCTCGTAGAGTACGTGCGAAGAACCGGCCCAATTGGGAGTTGGGGGACAGCGCTGTAGGCGCACAGGCATGAGGCGGCCTTCGGCATGGATATGGTTGTCATGTACCGTGATCTGCTTGGTGTATTTACTACCTTTGTGGTCTGAGAAATGAGCGTATTCGATGGGGACACTAGCTGCCGCCCAGCACCATGTCGGAAATTCATTTCGCCTTGGTTGTTGCTCCAGCTGTGTCAGATGTACAGACCATAGCAAATCATAAATAATAGATTCTTTCCAGACGCCAGAGACATATTGATCCGCTTCAAATCCCCGATGTCTTTTGAACAACTCGGCAATACCGCGGAAAGCCTGTAGACGGTCAGATTCGAAAGTGAACTTTAATCTGCTGTAGCCAACCACGAGGTCTCGCCAGAATCTGGAAAGCGCTAAATCTGATTCTTTCGCGAGCGCGGAGTGGAATTCTGATTTTCGCGAAGGCTTCTCGAGTTCAGCTGTTCCGCACTCACAGCAGAAATGCGTGGTGCACTCCCAGAACAGCTCTTGTGGACCGAAGTGTAGAACTCGTGGAGGGAGGAAACGCTCTTGCAACGCCCATCCGCGACCAAGGAGTGGTAGCTGCTCTTCGGCCTGCATATTCTCGCGGTAGAAATCGTGCTGTAGTTTTTTGCGGACATGGACGCTGACAGTCTTGCCCCCATACTCATCCCTGACTTCGTAGCCACGATAAGCGGAATCTGAAGTGGTGAAGCAGCCGCCATACCCATCGCTCGATTTCGTTGCTGCGAGTGTGAGGATTGAGTGTGTGTATATCTTGTACATCTTCGCGGATTCTCGCTTCCAATCTTCTGGGTCATCTTGAATAATGCAAAGTGAGTCAATCCAGATATATCGTATGCCCAGGGCTCTAGTGAACTTGATTGCGTCCTGGAATGTTTGAGATAACGATGGCCACGGGACGCCATGCTTCCGAGCTTTAAAGTTCTTTATCGTTGTGATGATAGGCTGAGTGGGGCCCCAACAGTGACTGAGCGAGCAGTATGTGCCCTTTTCACCCTCCTTTGGCTCGTAGAGTTGGACAGGATTTCCGGGCATAATGTCAAGAACTCTGGTCGGTAGTATTGAGCCACGATCATTTGCACAGAGAGAATGATTATTCACGCATTGGTCTAGGCAGTCTGCCGCCCATTTCGTGGCGGCTGGCGAGCCTGTATTGCCTGAGATCGTTGGTCTTTGCTTGATGCCTAGATCAAAATCACCTTTGTCCTCTGCTCACCAAGTTAGTTTTGGAGGTACATCTTGCAATGGATGTTGATGTTACCGACCAGGATCGGTATAAAACTCGAAACACGAGTATTCAGGTAAATCCGGGATCGCATCAGCATCTGTCCGACTATGCCACTCAACATCAAGCTCTTTATTCTCTGAAGTCACATCATCCAGCGTATTTCGGAGTTTGAGGACATCCTCGTATCGGTATCCTCGATGTCCATTGCGGGACACGAAATTATCGAGACCTGCGTGGATGACACGGCAGCCCAAGCAAGATCCTGAAGCAGCCGACCATTTCAATTGATCGAAATCTTTCCAGAGTTTCCCGGGCTTGTCATCGTGTTTACATATAGCACATGTTAAGACAGATTTTGCGATTGGTGACTGAACAGTCTCGCCCGCAAACTTAGTGACGTTTGTGGATACTCGAAGGCTATCATCTGAATTTGCTGATCCCTTTCTATTTTCTCGCCACTAAATAAAGTCCAATATTTTAGTAATTTCTTCTTTAGAAAGGGACAGATAGGGAGACTGATTTTGGACTTACGTGCTTGTAACGTGAGGATAGCGACATCTTCTATAGTTATTCATCAACGCCTCGACGCCTCACCCACGCAACCTAGCTGTGCCCCCAACGAGGATGCTGGGCGTGCCCCTTGAAAAATGGGACCAAAATTGTACTCTTCCAGATGGAAATTTTCCTTTCCTGCGCAGTGGTTTCAATGAAAGCAGGTGCATCTTATTTTGAGAGAACATGGCTCGAAGGGATCTTTAATACTCGTCAGAGGAAGATAAAGGCGCGCGTTAGTCCCCATCATGCTGACGGGTCGATAACGAAGAAATGTCGTCAAATGTAAGATTATGCACATGGGTTGTCATTTAGCGAGAAGTCAAATAGGCTCATGGGGCAAATAAATGGCAAATCCATGCCCAAAGCAACCTTGGTAAATGGCCCCCAATACCACCTTCAACAAGGGTTTAGCAATATAGTGCGAATGGCTCAGGAACTTACAAGCTTAAATATCGATTTCTTTGAAATTGCGATAGAATCTGATTCACTCAAAGATCATGTATGCCCCTATAAAATCGACACCTAAGCTACGGTCTTGGAAATCTAGGCGTATTACAATTTCAACACCCGAACTCGACAGCCCACTGCATTTGCTAGTACATCTTTATGGGAGACCGGTTTAGACTAATAAAAAATATGTTATAAAAATCGAAAAAGCACTGTTGAACCGCTTCCATCTTCTCCTCGTTCATTCTTCATCCACCCACACGACCAGATATTCTCGACCCTGAATTCCTACGCGCAATGCGTCCGAAGAATTAAACGGCCTTCCCGAAAGCACCAAGCATCATAGGGATACCGACGGGACCAGGTGGGATTACAATAACGCCTCCATTCCCCTGTTCACTAGTCTGTACCTCAGTGATGTTACGGAAGGTATTGCCACCCACGCCAGCGCCAAATCCGAAACCGAAGATTCTTAAGCCGCCCTTAGTATCTTTCTTCGAGGAGGAGATGAATTGGGAAACCGACTTCCAAGTCGCGGAGTCGGAGATGGTAATTGTAAGGCCGACTTGGTGTCCAAGAAGAAGCTTCGTGATGCGAACTTTGCCCGCGAGGTTATTGATGCCGTTCTTGGTGATCTTCGGGTAAGTGGCGCGCACAGCAGGAACGTCCCACCCGCCGGCCTGAATATTGAAGAGGACTGGCGGCCCTTTCATCGTCAACCGCAAGGAGACGTTCTCTGAAAACTTGCTCGTCCAAGAATTGAACTGCGTTTCTTCCTTGGTGCTGCTATGTTTCGCAGACAAGATGGAGAAGAAGCCACCGCCACCAGACTTAACTGAGGTGGAGTGCCCGAGCGAGGACCAGTCGCGGCCGTTGACGTTCTTCATGTTCCAGGAGAAAGAGAACTGCCCGCTAGACGTGCCGTTGATCCAGGTGTCGCATACTTCTTCAAAACCACCACCAAGGGAGTAGAGTGGCTTGTAGTGGAGTCCCTCAGTGATTTCGTGTTTGGCAAAAGGCTTGAACTGTACATTGTAGCTTCCGCCATATACGGGCATGTTATACCTGCTCTCAATTAGTATTTATGATATTGTCGTAGATGCGGTGAAACATATACCCAGGTTCAAGGCTCATTCCTTCTTGAGCCCGCGTCTCGATCTTGGTTCGCTGATCGGTGAGAGTATTGTATGCTGGTCCATACACCTGGAGAGAGTATTGCTGAAGAGCAGAATTGGCAGAGCGCATGCTGTTCTTGTAGGCATTGTAAGTCGGATACTTGGCATTACACCATGCGGCAAATGTCTGTTTGGTTGCTTGGGCGCGAGCATCGTTAATGTACTTGTTGTATGCATCGCTGTCTACAGAGAAGAACTTCTCTTGAGCTGCGAAAAGTGCATTCTGAAGTTGGGTGATTTTCGCCAACTGAGCAGCCGTAGGCTCCTTGGTGCCAAGATCTACGGAGTTCAAATAACTGATGCAAATTAGTCGAGGGTATTATGAGATGCGTGAGGCCATACTAGTCAAGTGCTTGGATATAACTCATCCCAGCCACGTCAAACAGGGGGTCATTACTGAGCTGAAGAGAGTCCGCAAATGGCCAGAGGTCGTTGTTGGTAATTGCCTCGGGGACAGGAGTCCCACCACGAACAGCAATGGTAGACGGCGGAGTGACAAAGACAAAGTCGGTCCCCTTCTTGAGAGGTTGGCCAGCAGTTATATACTGGCTCACCATGGTACCATATGCTCTCCATGCGATCAAAGATGCATCCTCGTAGGATAGAAGTGTCTGTGCTTCCAGAGCTCTGATTAGAGGCAGGAAGGCGACTAGCCGGGCGAGAGAGAACTTCATATTGATGGATAAGTTCGAAGAATGTATTTGATTGCTCAGAACAGGAATGAAGATGATGCTGGTGATGAGAGGTATTCTTCTCCATGAACACCCAGCTTTATATATGTGGGATCTCGCAACTGCGGTGAACTCCTTAGAATTGGCGAGGCATTTCTTCCAGCTTCAAGTACGAGCAATGAGCCTTGATTAGAACTGGAAATCTCCACATGGAGACGCCTCAAGACGCCATCCATACTCAATTTTCTGCAGTCTTCCTCTGAAGCTGCAAGTGTTCATCATGATATATGCCTTGTGCTTCACCAGCGCCAGCGCCGTCAGTTGAAGAGGCGCGTGGACTGACCGGAAGCTGCCGAAAACCCATTGAAAGCTGAGAATAGGCCTTTCAAATGATTTTTGTGGAAATGCGTGGGAACTATATTAAGTAGTGTTTCGAACACAGAAAATGCCAATTGCTAATGTCCGACAGGCAAGGCTCCTTACTAAGCCCTTGAGCGGAGATAATTTTGCTTGTAGAGGAGCATGTCCATTAACTCCACTAAGAGTGACATTTGAATACAACATGAGCAATTTTATTATACTTCACACAAACACTGATAAGCATAGGGAGCTTGGTAGTTGCACGGAATGATCGCCCAATGACTGCTAATAAAGGCTCATGGTGGTGGTTTCTCAGTAAGTTAGAGCGTCGAAATATCGCTTAAAGGCATATACTTAAAGCTGAACAATTGCATGATTGGCGACCAGTGAATTCTTATTGCCAAGGAACAAGAGGTATGACAAAATCCTTCTATGTTCGTTGGTGTGTTGTGCGTCGGCACTGTGCCGTCCACACTTGAAAGGTTGTCCAGAGGCCTATGAGAATAATGTTATTGCTCGCTCAGCCGCCCCAAGGCTTAAGCCACAAAAACAAATGCCATCCAGCCGTTTGTATGCCAAGCTGGACAGCCGCTGTTTACCAGAGTACCGCACCAATGTTGTGATCAAGAAGTGGTGCTGCCATCCTTTGGTAGAAAATGCCTTGGCTGATTAAATATTAGATGGACTAAAGCAGAGAGGCCAATTAACGTAACTAATGGTTTTCTCAACAGAGCCAAGCGAAACGTCGGGATTAAACTACAGCATCATAACAGGACTCATGATATCCAGAAAGTTAGGCTGAGTTCGATCAGCCGTGATGAATACATCTTGAAAAGCTCTAATTTATCCCTGCACAAGTCTACGATAAAAACCGATCCAAGAATTATGTCCAAGCACTTCTATATACACACCAACAAATGATTCATCCGATGGTACTAAAAGGTTAACTTAGCTCCAGCCTGGGCAGTGACCACCGATACAACGTTGCCTGAACCAAGGAGAGAGTATGAATATGGCACGGAGCTGGCTGTCAGTGTTCCAACAGGAGCAGTATTTGCAGCACCTCCAAGGTCGTTGTCAATAGCGACAGCATACCTACCCAAGTCAGTCTATTGTACTATAAACCAATCCACACCCAAGAGCGAAGGAAGAGACACTCACCCAACGATATCAGAGTCCTTCGTCATGATAGGCTCCGTGACGTTCTTAAACACGTTGCTTTGGATTAGCAATTGTGCATTCTGACGTGTATTGACGGCCGAGTTCATGCTATAGCAATGGATTAGCAAATGACTGCCTATGGACCCGCCGCAGTCGCAGTCTAGCCTTGATGCTGTCTTTGTAACTTACTTTAGATAGTACGAATTGTAGATATGAGCAGTCCCGAAACGTACTGAAGGTCCACGAGAGCCGTTATCTTTCCAATAGTTGTAGGCATAGGTGATGCGTAAATGGCCAGCGTCTTCAGCGCCGTTGTTCTCGCTATGACCGATGAGACTGGTCTTCCAGTGATCATGGAAGTATAGGCTGTGAAGATTTTAGCCGTGAGATTAAATATCCAGAATTTTTGAGGCTCTGGACATACTACGAAAGAGTGATGAAATCAGCGGCGTGGCTCGCGTCAACGAGCCCATCATAGTAGTCCTTGTCGGAGACCAACAGTGATTTGAATTCGCAGTGGTCAATCCACACATTGGTACTCTCCTATCGGAAGGCGATACACGTCAGCCATTGCTCTCTTAATACACGGATGCAAATAGTTACTTACGTCGATCTTGACACCATCGCCAGTGGACGCTAGAACATTTGACGAAATGATATTTCGAATGATGACATTACTCTGTCGTCGAATATACAGACCAACACCATCAAAAGCTATTTGAAACGCGGTCAACTTGTATTCCCCAGGCTTCATGATATTTTGTGACACTCACTAGCGCCTGGAAGCCCTATCACAGACTTATTGCTGCCAATCCGGACATTCACAGCACCCGAGATCGTACCCTTGACAACGATAATCTTTGCAGAAGCATCCTTCTCGTCCACAGCTGCAGTGAACTGCGCTAAGGTGGAAACAGTGGTGACTGTTCCACCAGCACCACCTTTCGTACCGCCATTCTGTGTGGCATATCCCAGCGTCGCCGCCTCGGAGATGCTGGCTCGCTTGACGAGAATGGCTCCAGCTGGTGCGTGCTCAATGGTAGGAGTTGGACTGGCCGCTGCCAGGGCGAACAATGTCGCAAATGCTGGTATGAATCTCATGACGAGGACCTACCGTGAAGAAAGCACAACGATTGGGACAGCTAAGGTTGTGAAACGAAATTGACCAGAAGGATATGACCATTCTAGGATCGACAAACATGAGCCATCATAATATATACTGCGTCACCCGTGACTAGATTTCTATGCGGAGAAGTATAGCTTCATTGTGAATCACACCAACACCTGACTGTTCAAAGAAAAGAACCATCCTACCCAAAGCGGCACACGTCAAATCCACGAATCGTGTTTGTTCTGGACATATATGTCATTGAAAAGGCATTATTTGAAACGGCTAATTTGCCCAAGAAGGGCTTACCCCAGAATTTGTGCCTGTCCTTGCGACGTGGTATCATTCGCAGGTCGCCCATGTGTCTCCCGTGGCCATGGTTCTCGAAGTAGGATGACCCCAGATTCTGTCTTGGCGTCAAAGCTTCAAATGATTTTCCCCGAATCAGGAGAACAAGGGCCGTCGCGGGATCGCATGGAAGAGGGAACGGCTAATCGTTACCCCAGAAGGATGATCAGCCGCGATATAGATGTTCCGCCTTGCTGAAGTGTTGTCTTCCCACGATCGAGCAACATGGACCTTGCAAACAGGAATGAGAAGACCAAGTCCATGGGCTGTTGGCGAAGCGGACCAGCGCGCCCGTTACTCCCTGCAGGATGCTACTTATCTCTCAGGCATGTCGAGTGCCTACATGTCAAACTCGTCATAACCGAGTATTCAAAAGGCATTCAAACAAGTTGGAGTCAGAGGCGATCATTCCTCTCGTTTAGGAAGAGGCGCAAGGTGAACTATTCACCTACCCTAGACTGAATACTATCTTCAATCCAATTATCTATCTATAATTACATGTTTCAGATCCCATAAGTGCCCATTGCTATCTACTGGTTGAGTAATAATATTAAACGGATGCTATCATCTCAATCCTTTAAATTGTCGACCTTCCTTTCGTCTTGCTTTCAAGAACCAAGCGCAGCTCGCCCAGCACATGCCAAAGCCTATCCAAGCAAAACTGGGCATCTTGAAGCTTTGCATGATAGGTAGAAGAAATGCAGCTCGAGGGATGAATAGGAAGGTGGTTGTGAGTGGGCTTGTGGCTCTGGTCAGAGCAATGGTGCTCCAGAATGTAGCCCAGGATCCGAGCCCCCCACAGAAAACCATCAACCAATGGAAGAACACATCGAGAAAGTAACAGTTGCGGCTTATATTGGTGATTTCTCCGGATAAAAATGGCAGCGGAAAAAATATAAGAATTGAAAGCGTAGATGTATAGTGAATGAGTCGCCAGTATGCGCGGGCTTCTTGAGGTGATCCAGATGCATCTGGAGGAAGATGTGGATGTTGGTTACTGGCCATGGCTATCCCAGTCAGGCTATCGCCTTGCGGAACTAAAGCAGCAAGAAGAGACTTATACGTTCGCTGAATTTGTACAGGATATAATGCGACGAAAAACGAAGAGAATACGCCAGCCACGATTGATTCCCATGTAACACGAACATTAGATCGTATAGTAGCAACCAGAAGCGTGAGGGTTGCAGTCAGAGTCGAAGAAAGGACCGCAACCGAATGCTGTTGCTGGGTAAATAAAGATGTGAAGAGGAGCGATATGGGAACAATCCCAATTCTGGCCAGAACATAGATGGGCAATTGAGCATATGCAAAGGAGAGGTTACTCAGAGCCACTTTAGCCACAAAAATTATGGCCAGAGGCAGGCATTGCTTGACGACTGGCCATTCAAATTCAAACAAACCTCCTCCAGCAATCCCTCCTGATCTGGTTGAAGCCCAATGGGAGATCACCCCAACGAGCCCCGTTTTTGACTGACCCCGAAATCCTGGAGAGCCTGAGGAGTGTAACGCGCGTGAGGGCGCAACCATACCCGAGAGACCTGCCTTCACCAACCAAGGACTAACCCATCGCGTAATATAAGCCGAGAGAATGATCCAGCAATGCGTTAAAAGCAATTCGATCAAAGTTGTCGTCAATGGATATGGAAACTTGTAGACTCCGGCTATCAACGTCATCAGCTTTGTATGGGACGTATAGTTTTCCTTGAGGTACCCACTCCAGAGAACAATCCGATTCATGATTGTGAGGCCAATTTGGCATCCTCCTAGCCAAATCACCAATACCGCGATGTAACAGGCCCAGCCAAAATTCGTATTGAAGAGCCATTGTCCTAATCCGCCGTAATGCAGTAAACCTCGCCATCCGGTAGGTTTGTAGCCATCTGATAGAAAGGGCTGCCGCAGCGACCCTTGTGGATTGTCACCCCAATCATCATCATCTGTATCTTCTGATCCGGCATTGGAGTTGGAGTGCCGGCGGGCATAGGGGGAGGGTGACCGAGATATATTTATAAGAGGTATGGATGTAGAGCCGCGGAACTCGGTAGACGATTTCGGATTATAAGATGACATGGCAGCTCGCGGTCTCTCGTTGTCTGAGTCAAGACTTCCAGAAGAGCTCTTTCGTGAATGGTTTGATCGAGGGTCAGAGCTGGTAGTGGAAAGGAGGTACTGAAGAGCAGGGCGAAAGGGATTTGGGGTATCTGTATTTTTAGGGGAAAACATTAGAGCCTACAATCATTTCGGCGTCTATGGAGACCGTGCCTTGTCATCTGTAAGAAGAAATCATCGGTACTGAGGCCATTCGTAAGATCTTATACGCGTTTCGTCTTACTATAAATTGACACTGCCACTGATGGTGGGGCAGGGATGTACAATTAGTACGTTTGGGTAAGAGTTTAGCAAGAACCTCTGATAAGATCCTGATTGTCAGCCGGTTTATGTTTTGGTAGTTGTGTTACATTTCTCTTCTTGCTTCGGCTGGCTTGACAGCACAATATGGCCTTAATATTTCCTGGTATACGTCGAGCAGCTCCCAAGCTCACTCGAGATTTCTTTATCTGCCACCAATGCATGAGCAAGACCTCACAAACAGCTCGCCTTTCACAAATACATAAAAGTGCATTTCCAAAGAACATACGATTTAATAGCACTGCCTCCGCGCCGTCAGGAAGCCCATTGGGAGCCCTTGGGCGTAGCATAGCTTTTGAGCCTGCCCATAAGGCATCTATACGGGTAACCGGCAGGAAATCTTTTCCGGAGACAAGTTCAAAGTCAGTCGCGTACTGGTTACTGGCAAGTGCTGGATCGGTCTTTGGCATTGTTGTATTTGGGGGTTTGACACGACTTACAGAATCTGGGTTAGTTCAGTTGCACCTTAAGAAGATTGCTGCTAAACATTTGCACGTAGTTTGAGCATAACGGAATGGAAGCCGGTAACTGGGTCTCTACCACCTCTCTCGGATGCAGATTGGCAATCCGAGTTCGACAAATATAGAGCCTCGCCCGAATTCAAGCTGTTGAACCCTCACATGAACATCGAGGAGTTCAAGCAAATATACTTCATGGAATGGGGCCATCGGTTATGGGGACGGTTTGTTGGACTATCTTTTGTTCTCCCGGCGATATATTTTGTAGCTCGACGGAGGGTGTCCGCAAACATGGCCTGGCGGCTAGTTGGAATCTCAGGATTGATTGGATTTCAAGGAGCAATAGGGTGGTGGATGGTAAAATCTGGTTTGAAAGATGATCTTTTTGCGCCTGGGTCACATCCACGAGTTAGCCAGTACCGGCTAACGGCTCATCTTGGGGCTGCATTCATCTGCTACACTGCTATGCTATGGAACGGCCTTTCCATATTGCGAGACGCTAAGCTCCTTCGCGACCCTCAAAAGGGGCTCGCACACCTTGCCGCTCTCAAGTCTTCCCAGTTGTCCATCTTTCGTAAGTCTGTTGCTGGGCTTTGTCTTCTCGTCTTCGTAACTGCTATGTCTGGTGGATTAGTGGCCGGTCTCGATGCCGGGTTGATATACAATGAGTTTCCAAGAATGGGAACTGGATTTGCGCCTCCGAAATCAGAACTATTTTCTAAATTTTACTCGCGAAAAGAAAACGGGAGTGACATTTGGTGGAGGAATATACTCGAGAATCCAAGCACCGTTCAGTTGGATCACCGGATCCTTGCGATGACTACATTTACAGCTATCTTAAGTTTATGGGCATATACAAGATTTAATAAGACTGTTAGAGTCGCTTTGCCTAAAAGTGGGCACAGAGGCATGGTAGGGGTTGTGCATCTCGTCCTTTTGCAGGCCACACTAGGTATCAGCACTCTCATATACTTGGTGCCAACGCCTGTTGCAGCTGCTCATCAAGCTGGGAGCCTAGCTTTGTTGACCGGGGCGGTTGTTCTTGGAAGCAGAGTATGGGTACCAAAGCGTACTCTGGCCTTGCTGAGGAAGCACGTTAGCATTGTGGCGAACAAGAAAGCAGCATTAGGTAATGCAGCAATGCTTCAAAATATTGTCAAGATCAAGCATTAAAGCATATGAGCTTGAAATTGTTGGAACTTGTTGGAACGTGGATCATCCGTGTATAACTGTTTGTAAAGGTGCCTATAATATTGTGTATAAAAGGTTGACGGAGTTACGAGGTCATAAAGGAGCCATGGTCAGGGCCTTAGACACTAGATATCAAGAGCAATCTCAACTCATTTCCACTGTATATCATTATAGTATGCTTCAATCGTTAATTATAGAGTGACTTAGAAGTTGTTAAATTCGCTTGCATTCAGGGATATCTTTGAGACATATGTTGACATGTGCATGGTGAAATAAGAAAAGACACATCAGTGCAAAGCTTGAGCCGACCTTCGAATTCAATTTTTCATTAGATAATAGGATATAAAATCAGTCAAGGAGTGGTCGAGTCACAGTTCTGACTCACACGTGACTCACCCCACCACAAATTCATAAATTTGAAGTCGAGCCACCCCGCATCACGAACAACTTCCCTCCCACGAAATTACTCTAAGAACAGTAAAAATGGCAGACGAGCCTAATTCCTCAACACCAGCTGCGGCTGCACCTACCGAATCTCTAGCTAATCTCATTCTCGACGAAGTCACCGGTGAGAAAGTCTCCAAGACTGAGCTCAAGAAGCGCAACAAGCAACGCGAGAATGAGAAGAAGAAGGCTGCAAAGGCGGCAGCAGCACCACAAAAGCCCATTGCTGCTAAGAAGACCAACGCTGAGGCAGAAGAACAGACGTTGAATCCCAATGTAAGCATTTTCACTGGCAATTCTCTTTAAATAAGCTAATCACGAGAAGCAATATTTCGAGATTCGATCGCGCAACATTCAGAAGTTGCGTGTCTCACAGAAGCCCAATCCTTTCCCGCATAAGTTCGAGACGAACTCAACTCTTGACAATTTCGTAAACGATGTAGGTGCCGTATCAAAATTGTGGCTTCTATTGCTTTTTCCAACTACTAACATGGGTTGGTTCTTTCACAGTTCGGTAGTCTCAAGTCCGGAGAGCATAGGAAGGATGTCGAAATTAGAATTGGAGGACGTATACATAACAAGCGTGCAGCGGGACCAAAGTTGATCTTCTACGATTTACGTAAGGAGGGAATCAAGATTCAGGTTATGTGCCAGCTACAAGAGGCTAAGGAAGGTGGTGTTCCATTCGAGCAGCAGCACGAGCACCTGCGTCGCGGAGATATTATTGGTGTTGTTGGATACCCTGGGCGAACTTCTCCAAAGACAAAGATAGAGAAGGGGGAGGAAGGAGAGCTGTCAATTTTTGCAACAGAGGTCGTACTGCTTACGCCGTGTCTCAAGATCATTCCAGACGAGCACTATGGTCTCAGGGATCAGGAGGATCGATTCCGGCGTCGACATATGGATCTTCTTATGAACAATGCCAGCCGAAATACTCTTATCACACGCGCGAAGTTAGTCAAGTATATTCGCAGATATTTCGACGATCGGGTGAGTGTTTTGACGAGGGATTATATTTTGCGAGAAAATTTAGGAGGAAGCTAACTCTATGCCATGCAGGATTTCTTAGAGTTCGAGACGCCAATGATGAATGCTATCGCGGGTGGTGCCACGGCCAAGCCGTTTATCACACATCACAACGAGTACAAGATGGATATGTTTATGCGTATTGCCCCTGAACTCAAGCTGAAGGAGTTAGTAGTAGGAGGGTTCGAGCGTGTATACGAAATTGGCCGACAGTTCCGTAATGAAGGTGCTGATCTAACGCACAATCCGGAATTTACGACTTGTGAATTTTATTGGGCTTATAAGGATGTTTTCGATCTTATGAACACTACGGAAGAGCTTGTCTCGGGTATGGTTAAGGAGCTGACTGGTGGTACAATCACCAAGTTTGTGACCCAACATGGAGAAGAGTATGAGGTCAATTGGGCGGCACCATGGAAGCGGATACGTATGATCCCGGCTCTAGAAGAAGCCACTGGAGAAAAGTTTCCGCCAGGAGACCAACTCCATACTGCTGAGACCAACGAATTCTTCAAGAAGCTTCTCATCAAGCTCAAGCTCGATTGTACACCTCCTCTGACCAATGCACGTATGCTTGATACACTTGTTGGAGAGTTCCTTGAATCGACTTGTATCAACCCTACATTCATCACGGATCACCCTCAAATGATGTCACCACTTGCAAAGGCTCATCGATCCGAACCTGGGCTATGTGAGCGTTTTGAGGCTTTTGTTTGCAAGAAGGAAATTGCCAATGCTTATACTGAATTGAACGATCCTTTTGACCAGCGACTACGTTTTGAGGAGCAGGCCAACCAAAAGGCACAAGGCGATGACGAAGCACAGTTGATTGATGGTAGGCCCAGCTATGATGCATTAGAATGTCTAGAAAATAGGCTAACTGACTTACAGAAAATTTTATGGATGCATTAGAAATCGGTTTACCGCCAACAGCAGGATGGGGAATGGGGATCGACCGCATGGTTATGTTCCTCACCAACAACTATAGTATCAAGGAGGTCCTGCCATTTCCATTTATGAAGCCTGAAACAAACAAGCCAAAGGAGAAGTCGGCAGGAGAGATCGTAGGCGTGGAACCACTACCAGAGGAAGGGATTGGTAAGTGAAGCGAGCCCGTATCATGTTATGAAGTGCGTTCCTAACACATCTTAGCGCACAAGTAGATATTGCAAATCACCTGGTAGCATTAATGAACAAAACCCTCTAATGAACAAAACCACTATACAACGAAACTATGCATAGTCGAACAGAGAAAATGATTGGTTTAGTGATGTATAGTGATATATTCTTTTCTTATCAGTTGGTATGTGATATCCATGATTGCATAACATTTAGTGACAGATGCACCAGTTCCTTATCAACCTTGCAATGAAACTACTCTGGTTATTTATCACGTGGTAGATGCGCCTATTACCGAGGTACAATCTAGCTTGACTTCATTTGCCTTCTGCTCAATAAAATGTCCAAAGCAAAGTAAAGTCGTAGCTTTTGACCTTTTAAAGCTCGTACTCGAACTTTCTCTACTGGTTACTGACACGGTAGACAACTTTATTAAAGGACTTGCAAAGGCGTGTGCTTTCATCACCAACCACCTAAAGAAGCCACACTATCAAAAACCAGTACATTTCTTCAAGATAATGTAAGTTTAAATACAATAAGAATTGGACAGGAGCCGAATACAACCACCAACGGAAAGTGCGTTAAGCTACATATATTCGGCTCACCAAATCTTACAACTATCTAGATGTTCGCTAACACCGACCATGCACAGAAAGAAGCAGCTGTGAGCGTATAAAGCGAAGGTATTCTTGACGGATATTCTTTCAGTCCCCCCAACCTCCTCTCGATATGGCTACCTCACCAGACGTAAAATTTACCCGCCTTAACTCCATCATCTCCCTCTACACCCCTCCACCACATCCTCCTCCTTTATTCCGCTCCCCTGGATCAAATACAGATCCAACAACAATAATTTTGGCCCAATGGATGGGAGCATCTCCTCGTTCTAAACTTCTCCTCTCAATCTATGTGACTTACGCAAAACTCTACCCTGCAGCAAACATCATCACTATCGCCTCTAGACCTGAATTCTTCTTCACGACGCCCACTTACGTACGGCAAGGGTTGTTTGAACCTGTTGTTGATTTTCTCCAGGGAAGTGGGGAGAGGGACGGAATTGGAGAAGGGGATAGGGAAAGTGGAGTTTTGGTGCACACGTTTAGTAATGGAGGCGCGCTGAGTGTCGCCGATGTTTGTTCGGTATTTAAAGAGAAAACGGGGAGAACGCTAGGGATCAAAGGTCTGGTGTTGGATAGTGCGCCTGGAGATCCGGTATGTATGCTTTTGCATAAACTGATTCCGTCCTCGGAAGAACTTTTGACTGACAATGCCTAGAGCATCCAAGAAACATGGGCGGCGCTGTCGATGAGCCTTCCCAAGTCCATCCTCTGGTACCCTTCTGCGGCCATACTTTGTGGCGTTTTGTTTACAATGTACTTGGCCAAGAACTTGTTCAGCCCTGAAACATTAGTCTTGCAAACTCGAAGGTTGCTTAACGATCAATCTCTGATAGATCCTGGTGCAAAAAGAATGTATGTGTATAGCAATACCGACGCTCTCGTTGGCTGGCGGGATGTGGAAAGGCATGCAAAAGAAGCGAGTGAGAAGGGAGTTGATGTGGAGTTGGTGAAGATGAAGGATAGCAAACATGTTCAGCATGTTCTAAAGCATTGGGACGTATATTGGACAAATTTAGAAAGTTTTTGGAAGGGTGCTAGGACATAGTGGTCAAATTACCGAGGGCCTGAGCGTGAAATGCAAGCCACACTGCGGGGTTTTAGAATGGGATGCTAGAAAGATATATACATTGACAAGCATTAAATATTACAGTTCAACAAAGATTGCAAAATTGCGAATCTCGAAGTTTGACTGTGCATACATGTCAAATTCGAGGGCTGACCAGCGTTGATAGAGTCTAAGAAATATCATCCGATTAAGGCCCTAGGACTTATCCTAAGGTCGTTGATGAGGGATCTGTACCTGTATTGAAAAAGCGAGTCACGTGTTATACTGACCCTTAATGATCTTGTTATTGATCGAGCCGCACACCCACTCCCATATTGCTTCAATCAATATGTAATCTGGTCATGCATAAGGGGCTTTAGCCTAGGGCGACTGATAGATGAATCTAAGTCACGTGTGTAGCCAACAATGGAATTATTCGCGGTGGCACCATCTAAACCTTCTCAAACCACTCTTCACCAATCTGCCAACACTTCACAACTGCCGGTAGGAGATTCTCGCAATTGCTTCAACTCGGAGTTCCGCGATACGACAAGGAATCACCAACATTGCCAAACTCTCTTTTCGTGTTCAAGGATTCGGCAAATGAGTTCCTTTGGCCCTCACATTTGCCGATCTCCCTTTGAAATCTCTATCTGCTGAGCCATGACCCAAGCTTTGCCATGAATCCTCCACTCCTCAACCACGAAAAGAATACTTGTTCCTCCGTCCCGATGCCTGTACGTACAGTAGCCTTACGAGCTTCCCCCCAATCGTAGTCCACACCGACCGCCACGGATGGCGGGGTTGGCCATGCCTTTGGCTCCATTGATCTTGAACTCCCCACCCTCGAATCTGTCATAAAATCAAGCACCCACCGGTAACCTTAACGGAAACAACTCATGAAGTAATTGTGGCTTTGGATACCGACATCACTTGCCGGATATTCTCCCCTAGCTTATCATCTATGACGGCGGCGCTGCCTCTAGCTCTGTTGCAATAGATAATCTCGCGCGCAATAGCCAGTATATCCTGTGCGTCGTCAGCATAATTGCTCCATCGCGGTAGCTTCAGCCGTCGGCACCTCTTTTATACGTCCAGATGAAGGGGTCATGCTCCACACCCCAGGCCTCCTCGTGGGGAGTGAGACTGCAAGTGTAAGATATTATGTGCATATTCCAGCCGATCGTGTCACATTGGCACGGGTCGGACAAGTGCTGCGCCGTTTCGCTACTTTCCTTTCTTAATATATCTTAAATGTTACATCTCCCCAGTTAGGAAACCCGCGCACTATTGGGCCAATATATGTTCGTGTCTTAGACTGCTAGTTTTTTTAGCATCTCTCGATCTCATCGCGCGGCTCCCTATCCTCTATCCCACCAAAGCCATAAACTCATATTTCGCTTCTCTTGTTCATGTTTGCTTTTGAGAAATAACAGTTTAGATCTTTTACCAAACATTGAATTATAGAGCTGGGTGAGGTTCCATCTTGTTACCGACACCATGGTTGCGGGATCCCTGGTTGATACGCTATGGCACAATTGGCCAGTGGTACTGTTTGTTGCCCTTGCAGCATATTTTCTCAACAACCATTTCACTCGCGGCCTGAACAAATACCCAGGTCCTGTTTTGGCATCTTTTACGGATTGGTGGAGACTATGGGATGTTTACAAGAGACGGCCAGAGGTTACGCATATTAAACTGCACGAGCAGCATGGAGATATCGTACGATTGGGGCCTAATGTTCTTTCCTTTTCTAATCCGAAGGCGTTGAAAGCAATATATGGCTTGAATAAAGGCTTCACAAAGGTATTTCTTTCTAACTCCAGAAGCCCTCGTCATTTGGTACGCAGGCACTTGAACTTCACTTTCTAATATTATCATGTAGTCAGAATTTTACCCTGTTCAGCAGTCAGTATCAAATGGCCACCGACTTCCATCTCTATTCAGTACTACGGATGAGACCTTCCACGCGCAGCTCCGCCGGTCCGTGAACAGTGCATTTAGCATGTCCACTCTCATTCAGTACGAACCATTCGTTGACAACAGCACCCGCCTGTTCTTGTCTCAGACGGAACGCCTATTTGCAAGCACTCAGGCACCATGCAACTTCTCTCAATGGCTGCAATTCTACGCCTTCGATGTAATTGGAGAGATGACATACAGTAAACGGCATGGGTTTCTAGATGAGAACAAGGATATCGACGGAATTGTAGGATACATCGCTAATTTATTTGATTATGTTGCACCAGTAGGTCTAACCAAGCCCCCTTACCCTCCTCACAATAAGGCAGGAGATATAAACGGAAGTAATCTGACACAACTCAGATCGGACAAATGCCAATCCTAGATCTTATCCTCCACAAAAACCCCATCTACCTCTTCGCCTCAAGACGCGGCCTTTTCAGCTCCACCATGCCGGTAGCAACGTTTGCCAAATCCCGCATGGCAGAGCGTTTTTCTTCTTCATCTCTTGATCAAAAGCCCTTTGAGACGGAGCACCCAGATCTACTATCCAAGTTTATCAAATCGAAGGAGGCACATCCAGAATTTATGACGGATAAACTGGTTACCACCATGGCCGTCAGTATGGCATTCGCGGGCTCGGAGACCACGGCTATTTCACTGTCGTCGGTATTTTATTATCTGCTGAAGAACCCAAGATGTATGGCCAAATTACTAGAAGAGCTTGCGCAAGGGGAGTTTGAAGATAACGAAGAAGGACTGGTAACATGGACGGAGGCGCAGCGGCTCACGTATCTGGATGCCGTAGTCAAGGAGTCCTTCCGTCTCCACCCAGCACCGGGGTTGCCCTTAGAACGCATCGTGCCGCCACAAGGAACCGAAATCTGTGGAGAATTCATAAGAGGAGGGACTATTGTCGGTGTCAGCGCCTGGGTTCTCCATCGGAGACAAGAAATTTTCGGCGAGGACGTAGAAGCCTTCCGTCCCGAGCGATGGCTTCCTGACCCAACGAAAGATTTGGCTGCCGAGCAAAAAAGGATCAACACCATGAGCAGCACACTACTTCATTTTGGCATGGGTTCAAGGACGTGTATAGGAAAGAATATCTCGCTTCTGGAGATATACAAATTAGTACCCACAGTACTCAGAAGATTTGAGGTGAGGTTAGAGGATCCAAGCAAGGATTGGATCCTACACAACGCGTGGTTCGTCAGGCAGTTGGGCTTCAGGACGGTATTCAAACGGAGGCCGGTGCTGGGGAAAGAGGCATAAGCAGCCGCTTCAGAGGAATAAAAAAAATTGCTACATGCGTGGACGTAAAGACCCAAAAAAAATTGAACCGACGTTAAACATTTCCCGCGCTTTACTAGCGCGTCAAGCAAGTTCCACCATCTGCAACACAATTACTCTTATTACCCCTATCGATATCCCTCTCTTCTACGAAACACGAAGCTAATTCCACCACAGCGTTCCAAAACTCTAAATCAGCAACCCGGCAATCCCGCCGGCGACAGCCGCCAAACCCATCACAGCACCCGTATTCCTCGGCGCCGCACCAGTGCTCGAGCTTGTAGCTCTCGAGCTTGTCGACGCAGCCCCAGCACCGGTACTCGTGGTGCCAGAACCGGAGCCCGTCGTCGTCGCGCGAGAGCTCGTCGCCGTTCCAGAGCCGGAACTTCCCGTGCTGGAAGATTCCGAGGGGGCAACGGTAGTTAGCACGCCGCCAGTAGCTGACGGCAATGCAGATGGGCTCGATACCTGTGCTGCGGCCGCCTTGTATGCGTCTAAGGTGTTGTTGCCCTCGGCGACATTGATGACCGCTGACATGCCGTTCCTACAATGCTGGCGCGCAGAGCAGTAGACCCACTGTTCTGAAGTATCAGTTTATTACCCTTTCATTATGTTTTCTTCGATTCTTCGTTGGTAGTCCGATGCCTTTCTATTTGTTTTGGGGGTAATGGGCACGCTCGTTGATGGGAATGGGACGGGGTTGCTTACGATAGGTGAGGTGTCCTGAACCTCAACCTCAAATGTTTGGCTTCCATCCGCGGTACCTGCCAACAGGCCGGAAAAGAATGTATTTGCGCCTTCGAGGGGGACGCAGGGAGCCGCGAAAGAGGAGCGTACCACGCTGTGCGGGCCGGTGCCCGGATAGAAGTGGAAGAGGAGTCTGCCGGTGTCAGTATCTAAGATGACCTGAAGGGATGATCATCGAATGGGAACAAAGGGGACTCACTTGTCTCCCACTGCAGCGGTAACGGTATCGGGATCGAAAGTGATGCCGTCCTCGCCTACATCAATGTCGATATTAGCGGCCGAGACAGCAGCCGCAAGGGCAAGCAGGCTTGCGAGGGATTTGAGCATATTGATTGTTCTAGCTTCTGTAACCTTATTGGAAGAAAAAAAAAGAAGGGAACGAGCAAGTTTTTTTGAGCATGTTTTACATTTCGGTGGGAGAAAGGGCAGCGGTATATAAACATCCAGCATTCCTCAACCTTCCGTTCCGTTCCTCCTACCCTCTCCCTTCTCCCTCTCAAACCCAACAAACCAGGAGCTTCTCAGGACCGCCGCCCCGTCACCAATTCTGGCTTGTCCGCATCATATCACTACACCTTAAACCCGTTGTAGGTAATGGTAGCATGGCCAAACGCACGAGCCATGCGATTCCAAATCATCTAGTCCCAGCCATCACCGTTCGATAGGCGGGGCCGATTCCCCAGGAACGGGATTGCGGAGGCATGCCAATCAGAATGCTCGGGATACGAACATGTTTGTTTTGTTTTTCTTATTAGGCGATGAGGCTGCAGAAAAACCCGCGAAGCTTTGTGGCGGAGCTTTTTGTTGAACGCGGTTGTGGAGGTAAAGAGGTCTGGTTAGGGAAGGTGGCGTGAGGTCAGGTTCCTGTCAAGGTTCGTCCAAACTGTGAATTCCAGGGGCGGACCCTTGGGTTTCCTCCTGGTTTCTGAATAATCATGACATTTCTCTTATATTTACTACTGAGGCTATCCATGCTGAACACAGTTTGTTAAGTGTAATTGTTGAGGAAATAATAGGATTAATTTTCTATCTTTTTTCCTGGTAAATTTGCCATCTATTGAGAACAGCCAATACGGGGTCGCTTATTCCGTACCTGCGGACGGGTTGTCGGGATGGCTTGGCACCTTTTTTTTTGGGGAGCGGAATGCAGGGAGTTGCATGTTGTAATGATTTCTTATCTGCGAACTGACCAATATCTGTGAATTAGGTTGGCATGAGATGAAGGAGAGATCTCTCCTCGATCTATCTCAAAAGAAGGTTGAGGCGTATCCCAGAAAATGCGCACAGCTGGTGGCATGATGAATCAGGTTTTTATGTGTTGGCCAGGTATATGAGCATGCCACCCAACTTGTCAAGTAGAAAGTGCTACTCCTTGAAATAAAGAGAGAAAAAAGGTCGATAAGCGAGATTCCTGTCTTTCAATCTATATTGTACTGTGGTTTAATGCAAGGCAGAGGATCAATTCAAACAATACCCGGCATGAGCTAGTGGCCGCGTTTGTTCGGCTGAGGAATCTCAACCAAGCTGGCCAAGGTCAAGGAAATTCAACTACAAGATTCAGAAATTTATTTCTAGACTACAGCTCCTGAAGGATACAATCTAAGCTGGATTGCCAAAAGTACAAAGGCCCTCCGTGCACACTAACAGCCGGTCCCTTGTGTATGGATCACGTGAGAGCGTCACCACTTAGTCATTCGTCATGATTCTGTTGAGATTGTGGAACGGAGAATACGAGTGATGGAAGACTAAAATGCTGGCAGGGTGACCTGGCTTTCAGGTATGGTAGAGGGATATGTTTCCGGTTACCTCAATGTGTGAGCCAGAAGCCATATATAAAGACACAGCAGCCAATGTTGTGAGACCTTGGAGAGCGCAATAATGTCAAGACTCGCCTGGGTAAAGGAAGAGATGTGCAGTTAAAATGAGATATTTATACGCTTTAGCAGTTTGAAATAGCATCCTCGGGCTCGGGATATTCAAGGGGCGAGATAGTCCAGCCCCAGGAAATGATGAAAACTTTGCTTATAAGTCGATACATACGCTTTCACCGTTAGTGATGCTGGCCTTGGCACGGCTATTAAATAAGCCAAACAATTGAGAGGGAAAATATCTGGCGGCAGTTTATGTATCTGGATCATGTGACATGCGAACTACCTTGAGAATAAGTGGGCCTACACTTTCGGCTACTACGGAGAGAGCTTCAAGCTACAATATTTTGATCAAAGCTGAGATATCCATAATTTAAGCTCTGCGCAAGTCTCATAACCAGGATAATGAATAAGTCTTCGGTTCCACATGTCAGTCATAAGCATAGAAAGGAAATGTATCAAGAAGTGCCGTTCCGAGAACCCAGGCAACGGAATAAACCCAAATGATAATGAGGGGACGCGCCTATACGAATTAGGACAGCCGCCTCCCTATGAATGCCGGGCTAGTCACCTGGCATCGGCAGGAGTCCGACGATTGACCAGCTGTGCGCCACTGAGTATGGAAACTATGTTAGCTGCATGATGATAGCTCAAAAGTATGGCAGACGGGTACTTCCATGCTTCAAGGGATAGGTCAGGAAAGCATCGATAGTGAAGGTATGGAAGTTTCAGAGATACTATCCGAAAGCAAAGCTATACCTTGAGGTTATAAGACGTTCCATATAATTGGGCTATAATTGACCGGAGGCTATGCTGTCTAGTGTCGCCAGGTGCGGAAAGGATATTAAGTTGAGCGGTGACCGAAACCTAATGTTCCCTGATTTATGGGATGTGTACACTGTTCCCATGGCGACAGAGTGCGGAGTTATATTCTCGGATCCATGGTCCCGGATCTGGTGGGGGACCATTGATACGATGATGCTCACGGCATATTTGTCAATGAAGATATCGACATAGTTGTCGCAATGGATCGAATTAACGCAATAACGAAAAATAAAGATATGCCGGCTTTGTCAACCGATATAGGTCTTTCACTTAGCCCAAATTTATTAATAGCAGATCCAGAGTGGGCAAGGGATGTGATCGCAGATATCAAGCTATACCCAAGCCTTGTCTAGCAGAGTTCTCGTACTTCATAGCAAGTGTTCACCTCGCCGCGAGCATCAAGGAGAACCCCCATGTGTAACGGTTGGCCGGTAGTCGTTTGGAGAGAGAAAATACCAAGCCCTCGGAAACATGGATGCGAACCGGGAACAAGCGAGGAGTGACGGGAGCTCTATAGCACCATGACCTGGCACTGGCGGAACTTCTAAAGCAAGGGATTAAGAAGTTGCCTGCGGGTTATGACACCAAATAAGCTCAGCAGCAATGTGCTGAGTTAAATGCCACGCTCTTTTGAGTTCGCTGACTTATTGCAACATGTCTGTTCTCACGCGGGAGACACATTCGGAGGTTTTAACTCAAAAGCCCCGAAAGCCTAAGGAGAATCCAAACAGTGCATAGCGGATGAGTTGGAAACCCAACGCACTTATAGGTAGAGATTATTGGAATTAAAGGGAGCGTATGAACGCCGATGGTAAAGCATTCTCATATTGCTAAGATACCAGGGCATCAAGAATAACCCATAATCATCGACTTCGTTCCAAATGATCAAGGTGATAGAGCATTTACACGGCAAGTTGAAGCTGCTTGATCGTCACAGGAGAATTTCTCACTCAACGTGGTCAAATTGAAGCTGGATAGATAGTGGTCTGATCTAGGTTGGACACCAAACCTTGATTCAAGCTTGGAGCGAACTCTGGTATGACAACTCAAAGATAGTAAGGCAAGAAAATTGTTGTCCAGCTTTATCAGACTTAGAAACCATTAATGAACATGCGCTACATTATTCATGATAGCCAGACATATACAGAAACTCACGCTTGCCACTTATTTTTTTCCTCAATTTACAAGCATTAAGCTGGTGCAACAGAGAAAGTCGAAGCAGGCCACACAAGAAAAAGCCTAAATAGCAGAACAGGCCTATCAATGACCTGCATCCGCGTATGGAAGACGATCTGTGGTACGGCATAAAAAATCAACGCACTACAATTAAACTGAACACATCGCATTTTGCAAGATATGTATCAAGCCCATAGCGCCACAGCTGCGCCATAGTTAGATACGTCACTGGGCAGGACCCTGAGGCTCAAAACAAAATATGAAGACCAAACTGCCGCTAATTTAGAAAGTTGATACAACCGTCTCATGCCAATTCAAATCTTGTAATATATAACTTTCGACGTTGCTGAAGTGACCAAGATTGGAATGAGCTTCTGGTATGTTATGGTATTGGGAAGACAAGACTGGAGCATGCCATCAAAACAGGAATTGGAAAGGCAAGATTGAAATGAAGTAGGACATTCCAAGTAGAGAGATACTGCTTCTCGTGAGGAAAAGCCAACAAAAGGGGCTGCTTAGCCGTGGCTGGGGTGAGATCTAATATCACTCTGGTGGTACAGACCTACCCCTCCTGGCCCCAAAAAATCTCGTCTGCTATATGGTCACCTGCCAAACATGTGTTCCATGCAACTGGCATTGACGGGTCCTTTGTTCTCAATTTACAGTTCCTCGACCAGTTCACAAAGTTCCATCGGCACGTGATCTTAGTATTAATAGCACCAAAGGGGTCGATCAACGTTACAGGGTGGCTGATTCGCCTAGACCCATACCCTCTGTACATCTATCCCCATTTATTGTAACGTTTCAGGGGCAGGATCAACGGGCATCAACGATAAAGCCCCCTTTGCGGGCGACTATCGCAATTACACCGCACCAGGGTAACCAGGTAAGGATGATAGCAGGAGTGATGCGCACCCCTCACCGGCTCGCCAGATTGATTGGACTGCAAGGTTACACGACCTTGTCTTCATTATCTCATTGAGCAGACACCACAACAGAGGTTACATTGGGGATATTAACTTACCAAGATTTGACACAAGATGTTATTTCGCAGGCCATATATCAGAGCCTCTCCTTGCATCTTGACTCGCTTCTGATCACCACCACGTCCACTCCTAGATCTACTCGACAACCCTTCAACATGCGCGTCAACTCTGTGGTACAGGCTTTAGTTTTCGTGGGACTTGCTGCAGTTGGAGAGACGGTAAAAGTCAATCCATTGCCAGCACCTACTTCGATAACTTGGGGGACATCAGGATCCAAGAGTGTCTCCGGTCGCCTGTCCCTGAAAGGAACCTCAAATCAGGTGGTCCAGAATGCTTTCAACCGTGCTCTTAACACTGTCAACACTCTGAAATGGGTACCTCAAGCAATTGAAGCCCCCATCCCTGTTTTTGAACCCTTTCCCACAGCTGCAGCTAAGGTGAAGCGTACTGGCGGTTCTTCGCAGCTCAGTGAGGTCAATATCCAGATTGCCGACGCCAAAGCAGACCTAGAGCATGGCGTTGATGAGTCCTATACCCTGGATATTACGGACAGCTCATCCACTATCAGCATCACCGCCAAAACCGTTTGGGGTGCTTTGAATGCCATCACGACCCTACAGCAAATCATCATCTCTGATGGGAGAGGTGGTCTTCTGGTTGAGCAACCCGTCTCCGTCAAGGATGCTCCTTTGTACCCATATCGAGGAATCATGATTGACAGTGGTCGCAATTTCCTGACTCTCCCAAAGATCAAGGAGCAAATCGATGGTATGGCCTTGTCGAAGCTTAACATTCTACACTGGCATCTTGATGATGATCAATCGTGGCCCGTGGATATTAAGGCATATCCGGCCATGACCAAGGACGCCTACTCATCTCGCGAGATTTATTCCCACGGCAATATCAAGGACATAATCAGCTATGCCAAAGCACGTGGCGTCCGCGTGATACCGGAAGTCGACATGCCGGGTCATGCCAGTGCCGGATGGAAACAGGTGGATCCGGATATTGTAGCTTGTGAGAACTCGTGGTGGTCTAATGACAACTGGCCGCTCCACACTGCTGTAGAGCCTAACCCAGGTCAACTTGAGATCCTCAGTAACAAGACCTATGAAGTGGTAGAGAAAGTGTATTCGGAGCTTTCTGGACTCTTTGAGGACAAATTTTTCCATGTTGGGGGCGATGAGCTACAGCACGGCTGTTACAATTTCAGCGCTATCACAACGGAATGGTTCGCAGCCAACGCCTCGCGTACTTATGATGATTTGCTTCAATACTGGGTAGATCACGCAGTGCCCATCTTTAAGAAGCAAAAGAACAGGAAGTTGATAATGTGGGAAGATGTTGCTATCGCATCGTCCGCGCATGCCTATAATGTGCCCAAAGACATTATCATGCAAGCCTGGAACGGCGGTCTTGATAACATTAAGAAGCTCGCATCCAGCGGATACGAAGTCATTGTCTCTTCCTCAGATTGGTTCTATCTTGATTGCGGCTTCGGAGGCTGGGTCACCAATGATCCCAGGTACAACGAGAACTCGAACCCAGATCCATCAGTTCCCAACTTCAACTTCGGCGGTAGTGGAGGATCGTGGTGCGGCCCATACAAGACCTGGCAGCGCATCTACGACTACGACTTCACAACCAACCTTACCGAGGCCGAGGCGAAGAAGGTCATTGGTGTCACGGCTCCTCTGTGGAGCGAGCAGGTTGACGATGCCGTCATCTCGTCGAAGATGTGGCCACGGGCTGCGGCATTGGCCGAGCTTGCATGGTCTGGGAATAGGGACGCAAATGGCAACAAGCGGACAACAGAGCTCACTCAGCGCATCTTCAACTTCAGAGAGTATTTGGTCGCAAATGGCGTCGGAGCATCGCCATTGGTACCGAAGTACTGCTTACAGCATCCACATGCATGCGATCTGTATTATGATCAGACCGCGCTTCATACATGAGCCCTCATCCTAGGGAGAAAATGTAGCTTAATTTAAATGCTTTAATATAATGTCATGGTTGAAACCGCTCATGCGACTCTTAGTTGCCTGTTCTGTGTCATTTTTGAACCTCTATAGCATATTTCCTCTGAGCAACCGGCATGACCCAGCTCTCATATCTGTGATACACCATTCTACTATTTAGATGACCGAAAAGTATGTTAGAGAATGCCGGCACATCTCAACATCTACCCAGGCAGTCAAAATTACCAACCGTCACTCGTTGTGTTCCGAGTTCAGATATGCAAATGGGGGAGCTCAAACAGCGGATCAAAGCTTCTTTTCATCATGACCCCGAGGCGCCATATCAATATCCAATCTGGAATGCGCATTAACAAGATACCAGTACGGCAGCAACACGGAACTCGTGAGAAAGAACCATGGCTCTACGGGCAGAGAACGGCTGTGGCTGCATTTGTAATATGCGACGGAAATTACAGGCTTAGTTCTGGAGGAGCGACTAGCCATTGGGGGAGCTGGTGGTGTGTCGCTCGTGCCTTAGATGGGATGCCTTGTCACATTTGGTCTGCCTCTATCCACAAGGTAGGTACCTCCCGGTAGGTGAAGGGTCGATGCTTGTTTAGAGAAACTATCAAGCTCGCACTTCGAACTTTCGATTTTATGCAAATCAACATTACGATTACGTTAACTCTAGTGTTTATCATCGAATGATAGCCTTGTCTGCAGCAGGAGATCCAAGTCTTGCAGCCGGACTAGTCTGCACACCCAAACCCGAGGCAAGAGCACCCTCGGCTTGTCCATTACTAGCGGACTTGCGAAAATTTGGGTGCTTCTGTAGAATCCCAATTAGCTCGGTTCAGGTCAGTCTCAACTTGCGCAGTCAGGATTCATTTAATCCGAAACCTCAAGACACATTTTTCTATCAGATGTGACTTCCAAGGTTGGTCCAAAGATAGACGTTCGGGCATTTCCGCCACAATGGTACTATTCACCGATCTTCCGCCAGAGATGCTGCTTAAGATTACGTCTTGGTTCTGTATCAGAAAACGCGATATTGGAGCACTTTGGAGCCGCTCTCTTAACTGCAGGATACTTTCACCCGCAGCCTGTAGTCTTTTGTATCGAGACATCGACCTAGGCTTTGATCCAAGAGTTGTCGTCGAAGAAGCACAGAAGGAAACTTCCAAGAGGCGGTGAAGGCTACTTAGAACCCTGGCTGGGCAATTCTTCCTCTGTATTGCTTCGAAGCGAGTAACTAATTGTTCCATCAAGAACCTCAAAGCTAGCGCCCCTGGTCTTTTCCTTCGGGAATTAAGTTGAAACAGACTATTACATCATCATTGAGGATCACGAGGAGTATTGGGGTGAAAACGAGAGGCTAACAGAACAAAAATGGCTTGATGCAACATGCAAGCCATCCAACGAGCTTATATGCAAGAAAGCGGCTCAAAACATGACAAATCTTACTTCAGCCGTTTTACCGACAACACTCTCGCGGCCTAAGCCATAGTAGACTTGCATTTATACTTGAAGCTTACCGAAATCCGATTCATTGTGCAAACTCCAGGGGTATCCATATTCAACCTGTGGACGGCTTCAGTCTCTTTAAAGAGACTAGAAGTCGATTTTACAGTGTCGGATGAAGAAGGAAGTCCTTTGGGAGAGGCAGAATTCGTCATGGATCTCGTTAAAGAAACCTGCCCTAACCTTGAATCACTTGATATATCCATAACCCATCCTTAATTCGGCCGGGAGGAGTGTACTAATATAGGAGCCTTGCCACCACCACAAGGCGTTTCGGTCGGGATAGAAAAGAATAAGGATGAAATGGCGGTGGAAACGGAGTAGAAATTTGAGGTGGAGAAAGCAGAGGAAAAGGATGACGAAAGATTGATGAATATCCGATATCTCTCCTACGTTCAGGATGTTGACAAATGCTGTGGGATAAACTGATTACGACCAGTGCTAGATTTGGTTCGAAAATGGCCGGAACTCACGTCCATAAAGATTTGTCTCAGAGCTCCAAGTAAATAATCACTAAACTACATCCTCCAGGTCGTTAACTCTTTCTCGAAACTGGAAGATATTACTCTAGCTCAATTTGACATAGATATCCTTGACTTCTAGACAAGGTTTGCGTGAGCACTTGCCAGCCCTAGATATAAGATTGAGAGGTTTGAGGTTGGTCATCTCAATTCTGATTTTTCGTGGACTCTTGGGCAGCTATTCCAACAGTTGAGTAGCTTGAAGGTTCTGAGAGTTGGAGATCATGAAAATTATCAATTGCTTAGTGATATCAAATATAGGCCTAACTTCTGCTGGCACCGCACACCCAGTACCTTCTTTAGTATTCCCTACATATCAGATGATAGAATTAAGAAACTCTATAGGACCTTCTGTATTTCGTTCGTGGATTGCCTCAATCGCTGGAGGAGTTCTACATTGATATAGGAAATTTGACTTGCTTTTCATAGACGAATATTTGGATCTATTGAGTGATCTCGAGACAGAAGTATTCAAAGCTCTACCACCTTTGCACATATTTGATATACAATTGTATACCAGGAAGCCAGGATACATATGGGATGGTGAAGGCATACTTTACGATCGATGTCCCCAAAAGGGACTCTTTTATCGACAGCTTCCACACAGAGCCATGGCCACGACTCCTGAAGTCCAAAACCTGAATAATAATCTGAGACTACCTGATGCAGACGATGCTATTTATAATCCAGTGCTCAAAGACATCTGGGTCTCGTGTTTGAATGGTATCTGGCAAACACATGATCCTGTAGTTAGGAAAAGGTGCAGTAGTAAGTATTCCATGTCCCCTTCATCATTTTGACTCTGTCCATGAATACCTTTTTTTCCGTCTCGCGCCTGAATAATATGTAAGTTCCCTTCTACGAACTAGTATTATCGATTAACATAACACCTGTAGCTATGACCGGACATTTCATTGGCAAAGACGCTCAAGAAGTATGGTTAGATAGCTATACCCGAACCTTGAACGATAACCCGCCGACAGGGGACGTGACACAGCCATCCGGTGAGTATATTCTTGCGAATTACTCAAAGTGGAAAAGGTATTGGTTTGCGTAAGGCAAAAATTAGCGTCAGGGCTTCCACAAAGCGGCTTAACATCAGTCTATACCCACATTGTTATTATACCTCCAACATCACAAAGATTCCGTTGCCCATAGACATTAGCTCTAATAGCAATCGCAAAAAAATCAGATTCATACGAGACCAGATACAATTCAAATTTGAGATTTTTCTAGATGGATAAAGTATATCGTATAGCTCTCACCGTTTTTTTGTAAGAGGTCTGCCATCCGGGTCAAGCCTTCGTGAAATAGTTGCTTCTTTCAACTTTTGTGAGATATCCCTTTTCGAAAGCTGATATTTTGAGAATATTTCGTAGTCTACTGTCAGGGCCATACATCTATTCAAGGCAAGGATTACAAAGGTCTTGATACAGGGCGGTTCGTCATTGGTGGACCGCCCTTGAATTGCCGTTTGCCTGGATTTTTCCTGACGGCTGACCCCTGTGCCTATTCCACTGCAATCTGCCATGCCACCTGGCTGGAGGGTCCTGCGCTTGATACCAACCGGGACTCTCAGCCCCGTGGAACTCCGTCGAACCACTTTGCTGGGACTTCCGCAGCGGTTTCAAGTTTGAGGACGATCCTTGGGAACGATACAAGCTCTCTCTCACTCAAGCCCATCAAAGGCCTTACTATAAGAAAACCTTATAGCATCAAATGTAAAATGTATTTTTTGGCAGGTTTCTCTTTCGGGGACATCCTTTGTTGGCCGGGATAAGTATCAAACAATAGCCGAGCTGGTAGCTGGTTGGAAATCACCTTGTTAAACACCGCAAAACTTTCATTATATCTCTGAGAAGATGCTTACGGATCATTGCATTAACATTAGTGATCTATCTAGCATATCGAATTTTGGAGGTAGATGGTTGGACACCAGCTTCGGCAATGTATTTTGCCCAACAAAACCTCCCAATCTCACCACCAACACCAGCAGCGCTTGGCAATAATAGCCGCCTCCTCACCAGCTCCTCTGAGGAAGATTTATTACAAACCACAGCCTCTGGAGTTGGAATAAAGCTGAGAAAGAAGGGTTACCGTTGCCTGCACTAGCAACCACTTGGACACTCCTCATTTATTCCCCAAAGATCAAGGTGGGGGTCCTTTGCTCCTGAATTTCTATTTCCAGGTGACACTTTGTTGATTGGAAGCTCTAGGGAAGTTCAAGGAACCTGGTGAGGCAAGGAGCTATAGCTTTATCTTTAAATATAAGTATTTGGGAATAGAGTAGATTCCCCTGGTGAATAGGGAACCGGATAGCGCCGATGGGGTGCGAAGGTGTGTGTTTGGGGTTCAGAACTCGCGACTGTATCATGCGGTAGGTAGATAATGAGACAGCAGTCTACTTACAGGGTATTGTTTGGAAGAGAGGGTGAACGCTTCGACTCTTCTGGGTAATGGAGCAGTGGAGTATATGGCTAGTGTTTGAACTAGGGGAGAAGTCTGAATAGGCCCTTTCTTTGGCTGTGTGAAATCGGGATGCCAGCCTCTATAGTGAGGCGGTGTGGTGTTGGGACTCTGGATAACGTTGTTGGGTTATATTACAATGTTCAAGACGAGGTTCAGCCTTCTCGCAAGCTCGAAGGAGAAGCCTCGACATTTACCTCGCCCCGACGTGCCGCCGAGGGCTCGGATCCTTCTGAGATGTTTGATGAGGCGCCACATGACCCGAAGAACGTGACAGAGTCTTGGGAGATATTGTAATATTATATAGACGAGGTTCTGCTTTCTCGCAGGCTCTTTATACTTTGAGCTTTTAAATCAGGGTAAGCCGCATGAATGCATATGTCACGAGCTTGGCCGAGGTCATTCCAATGCTAGGTACAGGTGATATGATTCGACTAACTAACTACTATAGAGAATCTAAAGCTAGAGAAAGAAAGGAAAATATCAAAGGTTGCGTAACGTTGAGTGTAATATACTCTCGCCAAGACTTGGTGCTTCAGGCTTTCAGGTTGCGGCTCTGAGTGAATTCCCCTGCATGCTAAGTGATATCGTGTCCTTAAGCGAGAGCCCGTGCATATAACCACGTGTAAAAACACAAGTGGCTCTAATCTGCCCAACCTCCGTAGCCAATAAATCGGGTACTGGTAGCCGAATAGTGATGTGTTACGCTTTTAGGCCAAAATTTTTCAGTAGTTGGTCGGGAGCCAATTATGCAATAGGGCATATATATGTGTTCGCCATGTGACATGCTACCTTAACGTGCCGCTGTGGATACTACTAGGGGTGCCGAGGGATCAGGGAATGGCTCACCTTTCAAATACTGTTTTTTTTTTCTCGCTGTAAGCGGAAAATCTGTACCCTTTATGACCCTATAGGCTCGGATTAACCTTAGGGCGCTAAATAAGTTTGACAAACTATCATTTCGAATTCTATGCCATTTCTTAATTCCTATTACAGTAACATTACGTTCTTTAACTCGTTGCAGTTCTGCCATATTGCCGCTGGCACACATTGAAGAGTAACGTAATGTCGGTATCACACACATACTGCTATGAGCCCCTTGGTGATCCCTCCCAGCAGATTCGTTTACTACAGCTAAACGCTACTCGTGACAACGGAGCTGTCCTTACAGGAAGGTTATCTGTGTATAATATTCCTCCACAGGGTGCAACTCGCTTAGCCAGGCTTAGCAAACATCTACAACTTCCTGGCTACTTTGCCATTTCATATGTATGGGGAACTGGCTCTGATCTGAAGTTAAGTCATGAAATTATCCTCGACAATAGGCGATTCCCCATCACAGCGAACCTCCACGCCGCGCTGCATAAATACCGCTCTTCATGGGTCGCATCTGGACGATACTGGGTCGATGCCATCTGCATTAATCAGGCAGATAATGACGAGAAATCGGCGCAAGTTCCTCTCATGCGCGACATCTATTATCTGGCAATGTCAGTACATGTCTGGCTTGGCGATGAAACCGCTGATTTTACTCGGCTACAAGTATTCATTAGTAACCTCGTGAACGAAAGTTGGGAGAAAGCGGCACACGAGTTCGTAAATGAATTGGCGGATAACGAAACTAAAGCTCAAGACGTAGGCGAAAGGAAACGACCTTTGACACGGTTCATCCGCAATGAATCTGAGAGATTACTATTAAAGGGAGCAACAAAAACTGCCATGGGTTTCCTCAAAGGAGTTCAAACTGGTCTAAAAATAGCGTACAATCCACTGAGTGATGATTTCGATGACCAGAGAGCCTGGAAGTATGTAGCTTGTACCAGTATGGAAGAAATAAAGTCCTGGTCCCCAAACGAAAAACAGCTCAAGCTAGTTCAGGACGAAGACTTTCAGGAAATGGCAACACTACTTGACAAGGTCTTATTCTCGGACAGTCAATACTTCAATAGGATGTGGACACTGCAAGAAATTTGTGTAGCCAATTACGGTGTAGTGAAATTGCTAGGGGTGCAACTTACAGAATTTCTTTCAGTTGTTTACTACCTTCAGCGAAATTTCAACATCGGCACCGCTAATTTTGAAAAGATCACCACAATCTTCGAGACTAATTCAAAGTTCAACAGGGGGCAGCGGCAGCCGCTAAGAACCCTACTTGCATTGTCCGCTGGTAGAAAGTCGGCAAATCCAAGGGATAGGATCTATGGCCTCTACGGACTTATGCAGGATGAGCAGACTCCATTGCTTAAGCCAGATTACACAAAGTTAGCTGCAGAGGTCTACGCCAACGCCGCACGTCATATAATCTCTACAGAAAAGTCCCTGGACGTGGTGTGTGGCCACCAGCTACATGATAGACTTCCAGAACTGCCATCCTGGGTTCCTGATTTCCGTCACTTCGGCCTGGAGACAAGCAGTTTGGTGCATGCAAGTGGCGAAAACACCACCTACCGCGCTTCGCTATTTGAGCAGCATGCGCTACCACAGCATCCATTCCAACTTACACGGGAGTGGCAAACCATAACCGTGACTGGAATCTTTCTCGGCAATGTCTCTGTATTGTCAGATATCTTAGTGGCAGACCAGGAGCTCCAGACGGAGGCATTTGCCCAGAGTGAGACACTATGGTCGGCGAAGCTCATTCAGAATCAAGAATGGACACCAGAAGAATGCCAAATGATTAGTAAAGTCTCAGATCTCGTGGCAATATTCGCCGAGTTCTATCGAAACTCAAATCGAACCACGTTTTGGGCTCGTAACCTTGACAAACTGGGACGACTTCGAGCCATTATCGGAAATGCGAACGACCAAAGCAGTAGCGCGCTTGGCCTGAACTGCAAATATCTTCTTACACTTCTTTGTGGTCGAATAGCAACAGGAGCACGTTGCAGTGAGGAAGAACTTTTAGAACACCTGACACGCTCATGTATCTCAGATCAGGCAGGCATCGAGACGCTCGAAAGGTTGTGTAAGGCTTTGGAGGCTGGAACACGAGGTCGCCGCCTTATCATGGCAGAGGGGAAGCAGATGGGTGCAGCTGCAGAGCAAACGCAGAAGAATGACGTGATTTATGTCTTGATAGGGTGCAGCACACCAGTCATTCTGCGCAAGACAGCGAGGCCTAACGAGTTCCAATTTATTGGGGAGTGCTATTGGCATGGCTTTATGGATGGCGAAGCTTTAGCAATAGTAGATGGGGACAGAATAACTGCACATGAGCTCAAATTGGTGTGATAATTTGGTAATATTCATTGATCTTATCAAATAAGCCGATCAGGACACTCTTGGCATACTTTCTATTCCTCGACATAGTCGATTGGACAGTGTGTCCTCGCCTCCCCCCTTCTTTTGCATAATAGAAAGCCTTGCCATTTATCTTTTTTGTTCGGTCTATTTTTGTTGTCACTGTCAAATATGCATCATTGCAGATCATTGCAGATCTTTGTGCTGACCTTTTTCGATGCTGTTTGGGGCTGTTGTGTGTCGAATGGAGAACGGGAAGTGGGATTGTGTCTCGATAGTGTTATTAACTTTGGGTCAAGACAAGTCAGTAACTGAGTCATAGAGACATGGTTTAAGGTGATACGAATCTCGAGAACATCAGTCTAAGTTAAGGAAATAAGAGTTCGTGGCGCTCATTTGCTTGTTTCTAACTCTGAGCTCTCTCAAATGAACTATTTCAGAAGGCACTGAAACAGCGATGATCGACTTGCTAAGACGGAATCCAAGCACATTGCGAGAGTCTAAGTGGCCCAGATTATTGTAAGACAATGGGCGTATATTTCCCTATGATAGTATCGGCGGCGTGGACTGTAATTGAGGCAGAAAACGGATTGGGCTTTCAGAGTCACGCCAAGGCGGCGCAATATTGCTCGCGCTTATGATAGCACGGATTCAGAATCTGACTGCGATACGGAGAAATGCGGCAATATGTCTACATCCGACCAAGACCCAGATCACGGAACAAAAACGATGATCAAGACCTTCTACAAAATTGGCACAGGCATCTTTGTTACTACTCTACTAAAACAACTTAGTAAAGAGAATGAAAGAGTACACAATGCCTCCAGAAGCACAGTCTACAATATCCAAGATGACGGAGCAACCAGCCCATTCAGGGGCGGACAAGCATACTCCTCTAAAGTTTTCTTATATCGATATTCAAAGCGTCCGAGTTATCAACGTACTGAAGGATGTTGTAAAGGACGGAGGGGGCAACTTGAGCTTACTGAGACGGCCGGATTTGTAGAACCATTCAAGCGCTCTTTTTCGGCTACAACAGAATCATGGCGCTTCAGAAGAAAAACGTAAGGACAAACTACGTACCGATAATTTGACACTTCTCACTGGACTCATGAGCGAGATTTTCGACTTCTGGCCACTTTTGGGGAATCTCAGATCTAGCGGGTTTATTTCCTTCAAGTGAGCATGGGCGTATTTTCCCAGAGGTGAGTTAGTGTATTGCAAAACTACCGGTGTGAAAGAATCAGCAAAGTCAAGTCTTTCTCCCGGGGTCGCATCCACTGTGAGGAAATTGCATTTGATGGGACATCTTTTGTGTGGAAGCCTATCAGTTTTTCAATACCATCTTTTCATGGAAATAAACGTATACAAACCTTCAAATGCTATCCACTTAAATTCCATCGTGACATAGAAGGCGAAGGTAGAGAGTGGTAGCAAGAGCCCACATACTGTGCGTATGAGGTAATTGGTTTGTTTTATGGTGGTCTGGCTCGACATAATGTGAGACAAGCTCCCCCCGATCCCCTCACGGTCTTGTATTTACGTGAAAAGATCTCCTAGGAATAGTCTTTTGGTTTTGCGAAAAAGAATATCCTTTGCGCTAGTCTTGGTGACGGAAGTAAAGGCAAATGACTAAAATAGTATCTTTGTCCTAATTCCCTTGTTACTGGAATTTGGGATCTTTTAGTCCACTGTAAGTCAAATTGAAATGCACACAGAGCTATTAACAGTACCTTATCTATGTTTAGCAACCTTGTGTGACTCATTCCAAGGTTCGGGAAATTTCCCATGTTTGCCGAGATGGATTCCAAAGTGGGTTCGGCAACATACAAGAGCCGACAAAAAGCTGATGTTACTCATAGTGCTACGGAATTTCCTTGTTCTATTAATTTCTGGTACTTACTTTTCAACCTGGTGATTTGGCCTGCACTCTCCCGTACTGTCCCAATTTGTATTTATGGCAACCAAGGACACCAGCCCCATGTTACTGTCCACTAGCGATGTCAAATATAAGCAGCATGATTTACTGGTTAACAACATCAACCTTACCATCGAAACAGTCTACCGTACCGGAGATGGCGCTCCAATAGTCTTCCTTCACGGCTTTGGTTCAACCAAGGAAGACTACCTTGACATTTCCCATCATCCCGCTTTTGCTGGCCGCTCGTTCCTAGCTTTTGATGCACCAGGATGTGGGCAAACCATCTGCGAAGACCTGTCCAAAATAAGCATCCAGTTTCTAGTTGATACCGCGAAAGCTCTCCTGGATTATTTGAATATTCGACAATATCACCTTGTAGGGCATTCGATGGGGGGGTTGACGGCGCTGCAACTGGCCCACCAAGATCCAGCAAGAGTTCTGAGTTTCGTCAATATTAAAGGGAACCTTGCCCCGGAAGACTGCTTTCTGAGCCGACAAATTGTCACATACCCTTCGGAAGACCCCGAGAGTTTCTTCGAAGATTTCATCGTGCGTACCCGAGACTCGCGCTCCTACTCAAGCGCCATCTATGCTGTTAGCCTTCGGCATAAAGTGCGATCCGGCGCCATTTATGGAATTTTCGAGTCGATGGTACAGCTGTCTGATCACGGAGATTTGCTGTTGAAGTTCCTTTCCTTGCCGTGTCCTCGGGTGTATATGTTTGGAGAGGAATACTCTTCATTGTCGTACCTGTCAGAGTTGGCTTCGAAAGGAGTCGATTTGGCTGAGATACCATATAGTGGACATTTTCCCATGTACTCTAATGCGGCTGCAATGTGGGAACAGATTGCAGCCTTCTTTAAACGGCACGGCCTTTAGAATTGTTGCACGGCGGAGCCTTTAGACTAGTTAGACAACGCAGTTTAAGACAGCAGGGTCATTCAATCCATGGTATATTAGAACGCTTCAAATAAGACACATTTAACTTCTTTGATAAGGATTAGCTGTTCACTTATTTAAATCAATATTTTAAAGGGAAAGCCGCTGATTTGGCGATGTTGACGCTACTTTTTGCGGATGTGACAAAAACGGGAACACCAAGGGTGAAGGGGACGGTCACGTGGAAATGAGTCATTGCCGCTGTTTGATAATGTTAAACCTATTTGGATAGTACTTGTGATTTACCAAATTCTCGTTTTTTTAACTCATTAATTATTGACAGGGTCTTGAGGACCAAAGGCTCATGAGCATCTCAAATTGCATACCGCCCTGAATGTGGAGGTGGGATAATTCCCGGCGAAAAGAAGAATTTGCCGTAAGCGAAATCGTGGCTGTAGGTGAGGTTGCGGCAAAAAACATAAATACGCCGGACTGGGAAGTAAGTTTTTCTTGTGCTGGCTTCTGTGGGTCTAGCTACATAGATTGGCTTCGGCATGCTTTTGACCTCTCCGGACACAGTGCTGTATGCTGGTTCTATGCTCCGCCCTGGAATCTTATAGAGACCGTACAGAAATCTTCTTCTCAAGCCTCGCTTTATCTCAAATCCATCCATGGCCGAGCGACAAGGCCGCGGAGCAACCCGTGTTGATGGCCACAGCCCCATCTCCGGCGTGACGAAGGGCACGCCGCGAAGGAAACCTACAGCGTACGAGACCTACCGCGCAGAGGTGGAAGCGTAAAAAAAAATACAAATGCTGACAGGCTCTAGCTGTCGCCGATGCCATACAAAGAAGATTAAATGCTCCGGCGAGCGGCCTTGCCACGGTTGTGTCACAGCTGCTGTGGCAGATTCATGCTCTTATTTCATCAAGGACCGGACTGTCAAAGTTAGCGAAAGGTTTGATCTCTTAATTTATTGTGCTGCAACGTGATTAACTGCTGTAGCTATCTACGTCGCCTTCTGGCAGAATGTGAGAATGCAAAGCAAAACGCGGCCCAAATCTCGTCGCCTACGATCCAATCAGTGTCTGAAGACATACAAGAATCTCCTACTGAAACAAGTGTTATCAATCCTCTCATTGAGAATCGCGCTTGGTTTGTCCCTTATTCAGCAACTGATATCCCAATCTATATCGGAGAAGCGGCATGTACCGCGTTTGCGACTCGTTTTCGTCAGGCCCTTGATACGTCTTGTAGTCGTAGTGTACATGTCCCAAGAACACATTATGTACCAGATACGCATCTGGTCGCTGACTCAGTCAACCCTACTCCATGGCCTAATGAGGTAAAGGCCCGGCTGCTTGTCAAGGTAGCTCTCTCATATGTTGGTCGGTCGTATCATGTCATATTAGCCAGCGCAACATTCGACAGATTGGATCATATATATCAAGACCCACCATCTATCATAAACGCTGACACTGGTAAATTCTTTGCATTGTTTGCCCTTGGGGAAGCATATTCAAATAAATCAAAGTCAGCAGACAGCTATGAAGTCCCAGGGCTTCCATATTTTATTGTGGCAAGCAAAGTGGTGCAGTTTCTTCCAGAGAGAGCTACTTTGGAATATGTGGAGATTCTTCTACTTCTTGTAGGTCATGTCTCACAAGCGTCATAATTTCTTAATTAATAGTTAGTCATTCTACTCCCATATTTTGAATAGACGCCACTCCGCGTACCACTTTGTCGGCTCAGCTCTGCGGTTAAGCATGACACTCGGGTTGCACCATAACCTACCTCAATATATTACCATTGACCCTACCATTCGTCAACACCGTATTCGGATCTGGTGGACGATCTATAACTGTGATCGGATATGGGGCTCCAAACTTGGTCATCCAGCATCGATTCAAGATAGCAGCATTACTGTTGAACTCCCATCAATGACGGGGCTTGATGATAAGCAACAAGATAACTTTGCTGACCCTGACTATGCAATTGCCAGCGTCGAGCTTTCGAGGATTACAGGTGATGTGATATCAAAAGTCTATAGTAGAAACCAGACAGAACCGTTCGTGCACAGCGTCAGGACGATTCTGCAAAGCCTGAAGGACTGGATGACCAATCTACCAGATACGGTTCGGTTACCACACACAGACATCGCTACATCCGCACCCAGGAACATAACCTCTCTACACTTGTCTTTCAACCAGGTAATTTGTCCCCTCCGTTCTTCATTATTGTTTCCCGAGTAATCTAATATTCCAGTGTGTCATCTTGGTAACTCGCCCCGTCCTACTCTACGTTTTAAAACAGTCGCTCCATACCTCTCCAAGTCTAGACGGCCCACAAACTACAGCAATTACTCCCGTCATCGCCACTCTAGCAGATACCTGCATCCATACCGCGCGGCATTCCAGTGATCTTCAAGCCCAAGCCTGGATCAACGGTACCCTATCGAGCTTCGGGTATTTTGACTCGCACTACATCTTCTCCTCGGCCATTGTACTCGCCATATCCTCCATACTCGATCCCGCAGGTACCGATAAACAAGCGTTTGAGACCGCGAGCCAGATCTTGCAAACCCTGGCAGACAACGGGAATCTCTCTGCGGCGCAATTTGTTGCCAATTTAGAAAGCATGCAGCAGGCTATTGACCTGTATTTGCAAAATATGTCGAAAGGAGGAGCCGAGACGCAAGATCGAAGTCAGAGAGACCACTTTCTGGGAGGTACGCAGATGAGTACGGGGAGGATGGCTTTAGATGGTACGCCGATACAAGATTTCCTATCGGGTGGAGATGTAACTGTGGACGACTTTGACTTTCTCAATCCCTTGGTAGGGTTTGAGGATGAGTCATTCCTTGGACTAGGATTAATGAGTACTGGGAACTCTACTATCCAATAGAAAAATGTTTGATGTGGACGAAGAATAGTATTTAGTAGCACTTGGAAGGGAGACAAGAGTCAGGAAAGCTCAAACCGCTTATTGAGAGATGCAATAGGGGGGTTTTTTTAAAGCCTATTTACCCAGGACTAGCCCGTCTGGTTTCTATACCATCCTTGATTATTTACTTATTCTCTATCTTCCTTATTTTCTACCAAATATGTCTTTCTAACGTGTTTACAGTCTAACTATTGACTGTTCTTCTCCATCCACCATTCCTGCATTTCTTGACCCCGCCGAGCAACGATGATTGTGCAACCACTGCCCACAAGAACAAGTGCAACGCCTGGGGAATTAGTTAGCAACGCAAGTCTTAGACTTTTCAATCAAAATGAAACTTACTAATCGTACATGCAGACCCAATTCCAACTGATTCTATGAGTGGGACGATAGATGCACTTCCTGCAGCAGCAAAGGCATACTGTACTAGGTATTTACCGCCCATGACTTGAGACCGCAGCAGAGGAAGAACTTCTGCTTTTGTATGAGCGATGTAACTTTTCATATCACTGTGTCGAACAAGAACCAGCACAAATAACATGCAGAACTACGACAGGACATCTTACCGGCAGAGTAGGTGTTGAGACAATTGAAGGAAACCATAAGTCCAAATCCAGTCACAAAGATAGATACAGCTGCGAGCGGAATACCTCCAACGGATTTCTGTAACGCCCAGCCATAGATGAGGAACGCTACCGTGGCGATGAAGAACCCAGCAAGGCTAGCGTTGAGGCGGTCCTGAGGAAGACGGAATCCGCGCGATGCAATGTATCGACGGACGGTATTGTCTGAGAATTTACCCCCAACTAGTGTGCCTACGAGAAATCCGGCACCGGGGGCAAGGTAGAAAAGTGAAGGAGTGAGGGATGATGGAGCTGCGACACCGGTAAAAATGGGAAGGTTCCGCGGAGACGCGAGAAGGGAATATTGAACCCAGCCTAGGAAACCGCAGGTTAAGTCCTATATAAGATAAGTAAGTAGACATGATTTCCTAAAGAGAAGAGGGTAGATGTGGGGTTGTGACTTACAGTAAGAAGGATGTTGGGATACATGATTAGACTTAGAGTAGGGAGGGGATTGAAGAGCTTGAGGGAGGCAAGACTCAGTGTCGAATCTCGTGATTTGAGTGGTGGGCTTAGAGCTGATGGTATGAAGAGACTAGACAGAATCAGGCCGAACGCTGCCATGATAGTTTGAAGCCAAAATATGGAGCGCCAGGTGGAAAAGGTGACCATTATACCGCCGAGTAATGGACCTAGAATCCTGTTAGCGAGAGGTGATTTACCTGGAAAAAGGACAGACTCACCCAAGGCAGGAGATATTGTTGTGCCAGCCATGAAGAACCCTACTGCCATTCCTCGGCTGACCTAAGAAGTCGTTCATTAGCCATAGAAATCAAGCTGAGCAGGTAAAGAAACGCACTGGATCGAATATATCCGCGATCATTGTCTGTCCCGCAACATTAAACAGGCAGGTTTCGAATCCAGCCAGCACTCTCACCGTGACCAGTGTTGTAAGGTTGGGGGCTAGAGCTGCACCAATAGAACATAGAAACAGGATGGCTATGGCGGAGTTGAATGCTATATGCCTGCCAATGATCTGTACTCGTCAGGAGATTTCAAAAACTTTGCTTGAGGTGCTCACAGCTGTGATTGGCCCCCATATGAACGTCGACAGAGCCATGCTGAGGAACACCAGAGAATTTGTTGTCGTGACTGCACCAGCAGAGACGGAAAAGGATGACGATATCTCGGGAACTGCAGCGAAGAGAGCTGTGCTGGACATCATGGCGGTCATGACCATCCAACTGGCGACAAATACAATCGTTGCTTTGCGCCATATTGGTAAGGTGTTCTTTGAGCCGTCGGAGTCGTCGAGTTCGCTGTCTCTTGCGACATTGCCAGGCGAAGGGGATACGATAGGTTGTTCAACTTTACTGTGATTTGTTGAATACACCTTACTAGGGAGCGCCACAGGCACGGAACAGAAACTTGGAGTTGGATGCATAATATCGAAACGGAGAAGGGTTCGGCCAAGATATGTGCTGAACATTTAAGATTGGGAGAATGCGAGGAACGGAGGAGACAGGTATTTAAACATGAAGACATCATACCAGACGGAGTGGGCAATACCCCTTAACATTATCATACACTTCACGCCAGGGATTGAATAAATTCTATAGATTCGGTGATGTTGGTAATGCGCCGTGGTAACTAGATGATTTCGCCGACGCAAGATAACTCGCCTACACAGCGCTCTGGGCTGGGGAATATATAATAATATAAATTTTATAAAATCGAAAAATAAGTTTCTTTTTTCTAAAAAATTTTTTGGTAAAAAAAAAGGTGTAAGGTGCTGGAGTAGTGTGCACAAATCAACTCATATTGATACGAAGACTAATCTCTACCCTCTCTACTATGTTCCGAGTCTCCTACTTATACCCTTCGTACCCCTGGCGACTCCCTACGTGCCCATACATGCCAAGTCTCACGGCCTTTACCGAGCCCACTGATTGCCCTGACATCTACAAACGCCAGATATCTTGGGGTCTACTTGGACCACGAACTGAATGGCATGCGGCACCTAGAACACATTAAAGACAAAGTGGGCAAGTCGATACAAGCTCTTCAGTCAATTGCGGGGTCTACGTGGGGTGTAACAAGAGAGGGAATGCTTAAACTTATCAAGGCGATTATCAGACCTCAAATGCTTTTCGGCTGCTCCACTTAGTGGATTAATCGAGAACAACATAGCAGAAAAACACACAGACAAAAAATGCTGGACACGCTAACTATGTTGCAAAAGAAAGCGCTGTGCGTGGCTACCGGGGCTTTTCGAACAACCGCGGCAGCGGTAATAAAAACAAAGACGAACACACCGTCTATACGCACTCAGCTTATCCGCACTACTATAATTACAGCCAACCGGATCACAGCGTTACCCCTGAACTACCTTTTAAACACATTAAAGAAGTACGGCGAAAAGAAGTACTAGAAAACAAAAACGGCTTCGCTGCACGAGTTCCAAACTGCATGCGAGCACATAATTAAAAAAGAAAAATACAAAAAGCTGGAGCGCAAAGTCCCAATGATTATTTCGCCGTAGTGAAAGCTCCTAGACACGAAGATCGCTCTAAACGCGAAAACGGCTATAAAAGAACATAATAAAATCATCGCTTAAAGCTTTAAGAGCTATATGCACGTTTATACAAACGGCAGCGATATCAAAAAACGAGTAGATGCCGCAGCGTAAAAACTAGCGCGAAAGTAGAAATCGATAGTGAACGTAAAACCAACAAAAACGTTTACTGTTTACAGTGCCGAGCTAATCGGCATTTAGCTGGCTACTGTTATAGCCTTAAAAGCGAGCTACGAGGTACGCTAATTGACGGTTTATATAGACAACCAGGCCGCGATACACTCGACTAGAAAGCCGAGCAACTAGTCGGGCTAAATAGTCTTAAAGATAATCCGGCGCAACATAAACTTTTTGCACAAAAAAAAGATCAAAATCACTTTTCGATAAGTTTTCGCACACACGGGAATAAAAAAAAATGAAAAAGTGAACTTGCTCGCAAAGCGAGCTACCGGATAGAAGCCGAAAAAGGACTTTACACGAACTTTAGGCTGTACACTCAAATAGATCTTTTAGCTGATTTCTTTTTGCAAAAAGACAATCAATTCTAAAGTAAAAATTTGAGAAGCGGTTCGCTGAAGCAAAAGCAAGACGGGGTTTCTGTACAAAAAAAAGTTCGGCAACGACCTGGATTTCAAAGTCAACGACCTGTACGCAAAACTTACCAGGGCCCAAAGCTCGGCTTTAATCCAGTTGCGGACCGAGAAAATTGAGCTAAACGGTTACTTATACACAATCAACAAAGCCGAAACAGCATAGTGCAACTGCAACAACGCGTACTAAACGGTGTTACACATTTTGGAAAAGTGCGAGTTTTTTCGGAAAGCCAAAAAGCAAATGTTCGGCAAAGCTGTTATACCTAATTACAAACTATACTTTACTTAAAAGAACTTTACACTACTTACGGTCAGATTCATTTTTCGAACGGACTTACTAAGCTAGTTCCGGAAAGTCACGGAAATCAATTCAAAATTAGAATAAAAAAAAAGTAAAAAGTAGTTATTGTATTGTATTACAAAGCAAATTGAGCCTTTACGGAAGCTGACACACAGCCACTACACACTAACACGGAATAGACTACGCGAAAGAGCTCACAAAAGAGAGTTAACGGCGTTATCTGATATCTTTTTTGTATTTTGATTTTAATTTTGAGAGCTTTCCCTTTAGGTCTGGAGCGGTGCCTACCTAACTGGAAGCACGTGAGTAAATTTGTACAGTAGTCCATACATAGTTACGTCTACATGGCGCCTCAGGCAGCTAAATGACTAAGGAATTCAAAAAAAAAAAAAAAAAAAAAAAAAAAGATTGCCCTGACATCCTAGCACCTGACGAAAGGTATAATAAAATTTAGTATTATATTACAAAATTATATACTTACATTTAAAGGACTATAATAAAGTTTAATCTCAAAAATACTAAACTTAAAAAAAGGTACAACTTAAATTTTTTGGGTTTAAAAGTAGGTCCAGTTCACATGCCCCTAATCCCTAACAGAAATAGTAACCGAGATGATTACGTGCCGATTATGTGACAACCGTGACAGTGATAGTACTATCTTTTACACTGGCATATTGACACAAGCAGGGCTCGAGAGGGAAGGATTTTTTTGACAGTCGAAAATTTATATTTCTAATCATTTGAGCCTGGGCTCTTTTCAAGAACAAGAAACCGGCCGGGAACATGAAATGGCATGATTCGCCGAAACGCTATAAGGCATGCTCGAAAACTTCGGAGAAGTTGAGGTGGCACCTGTGAGGCTGGCTATCAGTCTGCCCTAGTCTCGTTATCTTCGAGGAAGCCAGCAGTATCGAAGGCGAATTCGTCATTTGAACCGTCTTGGTGCAGGAAAGAATCGAAGTCAAAGTCAAAGTCACCGAGTAGATCTGGTATGTTGTCATTGGCTAGGAAATCAACTTGCGGGAGGCCATGCTATGAGATATTAGTGAAGATTGGATAATTCAGATACTTGCACGACTTACCAGAGCGTCAACAGAGTTGGACGCAATACCCTGGAGTAGATCCTGCTGTGGTGAAGTTACACTAGAATTCGTAGCTGTGGCGGAAGCTTGACCATTCGTAATAGGCTCAACAGCGCTATATTTTCCGTTGAAGCTTTCAGGGTAGACCGGGGTAATCGCCGTCGCCAGCGCTAGGGTCTCGGGTTCTTGAACCAAAGAGGGAATCGCAGGAGGCATTAAACTATCTGCAAGACCTGGGCCTTCTGAAATAGCCGGATGGTACTTCTCATTGTGTTTTTTCAGGAGACTTCGGGTGGCAAATCCGGTCGCAAAATAGACGCAGGATGAATGTGTACAACGATACCGCCGTTGATGCCGGGACTCGTGCCTAGCCCGTTGTGACGAAGATTCAAACCCACTGGCACCTAAGTCACAATGAGGGTATCTGCAAACAAAAGCTGAAGCCCCATAGGTATCTCGGAAGGCTTGTAGGCTCTTCATATCGAGCTTGGGAAAGCTCACGGTAGCTTTGTCATCCAACAGAGACTCAGTTATCTCTTGGTAATAATAGCGGACCGCGCTGAAGTGCGTCGGGTCGATACTACACGATTCCAAAGACATCGCTGCTGCTTGTCAGAATTTGAGGATCGCATTTTGCTATTAAGAGCGCTTACTCTTAGGGGACTTTTCTGAAAAATCCTCTCGGTTCATTTTCGCTCTGAAAACGAGCACGTCCGAAACTAGTTTCTTAATATCTGGCAGATTGCTCAATGCTTCCAAACCGGGAGTTTCGGCTATGCTTTTAGATGTGGAGCTGGGCCAATTGAATCCTTCTTTCTTAAACCTCAGCAGCAACTGAAATTGATTCAGGAGTTCCGGGGAGAATTGACGTTGACGTTCGTTTAACAAGCCGCAATATGCTAAAAGGTGTTTGTACCAGAACTTATCGGCGTATATTTGAAGACCATGAAAGCCTCGAACAACAATAGCCGCTCTTTCAGCATTTGTGGAATGCACCGGAAGCAAAGAAATACAGGAGTTCAGAAAAGCTACGCAAGAAAACAAAATATCCAAATGCGCATTCTCACGACAAATAAAAGCGCGCGCTGCTTGATACTCTTCTTCAAGGATATATCTATAAAAGTCAGCGATTTTATGGTTTTTTCTATGGAGAAAGTAATAACTCTTTTGCTGAAAAGTGTACGAAGTCCAAAGTACTGGCAGGGCCTTCTTCGATAAGAGGTCGGCAAAGATCCAATACTTCTTTTCGAATTTTCGTTTTGGGCGTTAAAGTCGTATTTGAAAGGTCAAAAGCGACACCATCAAGTAGCTCGTAGCTTTTTAGTATTCTGTAAGAGCAAGCCATCCATCCCAGAATCCGAATAGCTATATATCTTGCATTTCTGGAGTTGTTCGGATCCATAATCCTGTCAAGAATACGTCCATACCTACGAGTCTGTAAATAATCTAGAGCGGTATAATTTGTCGGACTGTAAATGTGTTTCTTACGCTGCTTTAAGGCCTTTTGGTAGGCTCCTAGCCGTATCTTCTAAAGCTATATCGCTATAGCAATATTTGAGCTCATCGGCGACTAGTCGGACCCACAAGAACATGCCTACACAGCAATTAGCGTTATCGTTCTCGTTATAGCATCGAACTCGATCACCATTCGCTTTTTCCACCAAAATCAATTCAATTCTGTCCAATAAATCTTGATCAGATGCACGAAGTTTTGTTATTTTGTATTTAACAAATGACCGTATATCCCAGTCTACTTCCTGGCGTTCGTCTAGCGAGATTTGAGGCTGTTCAAAAAGCTTTTCACGGATATATACTTCTTTTCGACTTGAGAAAAGAACTTTGCAGTGTGTTGTTGAGCCTGTGTAAACAACCTGAAGTTCTTTCAATATCGTTTTCTGATTTTCTTTGAAGCATTCATCGATCCCATCAACAACGATTCTTGTATATGCGATAACCTCGAGAAGCTGTGGCACCAGAATTCTAAGTTGAGCCATTCCGCAACTTACTCCGCGATAAACAAACTCGTTGGCGATAAAAGTGCAAATATCAGGATGCTGTCTGAGAATTTGAAGTACAATAAACGTTAGAATCTGATAACAAACGTTTCCAGTATCTTTACTGTTACAAAAGTAATAGCAAGCAGTCAGGCCCGATGTGTTCGTGAGTGTTTGAATAATATATGCGCACATAACACTCTTACCTTAAATAATAATATCAGTAACAACATTATATTACCGCGCAATGGAAGTGTACCTGATCCAGGCTTTCCATAAAGCCAAAGGCACGGACGGTTTGCATCGTCCTTGATCCAACTCTTTAACTGCGGTTCATTCTCTATCCACATACACGTTCCGTCGTATCGTTTTTCTGACACTTTCTCGTACTCTGTCTCCTGGATCTTTTCATCGAAAGAAAGCCACGCAATAGAGTGCTGTAACTGAGAAATTCTCGCACTCTTTTCGTTTTCCACGAGTATTTCTAGCTCTCGTTTCTGTCTTTGCCGAATCTCGTCTTGAATTCTAGTGCGTGACTCTTTCGCTTCGATAATGTCAAAAGATATAGCCTCGACATCGACAAAATCTCGCTGTGCTTTTAGAGAATCAATGATGCCGTCGAAACGACTGCCAAAATCCTTCCAAAGAGAGAGAAAGATAATATGCCATGCTATAGTCGATTCTCAATAAGCAAATAAAAAGTCGTCAGAGTAAAGCTTAATTACCTTTTCGCCGAAAGAATTTGTATGCGCGCTGATGGAAATCGAGAATTCCAGTGTATACTGCAGCAATGGCGTTTTGAAATTCGAGATTATCGCTAAACGCTTTCTTGTAACGGTCGAATCTTGGCAAGGCTGCGCCAATATCAGCATACGCTGAAAGCAGGGCTTCAAAAATATCCCGATAATGACTCGCAATCTAGTGGGCTGATGAGCCTGAAATTGTAAACACAGTTAAATATGCGAACCTCAAGCATCAGCTTTATTGGAGCCTAAACACCGTGAGCCATTTCATCCACTAAGTCGGCCATGTAAGTACGAACCCAGACATACGGCAAGTAAGGTGTTCCATTACACAAGACCTCAATTACCTTGCTGTACTTTTCGATCCCTCGTAACAAAGGTTCGATGCGGCGTAAGTTCTGGGCTGATCTTCGCTTCCTCTGTTTGTTGTCGATTTCGCGGACAGTCGACCAGACATCTTTCAGCTCTGTCGAAGCAAAGCTATGCGCATCTTCTTCTGAAATCGACTGTTTGAGTTTTTCAAACGCACCAGCTATTACACTTGTTGGATCCGCCATGTGGATGAAATCGAGACCAGTCGGCCATTAAGGATGAGAATATGAATTCGGAGATGAGAAGATGAGAAGATGCTCATAGTTCTATCGCAAGGCTGCGCCAACCCGAGCGATGGGCTTTCCGCGGGGCGGTCCAGGCCTCCGTCACACCGCTACATGGGCTGAGTCGAGAAGCAGGCTTGTTGACTTCAATTGTTCATTATTCATTACACCGAACGGTGTCGCTCGACAGAATTGTATTCCTCTTCATTATCGCAAAACTGTATTGGCAAAGCGACGACCCATTTGGAAGGAAGATCGCAGATTGCAAGATGAATTTGCGGGACGACGCACAAGCAACCAAGCGTAGGCGGCTCGACGTCACCAATGACCACTACCAGACACAACCACATCCGCAGCCATCCCTATCTCTCATTGGCTCCAATGATCTCCCTTCAAAGCTACACAGACAGAATACCAACGGAATAGCATCTGATGTGTGGGACAGGCCTGCTAAAGAGCCCGGCAGCTTGATGACCAGCGAGAGTGGTGGTGGTGTTGCCAGCAGAGAAATCATGGACGGCACTGAGCACGGACCCTCAGAATGCTGCTACGGAATGGTTCGCAGTTACCCTAAATTCTACCACTACTCGATCAGTAATTGGGTTTAATATAGTTATCTAATATTCCGGTGAAACTCAAGTGCGGATTGAACCCAACTTCGGGAAACATTCCTATGGACTTTCAAAGTCCCAACAAGCTTTCGTTAAAGCTCAGTAACCCTTCGACTATCTTCGAAATCTCATGCCCAACATCGTCAAGAATACTTAGTGAACTGCAATCCGTAGCCGAAATCAAAACGCAGCTCGCCTGCTATTCAAAACTTGAATCTCTTCTAGGAGGGAGTACTAATCAGAATAGCAGACGACGCGGAAAGCTATTGCAGTCGTGGTTTCTGAACATAATCATCTTCGGCACAGAGGGTCTTGAGGAAAAGGTGGGGGAATACTTGTCGAAGCATAAGATGTATCTTCAAGATCCACTTGGTTGTGGGCGTTGCGTTCCGTACCGAAACCCACATATCATTCCACCGGAATCAGGTGAGACGGTGATGACCGATTCATTTGATTCGGCACTTGGAGATCTTGAAATTGAGCGACTAGGAGTTGGACCAGATTTGCTTGCACAATTGATGGGGGACGAAGCTCCTTTACTAGAGACGGAGGCTCCGGATATCGTACAAACTGCATTGTTTCGGTATATCGCCCTCAGCCGTCTAGTTCGCAATTAGCTCATAGACACAACAGGCATCAGAAACAGGCGTTGACTTTCATGGTACGTCGGGAGGAGGGTTGGGCTCTGGAAGATAGCACTCGTGATGTATGGAGTAGGCAAAAGGATATGTCAGGGAGGTCCAGGTAAGACTCAAATTGACTTGCACATGTCCTTTGTCAATAACACGCTTTAACTAGCTATATAAACAATGTCGGCGGGTATAGCTCAAACGAAGCGCCCCCGGATTTCCGTGGTGGTCTGTTAGCGGATGACATGGGTTTGGGCAAGACACTCAGCATGATATGTCTCATTACAGCCAATCGGGCTTACAACGATCTTCCTATAGCTCGTGGATCCCTCTATATATCGCCCCCGGTGAAGACAACTTTGCTTATTATTCCTCCAGCTCGCAAGTTGATCACACTGCAGTTGTACCTCCCGGACTAACACCTTGACAGTTTTACAAACTTGGGAAAGGCAGTTTTATTTGTAAGTTTCTAGACTTAGATCTAACCACTAGTAGTGCTGCTGAGAGCTTCATTGATATTATAGTACTGAAAGCGTTTAGGCATCTGCGGCCTGGGAAACTGAAATGTTTTACTTATCATGGTCAAAATAAGAAAGGTACGGAATTCCTTGGCCACTACGATGTTGTCATTACGACATACCACACTGTCTCCGCCATTTGGAGGAAACAAAACGGAAAGCTACGAAATGAGAATTCTATATTCTCATTGATGTGGCATCGGGTGATTCTTGATGAAGGTAAAGTATCTCAAAGATTTACCAACACTGCTAAGTGGACCAGCTCACACCATTCAAAATCCCAAAAGCCAGCTAGCTCAAGCGTGTTTTGCTCTCCGCTCTATGAGACGATGGGCAATAACCGGAACGCCAATCCAAAACAAACTCATGGATTTTGCAAGCATTGTCAGATTCTTGCAGGTATATCCTTATTCTAATCAGAAAACATTTGAAGAAGAAATAGTCAAACCCTGGCAAAACCGTCACAACACAAATTCACTGGGCTTTTTAAGGCTCAAAAGTTTGGTGCAGGCTATCGCCATCCGCCGTACCAAAGCCGTGGTTCAGCTTCCACCTCGAATCGACGAAGTTCATCATCTGAACTTCACGCCGGCTGAACGAGAGAAATACGAGGCTGCAAAGATGCAATCCCGAGCGCTGCTCGAAGAAGCAATCTCTTCCGGAAATCAAAGCGGCAAAACCTTCAATGCGTTATGGCTTCTCAATAACCTCCGCTTAATTTGCAATCATGGCCTACTTGCGCAGTCTAATATGGAAAAGAAATCAGTTCACATCTCTCAAACCTCGCGGGGATGGTGTTCTGGAGAAGAAACTTCGAACTCTTTTTTTGACGATCTTTTCGGTGACGCTGCCACTTGTTCTCTTTGTGGAATAGATCTGTTAGAGGACTTTCTTGAAGGTGTAACACCAAGTGGCACTAATGCCCAAGGTCAACTGGCCCCCTATGGGCGCATGATTTGTGAAAGGTGCAGTTCTCAAATGAGCGTCAACAGAACGGGGCAGATGCATTTGGGTATTAGTGAGTCGCTCGACAGTGGTGAGAGTTCAGGGCCTGTAACACTAGGAGAAAAAGATGATGTGGCACCTCCCATCGAATCTATGTCTACCAAGATTAGAGCCCTTACGGCGGACCTATCCAAACATCATACCACTGAGAAAAGGTTGCAGTCCTTCCTACCTGGAGCCCTTTATTACTAAACTTACTTCTGGTAGTGTTGTCTTTTCGTACTGGACCCATACACTTGATCTGGTTCAGCTAATGTTGGACGATTGTGGGATTGCGTATACGAGAATTGATGGAAAGACGTCTCTTTGTAGAAGGGTGGATGCTCTGCATGCATTCCAGCACGATAATTTTATTCGGGTCATTCTCGTCTCTATCACATGTGGTGGTGCAGGGTGGGTAGTCTGTATGAACGATATTCGCTTATCATTACTAACTAGTCGCCAGTCTCGATCTTACAGCTGGATCTCGAGCATATCTTCTCGAACCTCATTGGAATCCCATGATTGAAGAGCAAGCCCTCTGTCGTGTTCACCGAGTTGGCCAACAGCGCGGTGTTACTACTATTCGGTACCTGATGCGAGATTCGTTTGAGGAGGTAAGCAGCCCACTTTCCAGCAAGTGTTGATGCTGACAAGCTCGCACAGCAAATCGTCGATATCCAAAAGCGGAAGAAAATGCTAGCGCAAGTAACGTTTGCGCAAGGCCGTCTGTCAGAGGCTGGTATTGGGTTAGGGACATTACAGGTAGATCAATACTACAATTTAAAATATCCCATATACTTTGCTAACTTTATTGCCCAGTACTTGAAGACAGTCCTTGAATGATGATATACGCAGAATCAGAGAAGAATACAGGATTTCGAGAGTTCACTGTCCTGGCTAGTGAAGTGCCAGTTTGGCGTGGTATGGAACTTGGCAGGAATCAACTTCAATGACTAATTGTACCACATGCCCCAGAGGACCTCCGTCTCCCAATTCCTTCCAAGGCATTAGGCATTGGCTGTAATAAGGGCAATAAACACCGAACACAGAAATTAGCGAGATCACGAGGTCTTTAGATAAAAGCCTTACCATTAAGCACTACAAAATTGCGAAAAAGCAAAATCGAAATTTACCAAGTTACGGCCCTGGAGATCTATAACTACAGCTTTGAAAAGTTATTGTTGAGGTTGAATAAAGTCACAACCTAAAATACTAAGTCCTTATTAGCATCACATAGTGGGCTAAGATAGAGTTTGCACAGCCGGTATATCGTGGCGTCACTTTTTGACTCCCCGAATACCACTTCCCCATGGACAACCATTACCCTTTCACGACGATTAATTCCTAACGTTGAACATTTTAGAGAAAGAGAGAAGTCAACTTACTCTTTAAAAAAATCTACAAAATTGACTCACAATTAAATATTGACGAGCATATAATAAAGCTAAAAAGTAATAACCTTGTTAAACTCCTACACTTGTTTCGCAGCGAAAGAAACCAGTCTCAATGTTACTTTCTTTCGAATAATTATTTCCTTACCAGGTGGCGGATATTCAAGGCTCAGGGTCGCAGGAGAACGGGCTCAGAAAAGTACACTGGACTGATGTCAAATTCTTAGGATGAATATGAGGAATGAGCGCAACGCTTAAAATCACTTCAACGTCTTCATTCGGTCCGTCCCGTCATCTGGTCAAGGGAATAGAGATGAGAAGCGACTTTTGGTACTAACATTATTTTCTATGATAGTAGCAGCCTGGCTTAATCCGGTTCCCATCATCCAGCAGCAAGAAATTAGGGTTGCGTATCTGGAGTTAGAGGCTTGTCCCACCTGACACTATTATATCCGTTGAAACAGCCATAGGAACTCAGCAGATTGTTGATGAACCAAAGGTCGATGGTATTTTCAGCTGCAGCCATAATTGCCTCTATATTCTTGGATGTGCCCAGAACTCGTGGTTGAACGTAACGTTGAGCCAATGAGTCTTCGTTCTCTAGCGAGGTGCCACTCTTGACGACCAAACAGGCGTCTAACTTCTTAGCAAGGTTGAATACATCTAGCATCAGTATAGTCCTATCACGGCGTGTGCGGAGGCTGGCAGCTTCGCCGGCGACAACCATGTGCGACTCGGCTCTTGATAACGCAACACAATTTCGACCAGGCTTGTTTGTGAAACTAGGTTTAGTAGTACGGACGCAATCAAGAAATACGATCGAGTCTTGGTCACCCTATACAGAATCCGTGGTAAGGATTCGAATCAAAATAGAATGCAAATTCAGATTTTCCTCATCCACTTTGGTCAATGCATAGTGATATAGGCGAATAGCAGCATTATAATGCGTAACTATAATTATGTCCAGTTTGCAGTCTCGGGGCTCGCTACCAAGGTCAACACGACGTCCATAATCGCGCCATTATACAATAGCTTCGAAATGGCTTGCATCATTCCTGGATGTGACCGACTTTTAAGGTGCATTTTCGTAGACGGCAGTTGATTTTAATGTGTAAACGTAAAGTAAACGTAAAGGTGACTCCAAAGGCCAGAAACAAAGCCTCAATCTCCTTCATCAAGCAAGGGGAGCCTGTGATGCTAGCTGCTTGTCGTCACCTGCAATAATCTTTTCCTTGAAGCCAATCTCAGCATTCGTCTCAGCCTCACCATAATAAGATTATACATGCTGTAGCTATCATATTCTCACCCGCTACAATCCTGATCAAGCATATCTTCTAGATTGATATCCGTTGTATCCGTACTTGTGCTGCTTCAGATTGTATCCTTCAATCGCAATTTGGTGTTGTTTGTATCACTCTCTGTGATACTTCTTCGTATGACTTGCAATTGCTTAAGTCGGTTACCCACGGGGCACGTAGCGCCGCGATCTCAGCGCAGTGCTATATATGCTCGTTGCAGGTGGTTGACTTGTTCTTGAATTGTTCTGAGTGCTAATCTACGTACGAGAGCTATAATACATCCATGTGGTCCGTGCGTCGCGAGGTGTGCTATTCACTTATACCAACAGGTGTATTTCTTGAGAACTTGGTACTGTTCCCTAGACAAAATGTATCGGCCACTAGTCTTAATTTAGTGATGTAGTTGTCAGAATTGGATAAGCAACCTCACTAGGATATCAAGGATCCTTAACGGCGGCTATTTTGCCACTCATGTCAGTAAAATGAAATCGAGTCTCTCTTCCACTCTTGCCAGGTCTAGTGAGGCTGTGAGTCGTCTTGACAGCATCACGGTCTTACTTCGCGTCTGTCGTGATCGAATCGTCGTCTAGTTGTTACATATCGAGTATTGTTGAATCCGTAGTTTTTAAGCACATTGTATTTTCCTAATAAGTCCTCCTTCGTAATTTTAAGACCGATAGACCTGGTTTTGCCATTGATTTGAGACCGACTAGATTTTTTTTGCCTTCTCAATATCCTCCGTAAGTTGTTGACTCTTTGATTTCGCTTCTCCTTATTATCCCCTGATAGACTCCCAGTTACATGTAGCAGAATTTGTTTCCATCGCCACCGAGCTTGTTGTCAGAACAATTGTCAGATTCGCCAGGAGCGAAATTTGGGTTTTGTGCCCGCATATCAACTTTGGCGGGTTCTGCTTCCATAAACTCAATGCTGGAATATTGGTGTTGATGAGAAGAAGCGTCCAGGGCTGTGGGTTCTTGGGGAGCATCCTAGACAGCATTAGAGACTTTGGCGGTTTCATTTGTATGATCCTAAGGCTAAGCTTCGTTATCAATGAAATTATCTTCAAACAGTCCTTCATCTTCATCTACAAGATGATTACGCTCGTACTCCACAATTTCAAGATCGAAAATATAATCCTCTTCAGTCTGTAACGCGTGTAAGTGGATAGGTTGATAGGAGCGCAAAGACTCACTGTTCTCTGTATTGTGTTGTGCTTCCTCTGGAGGCTTGAGTACCTTTTGCAACAAGATGCCTACTGCTTGGTTGGTAGCTACCGCGCAAATTATACACTTCTTGATATCGGAGATCTGACTGGATGCGATAAGGTGCACATCCAGAGGCGCCAGAAACTCGGAACACGGAATCGACCTTTGTGTTTCTAGCTGTAGTTTACTTAGTTTGCCTGGAATTTGGAACTTTTGAAGCGCCGTAAAAAAGACCGCAAAATTCTGTGTTCTTCGTTTCTCAGTTTCCATAGTTGGTGCGGAAGGTGAATCCCCTTCCCATTCTCAGTCTCATTCTCATTCTTTGTCCTCTGATTAGACGGCCAACCACTTACTTCGACCCTCGCCCAAGAGCATCACAGATCCACCGAATTTCAAGCTCAGAAAGCTGGCCAACGCAGGCAGACCAGTACCGCGGCTACTTCTACGCTTCTACGCAAAATGTCGCTACGTTGGCCACTCTGTGTTTCTTATCTGCACCCTCCTACTCCTGCAGAGGCTGTAACCCGGCGAGAGCGGTGGGTCAGATAGAGGTGTTCTCTATTCACTGAGCCAGATCCTGTTTGGGCGGCTGAACCGGATCTTAAACTCGTACATCGAATCGCTACCAAGTATATGCGGATGTGTGGTTTCAGCCCTAAGGATATTTCTGTCGAGTTCTTCAAGGAAGGAGCCTTCAATAAACTTTACATCATTTCTGGGACCGACACCAACACTGGCAGTCGGGGCGAACGGATACTCCGTTTTAGTATGCCTATCCATCCGTGGTATACGATCTAGAGCGAAGTTGCAACTATGGAATTTGTCCGCTTACAAACCACGATCCCAATCCCGAGAGTTTATCTTTTTGATTCAAGTGGACAGAATGAGCTTGGTCTAGAATGGATTATAATGGAGAAGATTGATGGACCTACGCTTGATTCGGTTATTGAAGCTGAACTAAGCATGGGGCAAAAAGAACGGGTCTGTCGCGATGTTGCTGGCTGGGTCCATCAACTTTCAACCCTCCAATTTGACAAGATTGGAAGTCTGTATTGTCGCTGGAACCCATCACGAAACCCTGTTCTAGGCGATTTTTACCTCGGACCATCCTCGGATTTTCAGTTCGCATACGACTATCGACTGGAATATGACATCCCACGTGGGCCATACGATAGTGTTCGAGACTACTTGCGAGGAATTGTCGAAATATATGAGGCGGAGGCACTAGATCCACGTCAACAGAAGCGGAGCCACTTTTGGGATCTGTTTAACGACTTCGAATCCCAGGGAATAATGCACTCTAAGAGGCAAGATTTGCAGCTCTGGCCTTCCTTATACTCGAAGTCGGATCTGGAACGAATTCCTCGATATTGTCAATCGCTTCGCTACGTCATCCCTCTCATTGTCAAAGAAAGAGCGCTTCCTCCGCGATCAACTTTCTTATGCCATTGTGATATCTCATCCAACAATATAATCGTCAACAGAGAAGGGGTTCCTATCGCACTGCTCGACTGGGAGCAGATTTCTACAAGGCCATTCTCCTTCGGTTTTCCTCTTCCGAGCTTTATAATCGATAATACTATCGATCAAGATTACATTACAATGACGCCGAGCCTTCAAATTTCTGCTACCCCAGCCGAGAATCCTTGTCTGAAACAAGACTACCTAAACTATTTACGGGAATTCCTCTCTCCGGTTATGACTTTTGTCAATGCGTCCGATGTTATGGATGAGGAATTCAGGAAGCTATGTAGAAATGTGGCCACGATTCCTGATTCGGTGGAGGTCGAGGGATATCAATTCGTCCGCGACGTGATTGCAAAAAGAGGGATGGCTTGGCTTGACGCTCCAGGTCTTGGAGATTGGAAAAAATAGAGCAGCGTGGACGCAAATTCATATGAATTCATATCAATTTCAGCAGCTGGCACTTAATTAACAAGATATACAAATTAGCAGTCTCAGCATAGTACAAATTTTCTGAGCAGTGTGCCATGTCTGGCGGGCATAGAAGCGTTTCGGAGCGATACAGCTATATAGCGCATAGCCTAATTTAGAAGAGGTCCAGACCAGACGCACAACACGACTTCAAGGTCTAATTCTCTATACCCATTGGCAACCTCTTCAATGATACTAGATTCTCCAGATTTAACACTCTCTAGGATGTTACGAACACGTGACTAAGAATTACCCTAAGGCCGGGCAGCCGTTCCCGTAGCAGGGGCCAAAACGGCCCCTACATATATTATAGTAATGCTTAGGCAGGTTGCTCAGGCTCTACTCCCCATGACCAGCCACGATCCAGCTCTCACTTCCGGCAACTGATCATTCTTTAGTCTCATTTGCTTCTGTATTGCGAATGTAGTCATGTCCAAGGAAAACGAATCGGCATGTTTCTTTGTACCAACTTTGTTTAGTACAATTGCTTTTGGTGGTACCAGCGAATTATTTGTACCGGTAATTTATAGCACCAATGACTTCTTAGTTCCAATAGTTTCATGGCAGTAACTATGCGTTTGTACTAATAGTATTTTGATGCCAACCCAACTTTTGTGCGAACCATTCTCTCGTACCAATAGTTTTCCGCTACTAGCGCATCTCTTGTGCCAGTAACTTGTCTACATAGTCTAGGAAATAGCGCCCCGCAAGTTGGAGTATGCAATGATAGTAGCATAAACTAGGCAGCCATGTCTATACGGTGTGTGAGGGCTTATGTATGTTTGATTCTAGATGCAAGACGTAGCACGAGAGAGAAAATCAGAATGATAAGGGAAGGTTCTTAAAAAGAGCTTACGTGATTATATAAGCTGCTTTGTGACACGTGGGATGCAAACCAGAAAACGATGCATTAGTTAGTCGAATATATCCAGCGGTAAGATTGCCAAACCATCTGAGCGAGGCTTAAATGGAAAAGTTCCTTTAATCTAAAAGCCCGATGTGACTCCTTTATATTATTCTAACTATTGGAACCCAGCGGGGACCCAAATTAGAACCCAACTAAGTCGATAAATCTGGCACCAGAGATGTTTTTGAAATTAGTTTCCCAGAAAAAGTGGATCAGGTGCCTGCGGTTATCTAAAGGCCGTGCTTCAATTTTCTTGAACTGACGGTTCGGGATGTCACTGTTCAAATACAAAGCGTGCCACAAACTAGCTGCACGGTCGGCGGAGACGGCTGCAAAAGAATTGACATTGCGTGCTTTCGCTCGAGCCGACGCCGCACTTCCCGCCCATCCTGTGCCATCCTTTCTTCTAAGGTTTAAACGAGGTCGTCTTTCTTTTTTCAGCATTGAGTTATTCTTTAAAAAAGTGAGGATTATCCGGAAAAGGGTGGTTTTCCCCTTTAGTAGCCCTACCGCATCAACGTATTATGTTAAAGGATTTATTCAAATAATCCGCATTGTTATCGTTTTTCCATTAATTCTCTCCTCACTTATTACCTCACCTTGTTCAGCTCTTCAGTTATTCCTCTTTCTCTCAACCTTTCGCTTACCAGGGTATACTTCCCTGTCTCGTAGCTCTCTATGCCCGGCCCGGTCTTCAACAAGAAAAATAGGCAGCGCATGCTCTGATTACCGCTCCATTGAGTTGCCCATATTGTGATACCGTCAACGTGCAAGTTTCAAATCCAATTGAACCATTGGCTTTGCTCACCTCATGGACAGCAGCTGGGCATCAAGAACCCGAGCAACGTTGGTTCACGTAGTATCTACAGCTTTGCAAAATAACAAGCCACCTCTTTCTCCATAATTAAGGCCAAAAAAAAAACCAACTTCCTGTCTTTAGTACGTGTTCAGCCTGGCGGACATTATCCGCCAATATCTACCACGATAACAATAAACTGCCCTACAAGTGGGGAAACCGATCTTTGACTGGGACTAATTTGAGATTGCTACGCTGTTCCTTCTCACGAATTTACACTATATCGTAGAGAAAAAGGATTCATGATAAGAAGTGGAATGCTTTGACTCACAAGATATGTATTAATTTTTGTAATTCGAGGTTTTAGGTATCGTCGCTGACGATACTTTGCAGGAACAAATTGGTTATACAAAAAAATATTACCAATACTGCTTGTAGATGACTCCAACGACGAAAGCAGTGACTTTTGAGGCCCTATTCTGGGAGGGATTTTGTTTTACTAATGACGAAATTGACAATTAACTGATAGGTAAATATTAGTTTCGTTTATCATCCTCCAACGCCCCCTATCTACCCTTCCACCCTATCTCCTTTAATTTCCTTATGCAAGAATGAAAAAGAGACAGAACCAACAGCCCTACGGAGACTGTGCCTTTATGTATCGTGCGCCATTAAATTTATACCAGAATGCATGTGGACAAGAATGTCTACTTCTATGTGAAGTGAATAAATACAGTGTTATCTAATGCTTGAAACTCCACCAGCTATTGCCTATATAATCCGTTATAAATCTAAATGATTTTTATGGAAAATCGAAGGTGTTAATGAACCGGTTGTAGTGATAGTACGTTGAACCGGCGATTGTGTAGCAAGTTGCAACAACCTAAAGAAATTAATCAAACAGAAATCATCGGTTAGACGCTTAGCCGATGAGCTTGCTAGGCGGTTGTTGCAGCCCCATCAAAGGTTTTGTCAATTGCTCCAAGAAGCATCTTCCACACGTTACCATTGAACGGAGTGGTATCAACAATATCCCTGAGCAAAGAGTTACCCAATTAGTCCATCAAAGGTATAATGCTTCAGGTCACTCACATTGGCAATCCAAGGTTATCGTCCAGTTCTTTCAGGCGTTTGAGCCCCTTAGCATTGTTGCCAAAACTTATGAATTGAATTCCGACCTGTTTAGAATCCGTGGTGTACTCGAACTCTTGCAGCTTTGTGACCAGCTTTTTTATAGTTGGCAAAGGGTTGCACTCATCTTCCCAAATTCCATCAGTTAAGACGTAAAGATTCAATTTGCGTACTTTGCCCCCTCGTGCTAAGTTGTATGCGTTGGTCAATTTCGTTATGTAAGGTTCCAAAATTGAGTCCAGGCGGTATGTGATGTTGCTGGTTCCACTGATCCTGTGCCGCCGGTCACGAACATTGCCAAGCAGCTTAGTAGAAGAGTTTTTCCTCCATCTGTTTTTGCTGTTGAATCGACCCTCAAACGTCGTGAACTTTAGACCTATTCCATCAGGATCTGCTGCCTTTAGGATATAAGCCAAAACGTCAAATACAGACTCAACGTCATCCCAACAAGGCAGCATTGACAAAGCGTCGTCAACGAGGAATTCCTAAGGGGCTTTAATAAGTGGCTATTGACAAAGAGAAAGAGGCTTACTTACATGATCTCGTGCCTTCAATCGACCGAAGAGATGGGACCCTCGGAGGTCTTCTATCTTACCTCGTTTCGATCGCCAATTTAAGGCAGTTGCCACTGATAAGATGGCAGGGGGCTTGCACGCCTTACTTGTGGGGTTATTCGTATTGGAGGGCTCGGTGCAGTGCGAAATAATATCATGGTGCGGCAAGTTGTCTGGTTGAGATGCTGATGCCGCTGGCTTGGCTGCTAGCTTGTCTGTGAAGATTGAGTCAGTGTTGGGTCCTAAAATAGAGAACAGAACTTTGCAAGAAGAACAGAAGGCGTCAAAATGCCACCGATATTCCTTAACATTGTTTGAGATGGAGTTTTGACTCAACGTGCAGGCTGATAAAAGAAAAACACATACTATGAAAAGGGTTTTGTACGATATCTATTTGGTCACTTTGGTCTGAGTAATTAATGCGCTGTTGTAATGGTGTCTGTTGCGGTGGTTGCGAGGGACCTCTAGGATCTCCCATTGAATGCCTATTTTGAGGCCAAGGAGCAGCAGCCATATCTTGGTTGTCATCCGTATTGCATTTGGCATTGGTCATTGGCACGGTCGGCCGTTGTGATGAATTGATGCAGACCCCCGAGTTTGTTTTGACTTGATTAAAACCATTGACGCCGCTGTTGAAATGCCTCCTGTGGACAATGCCATCTTGCGGCTGATTGAAATCGACCTCTGAATACAATTTGTGAGGAAAGCTATTCGGAGTGTGATGGGTAGTTAAAATCGTAGGATCTGCTAGCCCCTGATTTATAGGCCCGTCCGAAGGCTCGTCAGATAGCCCGTTTGTAGTGGGTGGTAGTGGCATGTTGTATACGTCATGACGCTCTGGGGAAATCCAGTCGTGGGAACCTTGGCGCATTTTCTCTCCTTCATGAGTGTTAAGGCCATCTACGCTCTGCGTAATATTGTGCATTGGCCGTGTTGACTGAATGTCATGGCTTTGCGACCGAGGACCCAAACGGGGATTGAGATTCAAAGGTGTGGTGGTACCGTCAAGAGTTCCGTAATGGGTTGCCATCCGTCGTGTTGATTGCTCGCGCCTCTGTACCAACCGGTTTGAGTCAATGCGATGCAACCCGATCCCACCAAATACGCCCCCTGTCTCTGTCTGATCGTGGCTATCTGATGGATAAATCTGCAGAGGTGGCATAACCCAGGGCAACTCATCAAAACCACCACCGTGACCAAATCCTGAATCACGGCGCGAGTGTGCCGGAGATGTAGGGGTAGAAGAAGTTGACGAGCTAGCCCTGCTATGCTTTGTAGGGGTACTTGGATCGTTTTCTGCTCGCCTTTGCTTCAATTCAATGTTCGCACTGTCCAGTATTCGCTGAGATATTTTCCAGACATCAATTGATTTGTTCCTATTTGTCTCATGAAGAAGCATGCTGTTCTCGATCATGTCTAATACTTTTTTGGTGATGCAATCGTGAGGACTGAAGCGCTTTTCTAGGCTTTCATGATAGGCTCGAATCATTGGCAACACATTCTCACCATTGTGAAAGCAGTCAATGTCTTGAAGTCCAGGGATATTTTTCGTTGCTGCTCGGCGTTTTCGACGATATCTTTCCACTTCTTCATGTGACCCCACCAGCCACGCGGCGGCCTCACTAAACACCCCACCAAGCGACCATATGTCTATCGTCGGGTAGACTTGGAATTTACTCTTCCATAGAACTTCATCAGTTCGGCAGCACTCAGGAGCCCCTATGAGAAACGATCAGCTTGTACAATCCGTCAACAAAGGAGTATAAGCATACCATAAGTTACTGTGCCTTGGGAATCTTGGTCTGTCCCGCTCTCAGCTGGCGAGACCATCTTCTTGAAATGGCTGACTCCAAGATCTGCAAGTTTAAATTCCCAATCGAATGGTGACTTTCTCGTCCCACCTAAGGTTGATACTAAAATGTTGGCTGGTTTCACATCCTGATGCCATCTGGAACAATCAGTGAACGAAACAAACCGAAGCGGTACAGGTACAGGACATACCCTTGCAAAGGCTGAGGATCACTCATAGCCGACGAAGCCTGCACCTCGTGTATGCTACACAATGCCCCTACCAATTGGAATAGGTGCTTCCAAAATTTGTTTATGTCTTCCCCGGAAGTAGGCGGGGCGATTTCCTTAAAGTATCGTTCGAGAGTACCTTTATCAGCAAATTCGAGGAGGATGTTAGAGCGATTGCCGTGTTTGAATGCTCCATAGAAACCGATTATGCTCGAAGCACGACAAGATCGAATCCTTCGGAAAGCATTGACTTCGTTATTAAAGTATATATCAGAATATTTGCCAAAGTAAGTTTTGAGGACAAGTTTATTCGCAAATAGATTCTCCGACCCCTGGGGACACTTGCGATTAGAATTGTGCTTATGCCAAATTATGTAGGGGAAGTATAAACTTACTTGCGAGGCATTGTTGAGCTGATTGTAAGCCGAATGTAGCTCGATTTCGTAAATAGTTGCACTCATACCGCCTCCAAGTTTCTTCTTCACGTTGATGGGCAGAATGCAGTGTTCTTCGAATTGTCTGCTAGCTTGGAAGTCTATTTCTGGCGCGCATACCTCCCATTGTTTCTCGCAGAACCGTTTTAGAAAGTCCTTGGGGTTCTGGTCTGTTGTGCATTTTGGGAAGTCTGCAGGAGGGTAGTTGACGTAGAAAGGCAGATGAGTGTCTTGCAGATGATCGCGGGACATGAATCTTTGGATATATTCAGGCTTTCCAATTAATAGCAGGATGCAGAAGACTTTGGTACATTTCTCTGCAACCTTGTCAGCGTCGACAGGAACCTCCTGGCCTGGAAAAGAAGCATGCAGAAGTTTGTTGAGGTTGTCGTAGTTATTGTCTTTGAAATATTGTTGTAGTACCTTGGCTGGTAGAAATAGAGGCTTCTCATTGCTTGTGGGATCAATAAGACCGGGTTGGCAGCTCTTTTCTTCCCAAGTCAAAAAGTCCTGGTACGCTGAATCTCTGTCCAGCCTCGGATGTGACATGATGGATAGGTTTAAACGGTGCAGAACACGGCTATGCGCCGTTCACTAGTACGCTTCAAACTCGTGGCGGAAGGAGGACAACGAGCAAGCCAATGCAGCACTACATATAGCAAATACAGCATACAATATTACACCGCAGCTTTCCGCTCAAGTTAGGTAGCCAGATAAAAAAAGGTATATGGGAGCCTGCGAGGCTAACAAAGACTCTGCATGAGCTGGATCACTGACATTCTAGCTGTTATCGAGAGTCTAATGTGCTGTAATGCTCTTCATTCTAGCGAATAAACTCCAAGGTAGCGTATATGCACAGATACAGGCACAACGCGATAAGGCGTCATGCGAAGAGATGGGGGGGGACTTGGCTCTGCCCAGGTGCTAGCGAAATCGGCTTCAGCCCACATACGTACAATACAATACACTAAGCTGCATTGCCAATACTATTCCAACGCTAGAATGATTTTGGATAACTCTATCGGTCCTGTGGCTCAGAGATCGCCGAACTTCTTTTAATAGGTGCGCATTTGAGAAGCCTCTAAAACGTAATGCATTTTTGACCTGCGTCAGAAAAATAGGAAAAGTCACCGAAAGACGAGGCTGGAAGCCCCTCACGTAGACAAAAGGGGCGGATATCCCTGCTGAGGCAGCTCGCGCTAAGCTCGGTGCCGGAGCGCTTAGTGGTATAACATTTCCAATTTCCATACTCTTTTCTTTTCAATACTAACGCTACGACTGCGATATTCGGCGGGTTTTCCTTCTAAGGGACCGGGCTTCAAGTGCTCTTCGCTGTGCACAAACACGGCGGCGGTGCTGGGTTATACACCTAGGCGCGGCCGAAATCCTTGCTACCCTATCATTGATCGCTCATATTAAGCCTCCTCCCTCTCCCTACAGCAAACGAGCGGAGCGCTTACTCCGCTCAACGACCAATTTCAGGTTAACATGACTGGCAACTAAGAAGCAATTGCGATTCCCAAGACCCCCCCCTTACCCACAAGTCAATTCGAAAACACGTACTTCATGATCCGTCACTCGGATTTTTGCAATGATTCCATCATTCTGATACCGCCTTATCACAACTGTCTGTAGCACAGCCCTTTTTCTCTCCACAAGATATCAGCCGTGTCAGCTTGGAGCCACTGGATCAGAATGAGGTCCCTCGTCAAGGTCAGCACAGACCTTCAATCTCGGGGGCCAATTCAACTGAATCTTCCGGCTTTCCCAACCCTCTCGTAGGTAGAATGTCTGCTTCAAGTGCCGCAAGAGAGGCCTCTGCTTCAAGGCCTCTTGCAGCATCTAAAAACTCCCCTTTCATCCACGACGATCAGGCTCATCAATCTCCACGAGAGGCCCTATTCTGGTGTGTGCAGTGTCCAAATAGTGCCCCCTTTCGGATGCAATCACACCTCACGTAAAAGTCAAAAATATGCTCTGTGATTTCTTCGAATACTGATTGAGTACCTGTAGTCGCCACGAAAGGACGCACTCGAAACCTTATGCCTGCCGTGTGCACAAAAATTGCGTCTTTCGCTGTGCTGGACAACGGGATCGATTGCGGCACGAAGCAAGACATTGAATATGAGCACAGGGTCTAGCACAATACCTCTGCCCCTACGAGTGCAACCGGAGTCCAGCAGGAACCAAAAGCGGATTTGGAGTACGGGAAGACAACGAGAAGAGGCATATTCGAAACAGATACGGCGAATCGATGAAGGGACCAGTTCGAATTATTACTTAACACGGCTTTTAGCTACAAGGGGGACCATTTACGGAATCGCATTTCCTTTCGTGGTGCCGCAGGAGGTTTTGTTCTTGGCTTTCGAAGCGAGATTCAAGACAGACCTTTCGATGGATGGAACACAAACACACAATATCAGAACCATGTCTACTCCACCATTTAGATACTTCGATGTTACCCGACTAGTGACCAGTAGACTTGTTCCAATCCCACCCAATGTCTCTTTCGACCAGCGTTCAAGAGGTTAAGCAGACTGAGACAACTTCAAATAAATTACGCGGCAGTAAAGCGCCTATCAGGGAAATGGAATAACTCCCGATCACTTATCAGTTTTGAGGGGAGTCCCTGTAATGGTTGACCATGAGCCCTGTGCTCACTCTTATCAATGCTATAAAATGCCGAATCTTCCATGGGGGCCACATAGAAGTGAATAGTGGAGAGGACGTGGAAGATAGGGGCTTCGCTGCTGCGAATTGGGCATCGCGGTATTCTGTTCGCCAGAAAACAATATTCGTTTGTACTATATTTTAACTGCTCAACGCTTGCTTTGCAAAAATGTTTTTTAAACTTGCATTAATGATTCGACGATCCGCTTTTATGCAAAATCGTTATGCGAAATATAGCTATCTACTAGTTTCTACTGTCGACTTTCTGCGATGGGCTGTGTGAACTGTGTAATTGCTCGATTTGAACCTGCTCATTGCCTCCCAAACACTGGAAGAAGCTGTCGAGGAGGTGTGGCGCGTGATGAAATCAGCTAACTATAAATACTCTAAGGCAATAGGAAGCGCCTTGGCAATGTGGCTTAGTTTAAATTCTAAAAGTGTTCGAGGTGGAAGCCGATTTCGCTAGTAATAATAGTTCAAAGCTTACCCTATCTAGTTGATTGGACAAAACGGAAAAGATTAAATGCGGAGCAGGTCTCACTAAAGGTAGGGATCACAGACATGATATTCTAGAGATCCCTCCTCTAGAAGAAGGCACTAAGAAGGTTTTTAGAAACAGAGAGGTAAATGTGATAAAAGCTAGCTGCCCCTTCGGAAAGAACTTAGGACCCGTTCCCTACGCACGTTCCACCCCACAACGTCTCCCGGATAAAACCCACTCCAACGGTTCGGGCCGCCCTGTACCTTTTTTTAACTCAACAGATCACCGCGCACAGGCCAGGGAGGGAGGCGAGAGGCGTTTCATCCCTTTCCTAATGGGGAATACGAAAGGCACAGGAGTAGTCATCTCATTCATCTATCGGGCAGACAGTGATTGAGCGAGGCTGATTTGTTCCGCGTATTGCAGCCACGGAGATGGTGACCAAGAGGCTGTGCACAAAAATTGTAGGCATCCAAGCCTCCATCTGATTCCGTTGCTGCAACTAGAAGTCTTGCTCGGTCGCCTCTAAAGCGGTAAATGATATCCGCAAACGGAGTGTGGAATTAGTGAGAAGTATGGGTGCCGGCTTCGTGTAATACAAGGAAATATATCCTACTGATATGTGGATCCCTTCCATGGTCCATCCTCGGGTTGCTCTTCCCCGTCTACCCGTACACTAACGATACGTGTACGTTAATGATACCATAATTATGCTTGCCTCGCACATGAAAATGCACAGCTTACAGTTCATATAGATTGAAAGAAAACAAAGTAGGGCTCCCCAGATCCTCTAGCGGTGCAGGGGATGATGCCTAGACTACGTGCTTCAGCTTCCTCACCCCGGCTGTCGCCTTTTCTTTTCGGTTTATACAGAAGGAGACCCCGTACCAAGCGGCGAAAGTGAGAAACATGGTTGGCAGTGTGATTGCTACGAATGTCTGCAGAGCACGGCGTTGGAATATCTCACGTGACTCTCCATCTTCTGCCACTTCGTACTGAAGAATATCCGTGCTCATAAGGGTCTGCTCTAGTTTTAGCAACTTTACATCTAACCAAAATGTGATGCTCACTGAAATGAAAGTTCCTGGGAGGAAGAATAAAGTCACGAGGGTAATGATCCTCATTGAAACGGTCTCTTGTTTGGTCTTCCGTGCAATCTCGTGCATATCCTGAGTCAGAGCCTCCATATGTCCCGCGGACAACTGGGTTTTGCTGGAAAAAAGTTTGTTTGATTCCATGTTGCGGTAATGTAAGATGCCATAAAGCTTAATGACATAAATAAGTATGTACCTTAACAGGGTCGGAACTTACCAGGTTTTTTCTGTCCGTCAACAGCCTCAGTAGCATCTTTGTTCTTGCTTGCTGCAGTTTAAGGTCGACGACAATGCTCCCAATCTTCCTCTCGAAGTTCGCTAGGCCTCTTACGCAAGCCGCTTGCAAGTCCCTGGGAAACTCTGCGGAGATAACAACTTCTCGGTAATATAGCTTAGCTTGAGAGAGGGTGCTAATGTTTGTGTCAAGAACAAGGATCGTCTCGTTTGCTTTCTCTTCAAGCGACTGCACGTTCTGCAGGTCACCGAAGGAAAAATCCTCATCTGTGTTCAAGCTGTCTTGTGACTCACTGGGCGAGCTGGCTGCTCCCGCTCCCGGTGACGGTATTCGCTGTAGATACAGGTGTGATGTGGGTTGTTTGATTTGACGGTGGGGACTTCCTGCGGCTTTCTTAGATGCTGGCTTTGGGGGGCTACTTAAATGAGAGGAATGTCTACGCTCTACCACCACAAGGCTGTGGTTCGTGTTATTTCGGTCTGAATGCCGATCGAGATCTACTAGCAGAGCTTCTCGTGTTAAATTATGGAGTTCTTGTTCGAGGAAGTTTAGGTACCACCGCCAGTGATCTCGACACCAATCAAAAACAACAAGATGTGTTTGAAGCGTTGCGGAGAATGACTCGGCAAGCGAGGAGAGTGATTTGAATCCTATCGAGCTTTCAGCTTGTGTTGCTGCTTCCATACGTTTTTCCATTAGCTGGTCGCCTTTAATAATGAACCACAATGCTTTCCCGGTTTCCACATCAAATGAATGGTACACAGCCGTCTGACGAATAGACCACGGCCACTCTTTCTGGCCTTTCGATACTTCCACAGATTTCAGGTTATAACACACTCGAAGCTCCCGCCCAGACCGTCCAAGTTGGCGCAACTCTAACCCTCTCTCGTCTTCCGATAGCCGGTCTTCAGATTGAAAACCACTGAATTGAAAATCCTGCGTATACTGCTGTTTGCCAAATGGGAATAGGAAATCAAGAAATGTTGGTATGACTTGGTGGTATGTCAATGCAAATGTAAGCATTTCGCGTGTTGTCTTGAGTCTCTCTCTTGAATGGGGCGCATGTATAAAGCTATTATAAATGCACTTATCAGCATGCTGGAACCTAGTAAATCCGAATTGAGAGGCTTATTTTGTGCTCACACAAATCTACATTGAGGGTCAAGTCGACCCAATAAAATTCTGCCCATTAAGTAGCCTTGTAAATCCAGATTGCTGCAAATGGTGATGTTCTCAAACCCTTCCGTTGGTTCTGCTGGTTAGCTCGTTTTGAGTCATTTCTAGATTTGGGGGGGGGGGGGGTGTCTAGGGTGGAGCAAACGTTTGACGGCCTCATCATAGTCTCTCAAGGTGAGGCTGGCCTTGGCCTCATCAACAAAGATTCTGTTTTCCTGCTCATCCAGACGCTCAGAGTAACCTTCCGAAATGTGGTTGTAGGTGTCATGATAAACAAGATTGGTGGGATAACGCGCAGCCTCGACACATGATCGTGTGAACTTGTCCCACTCTGCGTCTGATATATCCTGCATTGAATGCTGCTGCCAACAGGGGCCTTAACAGCTGAGATACGTCTCAGATCCGATAATATTATAATGCTGATCTTCTGAGATGAATTCTGTAGGAAACTTCTTCTTTAACAACGATTTTAAACCAGACCGATATTGTGAGGCTCAAAGTCTCGGGCACGCAGCTCATCGGTGACACCACTGCCTTATTGGAACGGCTAGGCGAAGCTTGCAGGTTTCTCTCAAGGCTCTCAATGATGCAAAGTGCAGGCATACCTGATGCACCTCAATTAATATTTCTCGAGTTATTTTAGATTCTGATATTTGCGCTAAACCCAACCCGTACCCAGCATGTTTTATGGCTACACATGACACATTGACAGCCTCAGCCTTCTCGAGAATTATCTTTATACTTTGCGTGGTCGTGAGTCATTTATTGTGTTACGCCGCCAATTTGCCTGTTACCCACTGGTTCTAAATATTTCCCGCAAATCCCTCCGCCGAATAATTAGGGGGAAAATATCAGGCATCGCTATGGCATTCTCTTTTCATCCAGCGCATCAGCCTCGGCCTTTATCACAGGAAATCAGCCCGACGCAACCACTAAACTCGGACTACTCACGGTGGTCAACTTTCGAGGGATGTAGAAGACCCAGTGGTCGGATTTAAGCTTCACACAGAGTCAGTTCATAATCCAAACCCTTAAATCATTCACAGGTGTTTACCTTGAGTTCGAAGTCCGAAACACCAACAAAGATTGATTCTAGATACTCCTGTACTACCTCTCGGGATAGCCGATATGAGGTGATCTTATCTCGCTTCATCTTCGCCATGTTAGAAACACAGAAGCTCGAAGCTAGGACTGAATTTTTTGGAGTTTCTTGTTTAAATGATCTTCGAATATGAGGGTCGTAGGTTTAATGAGCCTGATGAACAGAATTTTACGATTGAGGTCGAGGCTGCCAGGTTTATATACTGAATATCGCAGCCTAAATAAGAACAAGGCAACCAAGACAAAAGCAGCAAACTAGTGAAGAAAAGAGTTTGAGCTGCCAGAAAGAGAAATCTTAGTAATATATTGGGCTATCACAGCGTGGGGAGCAGAAGCCACTGGGATAGATGGTTGTCATTCTACCGGGTGGCTTTCACTTCTCTGACGGGTATACCCAAAAATAAGTTGTAATGCTTCACCAACTTTAATATAAAACTTGTTCGCTCCTAAAAACCAAAGATAGGTCAACTTCCTATTAGGCTCCGATGGCTTGTAATAGAATATTGTCGAAGAGCTCGCATGGCTTCACAAGCTTAAATACAAGCTTCAAGTGTAGGTATTTTATCCGCACTTTAGACCTTGCGAATGCCCATTAGGGGTGATTTAGCTGGTGATACCCATGCCATTCCCCATCTCGTTTCAATGGCCAAGATGGAAACCCTGTGGGAGGGATCTAATCTCCGAAATCCGGCACCCGCTGCGCTTCATGTGCAACAACAGCTGACAGTGGAAATCCTAGCTTCCATTTCCACGTTGTTAACCTTCTTTTTTGTGTTTATATAAATCAGACCTATATCATGTAATTACTGTAACTTGGCCCAAAAAGTGTGCCTTTTACTTTCTCAGCGAATAAAAAGTCTCGGAGAGTAATTTTTCTCTAAAGGCTTAAAAGAAGAGAGTACACGTTTGCATAACAAGTCAAAGTTTTAGTAAAAGACTTACCAACAAATATTTTACAGTTTTATAAGTTACACTTTGAAATAATGAGAACCGAATTTCAGAATGTATTTTAAAGCTGCAACGATCTCAATATCGTTAACAACTTTTATTATCAGCATCAATTTTATATACGTATTTCAATTGTACTTAATTAACAATATGCTGAAATTCAATTTAAAAGTTGTAAGCCGCTAAGCTTAAACTAGTGTATTCTTGGCTATTTAATTTCTATTATGTAGTACTGTAAAGAGATTTCATTCTGGTTTTCTAATCAAATTGATATGCCCCATTCGAATTTATTCACACCTAAATACTAGATCATACTTGAGGTTTGACAGAAGTCTTTCAGATCATCCATTTTAGAGGCCATAACTGCAGGGTCGGTCTATACATCTATATTGTATTGTGTATAATAATAACAACTTCACTAGAAAAACCCGGAAAGTGTTTCGATGTCGTAGAAAAACGCGTGTTCAGAAAAAGAGTATTCGAACTGTCTTATACGTGATTTTATGTTAGGTAAACGAGTTTGCAGGTGGGTTGGAGTTGAAGTTGCTTGATGAAGTGTGGTTTTAGGCTCGATTTTAACTCGGCACGATGGAAGCCATTAAGGTGAACGTTAGAAAAATTAAAAGAGGGTGATACTATCTGCAGAATATCTTAGCTGAAGGCTGAAACGGTTCAAGAGGTTTTGAATTTATTGGAACTCTAATCCACGTAATTATAGGATGGGATTTTGGAGTTCAAAAATGAAATGTCACTTCCTACACACCGCAGGTATGCACGAGGTGATCAGAAGTTCGCAGCTGTTTTCGCTATAATAGGAGAGCTGATAAATGTTGAAAATTATTGCTAAACTTAATTTATAACGTGAAAGAATTTGTGAGAAAGGTTCGACGTGATCACTTCATTATGCAGGCATCTAGGAAGAGACGTTGTGGAAAGATGGGCCGATGAACATTTTGTAATGGGCTAGGACTCACGAGCATGAAGTGGTACATTCACAGGAGAGTAGAATAGAGGCTCTATAATATGAATGTGCCATCATCCAAGCTAAAGTAACCACGTAGAGATTCTAGCCTGGTGCCCAAGATGTAAGGCTATGAACTCAACACGTTTAAAGCCAGCCTTACGCGAGGTTTCAGCTATCACATCTCCTCTAACTCCATCTTGATTTAACACTCTCGGCCATCTTTGTTGCTAATACCTTCGTCCATGATAGATGTTGAAATTGCCTATGCTACTCAATTGATTCCCGGTGAATACTCTATGAACCTCCACCCAGCTCTCCTATTGCAGAGAAAAGAGACCGAGCAGCCTTACCACTTCTAGCTCCTCCTTTTCTCCTCATATGTTCCCTCACATCACACCAAATCTCGTCACCGGCAATCGACCCTATTCCCAAAAACTTACTAGAAAACCACCTCTCCCACAGTTACGATATCGTCAGTCTATCAAATCGTAAATCTAAATGCAACGTTCTTGCTGCCATACCAAAGCGAGGCGGCGCCACGTATTACTACGTTGCTCGTTTTTCTAAATCCATCAAACTTCGACGGCCTGCACTATCCCTCCAGTCAGCGCTTTGATCACTGTTAATGCCATTACTAGACCGCCGAAGACACATTCAATTACCAGTAAAGTTACAGCCGGTTTTGATATAAATGGTGCTCTGCTGATCTTTGACAGGCAAGATTCTGAAATTATTTGAGGCGCAGCGCTCAGTGAAAAGTATTTGGATCAATATAAGGATGGGCTCAACAGCCGTTGCTAGCCCCTCCTTCCTCTCTTCTCTCCTAAGACGATTTGCACCCTTTTTAGCTATCCCATTCAATTCAAGCTGTCTTCACACTGTCTGAGCCTCCAACTTGATTGCCATGATCCCATCTTGAGTCGTTACAATTTCAAAGCATATCAAGCATGTAACGCTATTGTTGGACACTGAATAGGATAATATAGTAGTGGCGAGCGGTAGACAAATAAGATAAGAGAAATCTCCAAACTGGACCATATTATATGTGCTCTATATAACATACTATCTTCAGCAAATGTTCACTGGAACTTCCTGTCATTATCCATATCTTAAATCTTAGGGTATCAATTTTTTTTCTTGAAAGCAGGGACGGTATAAAAGTAGTTGAGAATCTTTCTCTCCAGCAAACCCAAAAAGTAATCAAGAAGGAAGCCAAAAAAAAAAAAAAAAAAAAAGAAAGTCTCGGCTTTGTATGGGCTATCCGCCTTATGGTTATTAGTCGCACCTTTAGCCCGACGTCTCGAACTTGTCAGATAGTTTATACTAAAGGTGTAACAGCTATGTCTATCCTGAACGCGGAGGAGGGGTTAAATCTGGTGGGTAATTCGTCTCATAATATCTATCACCAATCTCTTGCGGGGCGGTCTGCGAAGTATACGAATGGTGTAAATGTGGTGACTGGTATGGCGAAGGAGGAAATGTGCCCAGCTCCAACGGTCTCTGCTCTGGGGCTCCACCGTTGTTATATTTTTCCGCCGCAGCAATATTCTGCTCTCCGATGCCTTGTTCAGCTAGGCGGCGCTTCTTCCTTGTATAATAGAAATAGAACCCAAATATTGCCACCACCATTACAGTGGCTGGAATGACTATGCAAATGGCGATGATACCTCCTGTGGAAAGCCCACCGTCGCCGCTGTCTTTTCCGCGGTTTGCCGCATCTGCAGTCTGGGTAGCAGCGCCGCTTGTGGATGGAGATGCTGTTGCTGGTAAGCTAGTCGAAGATGGTGAAATAGATGATGATGAGGTGGTAAGGGTAGTAGAGCCGGAAACAGAACTCGATGTCGATGAAGCAGCGCCGAAAAGTGCAAGATCAGACTGCTGATGCCACACAGGAAGCCCATCTCCCCAGACGGTTTCACTAATCATCCCAGTTGAAGTCTTCGTGTCAGTCTCAATCCAATTTTTGTTCTCATTCGTCTTTGGAGCCTTGTACACAATACTGTCGCCAACCCCTTTGATCATAACTGAGTAACATATGTGGTCGAGCCCATCTTGAGAATCATAGAAATAGCCCCTTCGATGACTATCAGAATATATCCTTCACAGAGGTGGATGATACTAACGTGGGACAACATACGCCGGCGGTAGTTTCCGGCCCTATGCTCAAGACTCTATGGGGCATTCTTGTGTCTGAATGCCAGCCGGTTTGATAATCTGTTAGCGGCTCCGCAGTAGACCATCCATCGGGGCATAATGCAGGGCTATCTACATGAGGTTCAGCTCATGGCTAAAGTCTATGATACAGAATACTCACGAAAATAAAGGCCCCACGCATTTTGGGAACTAGTCAGCGTGGTTGGGGGATAACAAGCCGTATCATAATAGCGATCTCCCCAGTGCCCATAGTAAAAATCACTCATATCACTCCCATACGTCAAAATACTTGTACAGGAATTTGGAGGGGTATAGATCTTGGTTAGAGGTCCGCGATTGTATGCTTCAATTGCATTATTGGAAAGTGTAACAGTACTAGTTTCGGTGAATGTGTCTGTGAAGGAAGACATGGACGACGCTGTAGATAATGTCATCGCCGAATTCTGTGCCTCAGAGCACCATGAAGCAGAATATGATATATTCGGGATAATCCTAGAATATATAGAGGTAACTGTAACAACCAATCGCTGGTGTTGGCGATCTATCCAATAGCATCAAAGGAGTAAAGCCACAAGGTAGTTCCCGAAAGAGACTGAATGCGCACATTGCAATAAACATATGGAACAGCCTTAACAGGCGTGCGCCTCTACAGGATGATCCAATCATGAACAATCAAGATTTCAGAATTCAATCCGATCCTTCCAAATTAGCACATAAAGTCTGCATGCACTCTGCCCCAAACCATTACTCTTGCCATGATGCATGATAACTTTTGTTGACAGCATTGAACGGCGAGGCTCCTCTTGCCCTCCAATCCATGATGGCATCTTTGACTCCAGAATAATACACGTTTCACCCATGATCGATCTCTTGTTTTATTTCTCATGAGCAATAATTAAAGGAGAGAAGGCTTCTTTGACCGCCTGCCTCTTCTTGCCCCTGCTTGAAGCCTCAAATCGGCCGCCTTTCCGAAACGTGATACATAATGCTGTGCCACATCACTTTCCGTTTATCACACGGGGCAGTGGGAGGCCTTGCTAGGTGTGGAAACTTTGCATTCCAGTATCGCTGACTGGTTGAAGCCCCGGAGGCTTTCAGCCGCATGCTGCCCTAAAGCACTTGGCGTCTACCCATAGACATCGTAGATGGACAGAAGATGCGAGGTCGAGATTTATTGGTAGCCACCGCTTTCTGGCGGAGTGCATGCTTCTGCACCCGCTTTGGTGAGCACTGAGTGGCCCCAAGACATTTATTTTTATTAGACTCCATGGATTTGAGGCTAGGTATCCCTTCAGATCTCGAGCAATAGACTTGTACAACGGCAATTTTCGGCGCCATCCGCCTTCATTACCAGGAAATCGAAGCCTGATTTGAATAACAAATTACCCTTAATCCTTGATATAGACATCCATACAAATACGACTCACACATGCTCAACTTAAAACTGGAAATCATTGTTGCGACAGGCAAATTGATCTTAGGTACCTGTCCTACATCTGGATGAACTTCATATATTTGACAAGCTGGTGAGCTCATGTTCAAGTCAAACTCTTTCTCAGAGAAAGGGGGGTTTAATAATTTTGCTTGCTATTGGCCAGCTAATAATCGGTGCGAACCGAGGCGCAATAGAGGCTTAGCTATGCAGATGCTCGAGTACCTTCCAACTTTTATTCTGTATTTCAGTCGGACCAGTCCCCAAGCTAATTGCCACCACAAATGCAAAAACGAACACTCGTTCCAATCTATTTTGAGAATGCGTGGATGGGTACAACAAGGAGCTGGCTGCATATGCCTAACTATATGGTGTTACAGTGGGACAGAACATATTAACTTTAGAAACTGTAAATTACCTGGCTTTGGAGAAGCCCTTCAAGACTGCTGCATGTCTTTCAGTTTGACTGCGGACAGGTTCTTCTATAAATATTAATAGTGTATGAGAATCGCGGAGGAACGACGAATAGTGGTGCTCTATATCATCAATTATACCGTACAATTCGTAGCATCAAGCACTAATAGAACATCACGGATTTTTTTTTTTTTTCGATAGAGATCAGAACTACAGACACAGAACTAGTCAGCCAACTGACGCTCAACTGATGCTCAATCTGCATAAGCTCCAATGATCCAGGAAAATGATCAACTCACCCAGAGCTCTGCCTAGCGGCCCGACCTCAGAACACGGTTTGGCACAGAAAACCCAGATTGGGTATACGGAAAGATAATGAATTTGGGGGAAAGGGAAGAGGGGTCCTACCAATATAAGGCAGAACATGCAACGTTCATGCGAGATTCCAGCTCGTTACGGCTAGCATGGATGAGGCCTATCTGTCGTCAGCAAGTTCTTCATTGAATATCATGTTACCGTCGGTAGACTCTACGTTTATCATTTCAAAGGTAGAAACTATGGGAGCAAGTTCCCTCGCAAAGCCTTGATGATTTCTCTTGATAGGATGCGAAATGATTAGAGGTTTCAAGGAAGCTTAGTTCGCCCAGAATGGCCGTAAACGCCTCACGAAAAACGAATCGAAATACAGGAAGGATGCTAAGTACCCTGGTCGAAGCTCAACACTTCAGTTGCTCCCAGCAGATAAAGCTATAAATATACGTGGACAGGAAGTCGCATTTCTGTTAACTATGCAGGAAGGGATAAATAAGTGTTGCTGGGGAAGTTCTTGGCAGGGACTACATCACAGTTCATTTTGGACCCCTGTAAGGAGAAGCGGGCTAAAATGCGGCCGCTTAATGCTTCCACCTTCGTGTCAACTCTGGACATTCAGCTTTGCGATTCAAGGAGAACAACATAGACAGTTGTTAGTACTACCGCACCAAAATGTCTCTTCAAATTCCCACCCGCTCAAAACCCAATGGCGATCAAGCAGCGACAAAGGCTGTCATCCTCGTATGTCAGAGCAGGATATAATAACAACATTGTATGGTTGACTGGCGTTTAGGTTGGTGGTCCTTCTAGAGGAACCAGATTCAGACCGTTATCCCTAGACCTACCAAAGGTACTGTGATGTCGAAGATCCACGGACTAAGAATACCTGCCGTTGACTAATCCCATTCTATAGCCTCTCTTTGAAGTTGCTGGCCACCCAATTGTGTGGCACTGTCTCACCGCAATTGCAAAGGTGCCTCATATCCAAGAAGTCTGCATGATCGGATACTACGAAGAGTCTGTCTTCCGTGACTTTATCAAGGATGCATCGAAAGAATTTCCACAAATCAAAATAGTTTATCTTCGGGAATACCAGGCGCTGGGAACGGCAGGTGGCCTCTACCACTTCCGTGATGCTATCCTCAAGGGACGGCCAGAGCGATTCTTCGTTCTCAACGCCGATGTCTGCTGCTCTTTTCCGCTGAATGACATGCTCAAGCTCTTCGAGGAGCGTGATGCAGAAGCTGTTATCCTTGGCACACGGGTTAGTGAAGATGCGGCTAGCAACTTTGGATGTATTGTTTCAGATGCGCATACCAAGCGCGTCCTACACTATGTCGAGAAACCTGAGTCTCACATTTCAAATCTCATCAATTGCGGTGTCTACCTTTTCTCTACCGACTCCATCTTCCCCTCCATTCGATCTGCGATCAAGAAGCGCACTGAACGTCCTCGTCTCTTCTCTTATCCCTCCTCAGAGAACCTCGATTCCTCATACTACCAAGACGATGACGAAACGGACAAGAAAAACGAGGTGTTGCGGTTGGAACAGGACATTCTGAGCGATATGGCAGACAGCAAGCAGTTCTTTGTTCATGAGACAAAGGATTTCTGGAGACAAATTAAGACCGCCGGCTCAGCTGTTCCTGCAAATGCGCTGTATCTGCAGAAGGCATGGCAATCAGGCGCCAAAGAGTTGGCAAAGCCTTCTGCAAACATCTTGCCTCCCGTCTTCATCCACCCTACCGCGGAGGTGGACCCTACCGCTAAACTTGGTCCAAATGTTTCGATTGGCCCACGAGCCGTGGTTGGTGCTGGTGTTAGAATCAAAGAATCAATCGTTCTCGAGGACTCCGAGATCAAGCATGACTCATGCGTACTATACTCAATTATTGGATGGAACAGCAGAATCGGAGCTTGGGCCCGCGTTGAAGGCACGCCCACCCCAGTCAATAGCCACTCTACAAGCATTATCAAGAATGGCGTCAAAGTCCAAAGCATCACAATTTTGGGTAAGGAGTGTGGAGTCGGCGATGAGATCCGTGTGCAAAACTGCATTTGCTTGCCATACAAGGAATTGAAGCGGGTGAGTCTTCCAAAACATCACTCCATCTCAGATATTTCCCTATCATTTTCCCGACGAGTAACATGCTAACACTCTTAGGATGTTGCCAATGAGGTGATCATGTAGACTACCTGCATATCCTACCAGGATCATGGTACAATTGAGGCGTTGATGTGGGCGATTGTAGTGCATCATAATATATGCAGGAGAGCGGGTCCATTAAAAGTTTTGGAGGTAGAATAAGAAACAGTAATCTTTGCAAGACCTGCGAGGATTTAACCTCCTAAATACTCAATTTGATTTCACCACTTCTCACAGTTGAGATGGACCAGACATCGATTTTATCACAGCAACCTTGATGTGTGCTTCTTTTACATGGCCCGCCCTTTGTTTTCTGTTCATCTCTCTGTTCATCGCATCAGGAAACTTCAACTCCGTATATGCGACGCGTTGTATGCTTCGGACATACTTCGGCTAGGCCAGTTTTACTAATCTTCGAAGCTTACAAATACGACGGCTTGTACCTGACTAGTGCATGTAACTTTTTTTTTCTCTTTTTTGGGGCTAAATAGAGTGACGTTCTGGATATTAAACGTTTCAACTTTCAATTAATAATGACTATAATTACTAAAATTGTAGATTATGACAAATTCATAAATGAGTCTGTGGTTTTGTGACATCATATATCTGCCAGAGCCGTTTAAGTGACACCTCAAGACCTCCACGTTTCTTCTCATAGCAGTACCTGTTTTTGAAGATAACTTAAGGTCGATTGCAACATCTATTTAACATATAATTTCTACGTCATTGAATCCTCATTGGCAAAGCATCAAACATGTCGTCGCACCACGTAGTTACTTCCCATGCTGCTGAAATAAAAACTCGTTGTGGAATCCCAAATAAGGCAGCTGAAGGTGTAAGTTGTCCTCCTTCTATCCTCAGTACCGTAATTTACATATATAGATTTCCTACTTCACTCCCGCACAAGTCCCACCTAGCGGTACGGCGTCAGACCCTCAACCAGATGGAAGACCGATCCCGAAGCTCTTCACCCCATTCAAGCTCCGAGGTCTCACCTTCCAGAACCGCATCATGCTCTCCCCACTATGTCAATACTCCGCCGAAAATGGTCACCAAACGCCATGGAGTATTGCCCATCTTGGCGGTATCGTCTCCCGCGGGCCAGGATTGACAATGGTAGAAGCGACAGCCGTGGTTGCGGAAGGACGAATCACGCCCGAAGACAGTGGCCTGTGGCAAGATTCCCAAATTCAGCCACTGGAAAACATTGTTGAGTTTGCGCATTCGCAAGGCCAGAAGATTGGTATCCAGCTCGCTCACGCAGGCCGAAAAGCTTCAACCGTTGCACCATGGTTGTCAAAAGGGGCTGTCGCAACCGAAGATGTGAATGGATGGCCAGACAATGTCTGGGCCGCTTCAGCCATTCCCTACAGTGAGGATTACCCCAATCCTAAGGAGCTGACGCTGGAGAAAATTGAGGAATTGAAGATAGCCTGGGTTGCCGCAGTGCGTCGCGCTTTGAAAGCGGGATTCGATGTCATTGAGATCCATAACGCGCACGGATATCTCCTTCATAACTTCCTCTCACCAGTCTCCAATAATCGGACAGACAAGTATGGTGGGTCTTTCGAGAACCGAACGAGACTCACACTTGAAATTGTTGAGTTAACAAGGAGGGAGATCCCCAATGATATGCCTCTTTTCCTAAGAATCAGTGCCACCGACTTGCTTGACAACAATCCGGATTTCAAAGGCGAGAGTTGGACAAATGCCGATACGATTAAGCTCGCGAAGATTCTTGCTGAGAAAGGAGTAGACCTTCTCGATGTTTCATCTGGCGGTAACCACCCTGCACAAAAGATTCAGCCTGGGCCTGGATATCAAACACCGTTTGCGAAGGAGGTTAAGAAGGCACTCGGGAAAGATAGCAGCTTGAAAGTGTCTGCTGTAGGCACTATCACTGAAGGAAAGCAGGCTGAGGCGATACTTACAGGAAAAGGAGAAGGGAGTCATGGAGAGGAGGAATTAGATCTGGTGTTCGTTGGTAGGATGTTCCAGAAGAACCCGGGCTTGGTTTGGACTTGGGCCGAGGACCTTGGTGTTCAAATCAACGTTGCCAACCAGATTCGCTGGGGATTCGGAGGACGGCCTGGAGCAAAGAAATAGAAGTCAATAATCTTCTCGGAAGTACCGTTATAGATGATCCATTCTCTATAGGAAAATTATGATTAGAGTCATTGTTGTTTAGTAGATTTCATAAATCGGATAATGAGACACGAAATCTCGAACATAATTCCATGTTTTCAACCTCTAAATGATGTTAATCAATGGTGCATTTAAAATAAACTATGTCTAGAGGATACCCACTAATCACGTGTAGATGGTGCTTGGCATTCCGTGAGACAGAAGCCAACATTCACGCCTCGCCATCGATCTCAGTGAAGGCTTAATCACAAATCAATAGCCTGTCCTCAAGCGCCGAGCGCTTTAGCATATCAGTGATGCTTATTCTATTCCCACAGTTCTGCTCAACATCATCTAACACATTATTCACAACGAGTTATTCTTGCTACAATTTTTCCCATTGATCGCGAAACCTCATGTAGCAACCGGCACTCTGTAATCCTACCACTCCCCAGCCTCCCGATCAAGGGTGAGAAAATGATTTAAAATGGAGCAAGGATTTGTTCTTCGGCCACGGATCGCGAATCATGCATCCCTTGAGTCCGTGCAGCCGCTCTCACATTTCCTCACAAGTCTTCACAAAAACACCCCTAAAAACAGGGGTCTCGCGTGCACACATCGTGAATGTTTGCTCACAACTTCAAGCCCAACCACCACGCCACCGGCTACACACCGCCGATTAGGTGCATCATCCCCGCTCTTGTCATTTCAGGTTGCACTCTTTTGCTTTCACGCAGCGTAATGTTGATTTGGTGGTTCCGCCTGCAAAGCTGCGAAGTAGCTTGTTCATGGAGTAGAGTGAGTTCGAAGAGATATGGATCTCAGGGCAGTAGATCAGAGTTCTTGTCAACTTCTATTGGTTACAGGGCTCACAAGTCCATGCAAGCACTCTACGCGTTGATCTGAGACCGTGAAATACAAGAAAGCAGCGTCCCCACGCAGACACTTGTCACCTTTGGATACCTCAACGTGAAGTTTCTCTTTCCTGCCTGATCACTTATAGTGGGAAAATCTCTCCATATTGATGATCCCTTCTCCCTCGCCTTTTACAAAGACAGGCTCACTTTCAAAGAATTGGGTTACCCACGCGATTGACCTTTCTCAAGTTTCAAAAACAATTATAACCTCTGCCACCAGCAGGATCTATATATCTCACACATCTGTATCACGCCCACTGCCAACAACCTAGCTGCTTCTATCTTCTTGACATAGTTTATCATACCACGACTGCCTCAAACGTACAAAGGGATTCGACGTGGTGGATCACCGTCTTCCAATTCTGGAGCCAGACCGCAGTGAGCACTTTCATACCACAGTGAGTGCTACTCCTCTATTCACCTTCACTATTTCTGTGATCAGTCTCAGCCACAGCCTCATGCATACACCTCATGTCTATAAGTTCACCATCACCACTATCCTTATTGCCACCTTCCTCCGTCGTCAACCTCCACAAATAGTTTCCAAATCCGCTGCGAGTTGAGCTCCTTCTCACTTAGTCTTCCCTGATTTCTTGTTTCGCCTGTCAGCCTAACAATAATTTTATTCTAGTCCATATCAAATGGCGCCTCGATCATCGAGGCCACCTCGTCCAGTCAAACATGAGACTGCCACGGTGTTAACAACAGGCCTGATGACTCCTAACATGTCCATGTCATCAGCCATCAGTAGTGGTGGTAGTGGTACTCCAAGTAGGACCAACAGTGATGCCACACTCAAGGGAGAGGAGCACAAGGAGAACACGCTGAGGAGGTTTATTCACGACGGCTTGCCCGCCATCCAGATCGATGACGACGAGGCTGAGGCCATAAAACTGAGAAAATTGCGATCTTCTTCACGTAAGTGAATATACTCCATGTCATACCGCCAAGGCTAATATAATAACAGCCTCCTTGGTATCTCTTCAATACGCAACTCCTCCACTGCAACCACAACCACAACCATCTTTTGCAAATCGCATCTCAATGGCACCGTCAGTCGCACCTTCGATAGCATCAAGGATGCCAGCGCCAGGTGCAAGCCTTGAGCTTGTCGGCGAGAAGGTTAACCTTCTCGTTGATGCAATAGAGGAGCTCCGCAAGCTCGGTCTGAAAGAGATCGACACTGAGCTCCCGGAGCTTGTCCTAGTCGGCGATCAGAGTGCAGGCAAGTCCAGTCTTATGGGCGCGATTGCGGAGATCAACCTTCCCAAAGATTCTGGCATGTGTACACGCTGCCCAGCGAAGTAAGTACATTGGTCCATTAGCCGAATCAATATCTTACTAACTGTTTGCAGTATCAAAACTTCACCTGCCGAATCCTGGAGCTGCACCGTGTCTCTTCACGAGTACTATCGTTATACGCAAGGTCCTCGTCGTGAGGCTACTGCCAACAATCCCTTCCCACCATGGATTGAGAATTCCACAATTAACATAAAGCAATTTAAGACGATCTCAAATAAGGCTGAATTGGAGAACATCCTTCGGTGGGCCCAAATAGCACTTCTCAATCCAAGCCGGGACTATCGAGCCTTCATTCCAGGCACTGGTGCTATCGTACAGAGTGGGCTAGGTCAGGATCATAAGCATGAAGCTGATTATAGTCCCAACATCGTTGCTATTGAAATTTTTGGACCCCGCTTACCTGCTCTCTCGTTCTATGACCTGCCAGGCGTATTCAATAGCTCAGCAAACCGGGAAGAACGGTATTTAGTCAAAGTGTTTGAGAATATGGTGAAGAAGTACATTCGTCATGAGAAAGCTTTAATCATCTGCGCTATGACCATGGCTACTGACCCGGCAAACTCGAGAACCTTCTCTCTTATCACGGACATGAAGGCGGATAAGCGTACAATTGGAGTCTTGACTATGCCAGACCTCCTTCAGACCGGTTCTACCCACACAGACTTTGATAAACTTTTGAGAAATCAAACCTACATTCTTCCGCGCGGATACTTCGTCACGAAGCAGCCTGGGCCAAAATTTAATCTTCGCCAGAACTCGGATTATCACATTCAAGCTAGAGAGGAGGAGGCTATATTTTTTAGGACGGATGCACGATGGCGTGAGGATGGCGAGTGGCAGGCATTCAACCACCGATGCGGCACAAAAGCTATACAAGAGTACCTTTCACAAGAATTTGCTCGGCTCATTGTTGGTAGCATGGGAAGCATCGAGGAGAAGATCAAGAACCGGGTGCGTGACGTTGACAATAAACTGGGCCAGCTACCAGATCTCCCAGATAACGACAACGTCCAGCATATCGTTCGTCAATCCCTCCAGGAGTTCAGTACTAGCGTTAGGAGTATGCTGGGAGGCGGCTCAATGTCGTTGCACCACACTTTCTTAAGCAATTGGTCTAGGCTTAGCAATGACTTCGCGGAAGCCCTCCATCAGATGAAGCCAATGTTTGTTTATCAGGATGCTTCTGATATTGTACCTCCGGAAGTAATCAGTCTCGATGACTCAGACACCGAAAGTAGGGCATCATCCACGATCTCTTCCTTCTCAAAGAAGCACGGCGCACCACCCGGATTTGCGACTCCACCTTCAAAGTTCGCGCGTACAATAAATGGCCCTAGTCCCAGTAACAATTCTGGCTGGACCCCTGCATCCCAACAGATTAATCATATTCCGGGGTCCCAGCATATAGCGCGTCCAAAGAATGAGTCTATCTTCGAAACTCCCACCACCCGTCGCATTGCACAACCCAGAAAGTCCAAGGTTACGCCATTCTCGGAATTTCTTGCATATGGCAAAAGATTCAAGACTATAGGACAAATCCGGGATATCATCTCTCGTCATAAGCGACCAGGCCATCCAGACAATGTGCCCGAAGCTGCGAGAGAGGAGCTATGTATGGAAGCGACCCAGATGTGGAAACACCCCCTCGACAAACTGGTGCTCATCACTTTTGCTCATCTCCGCGAAGCAGTTGTAAGCATCTTGCAACGACCCGAAGCTTTAGGAAAATACAGACAAACCGACTTATTCAGAGAGTCTAAGAAAAATATTCTGGACTTCCTCGACATTCTCTGTGCGGAGCAAACAATGAACCTGAACCAGATCTACACCCTCGAAACCTACAGCTTGTTTACTCTGAACAATGAGGTGTTTTCACGGTACAAAGCTGAGGAGCTTACCATTCTCCAGCAAGCTCGCCGTAAACACCGTGTTAAGTGCTACATTGAGAAGAACGCTAAAGCCTTGAACAAGACTCTGACTGAGAAGGATCGTGAGACTCAAATGAAGCACATAACCGACGATCAACTTGGCCCGGATCCTTTCGCACTTGAAATCGACACCGCAGCGTACGTTCGAGGCTATTACAAGACTGCCGCCAATCGATTTGCAGACAACCTTTGCCAAAACATACAAGGCATTCTCTTTAGAAAGGTACAGGAACAGATCCCGCAATATCTGGAAACCGTATTAGGTTTAAATTCTCGGGAGTGCGAAATGAGATGCAGAATGCTGATGATCGAGGATCATAGCGAAGCGAGTGCTCGGGCAGCTCTTCAGGAAGAGAAAACAAAGCTCACTCAGGCTGCCGCTCGTCTGGAACAACTTGTGGAAGAGTTCGCTTTTGAGCCTGAACCTGAGGACATTGTGATGGAGAATGATGTCGTGCCAGAAGAACCTTTCAGACGGTCCTTGAGCATACTACAACCTCGCTGCGAGACTGCCCCGCCAGAAGACGTTTAAACCCGCCATTCTTGCTACTGTACCAACACTTTCTGCTTTTAAGACGTCTCTTACACTTTGGGGCTTGGACTGTGGTGTACCATCAATCAGTGCGATGGAGGACAACAGAATTCGCGAAACCCTTTCATAGATTCGGCATGAAGCTTATACCAAAATTTCATTCCTCAGCACAGGGTACAAGGTGGTGGATATGATTTTATGACTTCGCCGCTTTGTAAGGAGGCTACCGCTGCCCCATATAAGGCATTTGTATTCTATTTCATTTTCTTTTCAGTCATCACGCCATCACGGCAGGATGACATTCTGCTAAGGGACCTGGAGTTTGAGACATGAGGACAATAAGATTACGAAATCGCTCCTACGCGATATGTAAATAGGAATGCAATAATTCATCGTATGCTGAGCTCCTTTCCTGTGTGTGCCTGGCCTTATTGTGATGTCCAACTGCCTTTCGTAGACATACGAGAAAAGGCTTATAACCCTCATCCTAGCATGTCTTGGCTGAAAATAGTCTGGTTTTGTCAGTTTTCTCTGTACTCCAAAGCTTCTTCCAAATAAATGGGTGGAATGATTACATTTTGAAACCATTGAGCTGAATGATCATGACTGAGTTGTGAACTGTAAAGTGGGGACGCCATTAGAGAGACCAAAGCCAAGCTTTGTGGCGTCACCAATGTGGCGTCAAGGCAACAACCTCAAGATATTCATTTTCATCTCGGCTTCAATCTTCGCGCCAGCATTAATCTTGAAATGCATCTTTAAGCCTGGGTAACTAATTCTCTCGGGCCGCAACTTGTGTTTATTTGGCCGCTGGTAGGTAGGTAGCACGATCGACTTCACATGCGCCGTTTTCAGGAACGATGAGCTTCTGGGGGCCTTGATCAGCTTAAGCAGACGACAAACTCCGAGTCGCCTCTAACTCAGCTACGGTCCGTTATTTTTATTTCGTGCCAGAGCCTGAGGACCAAGGTTTTTGGGAAGCAGGCATGTCAGGCAGAGGCTTAAGGGCCCCTCGCGGGAGGGGCCGAGCATCGAAAGCTCAGACGGTTCAAAATGGAGTGCCAGATGTGTATGCCGAGATGCTGAGGGAGACCTTACCCGCGCAGTCCCAAGTTTCCGAACGGCCGCTCAAACGAAGAAGGACGGGCCGCAGGACGGAAGTTACAGCTGCAGCGAAGTCTGATCACGAGATCGCGGGTCCGGTCGAGAGAACGGCTCCGGCTGTCAATGACGATGAGGATGATGAGCCGGAGTTTGAAGATGTTGAGATCAACTCGAGGGAATCGTCAGTTTTCTCGATATTTGGGAATGAGAAGGGGAAAGGGAAGGAGAAGGAGCTGCAGACCATATACCGCGAGTCAGGTGATGAGTCCGATGAGGAGAGCGAGCAGGATTGGGAGGGTTTCGATTTTGATTTTGACGCCGAGACTCCTGTGGAAGGCCCGAGTGGAGATCTGGAATTGACTTTGACTCGAAAGGAGGAGCCCAAGAAGAAGCCATCCACGGCGGCAAGAAAGATTCTCAATAAAGAAGAAAAGGATGTGCGCTTGATGGTGCATAAGATGCATGTTCTATGCTTCATGGCGTTTCTAGAACGGAGAAATCGATGGTGCAATGATTACGATGTGCAGAAGGAATTAAGACAGCACCTGACAAAGAAAATGGCCACGTTTGTGAATCCGGATAAGAATCTGTCGCAATTTGGAAGGGCGAATTCGCTGAAGAGGGGACTAGCGGATATCGGGGAAATGTGGAAGAAAAGGTTCCAGGTTACGGAGCAGGGACTGAGGAGGGCGCTTTGGGCTGATAACCCGAAGGACCTTGAGGGAGTATGTACACAAATTGATAGATAACCTGCCGCTTGCTCACATTTCCATAGATCAGATACACGCACCCTGATACTTGTCATGCCAAAGAAGACTTTTGGAAAGCAGCAAAAGATCTCAAAGGCTCAAGGGATGTTGGAGCTCAACTTTACGTTGCTCTGCTGCGGAGCGCTGGTGTCGAGTGCCGTCTTGTCTGCTCAATCCAGCCATTATCCATCGGATCTGGGCACCCAAGATTACATCCACTTCCAACCTCATCTGAGGACGGTCTCAGGGAGGCGCGACAAGAAAATGTGTCGCAGCCTCCACCTGTCGCGATGACAGCCTCAAATTATCAATTCGCCAGCCCCGGCGGTGCTTCTTTGAGTATCACCAATCCACGACGCCGCCTGGGACATACCGGTACGGACTATGAGCTCCCCAGCATTGCAGCCCCCGCTCGTCGTGAACCCCCTCGAAAGCACATTCATGACTCTGAAAATCCCGTCTTCTGGGTCGAGGTCCTGGATGAAGCCCACCAAAAATGGATACCTGTCGATCCCCTAATTACCGAATCCATCGCCAAGCCTCGAAGCTTCGAACCGTCTTTCTCACGAGACGAACTAAATGGTATGAACTATGTTATCGCATTCGAAGAAGACGGTTCCGCTCGCGATGTAACAAGACGATATGTCAAAGCGTATAATGGCAAGACCCGCAAAATGCGTGTCGAATCCACGCCTGGTGGCCAAAAATGGTGGCAGAAAGTTATAGGAAAGTACGACCGTGGCTGGATCGATAAGACCGCCTACGACGAGCTCGAAGACGAGGAGCTCGCAGCCGCCGAGGCACGAGAGCCGATGCCGAGGAACATCGTCGACTTCAAGGACCATCCCGTCTACGCGCTCGAACGACATCTGAAGCGCAACGAAGTGCTCGTTGGGAAGAAAGCCGTCGGCACCGTAGCTGCTGGGAGGGATCCTGCGAAGCCTGGGCTGAAGAAACTGGAGAGCGTGTTTCGACGGCGTGACGTGAAGAGCGTGAAGAGCTCTGAGGCGTGGTATCGGCTAGGAAGGGATATCAAGATGGGGGAGCAGCCCGTTAAGACTGTGGAGCCGAAGAAGCGGCCGGATGAAGAGGAAGACGAAGCGGATGAACGGCCTGGCACGAATCTGTATACGGAGGAGCAGACAGAGGTTTATGTCCCGCCACCGATTGTGAACGGACGAGTGCCGAAGAACTCGTTTGGAAATATTGATGTCTATGTCCCAGGCATGGTGCCTGTGGGAGGTGTTCATATCAGAAATTCCGAAGCTGCATATGCAGCTCGGTTGCTTGGGATTGATTACTCGGATGCCCTAACGGGATTCTCGTTCCGTGGCCGCCATGGAACGGCGGTTCTTACGGGCGTTGTGGTCGCGAGTGAGTACCAAGAGGCGGTGGAAGCGGTGCTGGATGGGATGAGCGACGAGCGTGCTAGGGTGGAGGAAGAGAGACGAGCCGCGAGAGCGGTGGCAATGTGGAAGAGGTGGCTTGTCATGTTGAGAGTCAAGGAGCGCGTAGATAGCTATAAGGTTGAGGGTGAAGATGGCGAGGATGAAGAAGAAGCAGCAGCAGCAAATAACGGGAGTGAGAGCGACGGAGATATAGCGGACGCTGGCGATGCAAGCAGCGTCTCCACTGAAGAGTACGTAGAAGAGGATTTCGAGGGAGGCGGGTTCTTTCCGGAGTAATTCGAAGCCACAATATGAATGTATCACGTCAAATAGTGCATGCATGCCATCTCCATTTCCCGTTTTGTGGACACTTCGCTTTAGTTCAAGCGCCCATTTCGGATGATAAGCACATCCACGTCTCCCTCGTGTATTCTGATCTCAGCCAAGGAAATTTATAGGTTATTAGATCGCTAATGGGTCCGCGCCTTTCCGCATCTCAGGCTCATGTTTCCCATTTTCACGTGGTGTTGTAGCCTTTGTCCCTGAGATACCCCTGGTTGGCAAATAAATAAATAATGACGATCGCGCTTCGCGCTAAAAAAAAAAAAAGACAATCGTGGCATAAAGCAAAATTCTCCCAAGATACGTAGTGACTGGCTGAAGCGGGAATAGAGCCGGCGGAGTGTATGAGAATAGGTAGGTCGTTGATAGAGCTTTAGAGCTGCGCTAGATTTCCTACTCTTCTGAGTCAGAGATCTCATCGGCTTCATCGGGGCTTTCTAGCCGTGGGAACGGGAGGTATCCGGTATCGTCTATGCTGATATGGATCTTATATATTATATTATAATGATTTCTGTTCTTGCATTGTCCAGAGTCTCGAATTTCCGGTTCCTTTTTGGCAACTACTGTTACTGACCGGCCGCCCTCAAGGTGCGTGGAAAGTCGATCGCGGCTTGTAGTAGAGTCTATAGTAAATTCGCGAGGAACGGCATCCGCCAAAAACACAACATTTCCTTCCTCATGCCTGTAGATGTCAACATATAACTGGGACTCGACTTTTTCTACAAATACTGCAAAACACAATGCTTTGTCTCGATGGTTCAAGATCACAACTAAAAAGTCGTCTGTGCGTCCCTGTCCCCGTGCGTTGGTCCAATTCAAGGATAAACCATCTCGCTCTGGATCTGTCTTTGCATCATCAATCTTGTGCCGTATTTGGCAAAGGGATAATTTCTGGAGAGGCTGAGAGATAATTTTGCCGCCAAATATGTCCGATACGCTTAACCCATTCTTTTTTAAACCTTCAAGTCTGAATGTGTATTTCTGTGATATCGATCCCCATGGTGGATATATGTAGGACATGCTTGGTCCATCCTGATATACTTGCCTAATATAAATACTTCTCGGAGCCATGACATCGAACTCTTCGCTAAAATGTAACGTGTAAATTTTGCTATGTAATGCTCTCTCAAAGGTATTGCGCGTCGTCTTTTCCAAACGTACTAATATAGGTTCTTTAGAGCCTTTCCTTGCACATCTCAGAGGGATGCCGTAAACGCCTTCATTTGGGAAATACACTATAGGGTTGTCAATGCGTAAGCCCATATTCGTGAAGGCTATGGGAGCTTTATGAAAGTGTTGCAGGTTCTTGATACTATCCCAATCCGTACTTCTAATATTGCCTGAATACCGAAAATCCTCGGGGCCAGTGGCGAGCAATCCGCCACCGGGAACGCCACTAATATTATCAGTCCATGCGAAGATTGATTCGTCACCGATCTTGTTGAGGATTTCAACCTGGAGGCGAAGAAAGGCCTTCTTGCCTTCGCCATAAAGCAGTGGCATATTAATCTTAAAAATGCCCATTAGGGAATAGGCCATATCCTCGACCCTGGTTGTTTTGCGATGCGAAGCCCACGACAATTTTTGAGCCACAGACGCGTCGTCGAAATTTGTCATGTCACTGATCCCAGTGATTTGCTCAATGATAGGTTTCAATGAATATTTGGTTCCCAAATCTCTCCACTTACAATCGTAGAATATCACCGTTTCAGGTGCAAGAAGCTCTTGTAATGTCCAGCCTCTAGACCACCATTTACTTTTCATAAAGCCTGATCTGCTACATTCATGGTGGAGATTATCTTGATCAGCTTCCCATAGAACGTCAGAGAGATACGCGTAGCAGACTTGAGCATCTTGATACCTATTGTAATGTCCTCTCGTCAGCATTAGCTTAGGTAAACGTTCCCCTAGCTGCCCGTAAGGTATTCTACCTTAGGAATATATGCTCCGACAAATTCCCAACATACTCTGAATTCAGTCACGAGATAATTCAAATTGAAATATATACAAGAGAGAAGGTCAGTCTCACCATCGAAACATAGAGTTGATGGCTTCGGAAAGCTCAGCGCTAGACGACTTATCAATGCAGCAGGAATCGATCCACTATATCTCTGATTAGTGTCATCTCAAATTAAAATATCTCTTCTCCACGTCCTTTAGAGAGAACAATAGGTATCTGCATACTACCCATTCCCAACCATCCATTTTAGCTTGATTGATGCAGCCTTCTATCTTTCGATAACCTTTCATCTTCCTCCCATATTCCGGAGGAGTTCTGATATCCTCGAAGAGCACCTCTTCATCTTCCCAACGATGAGACAGAATTGCATAGTACGGAATTTCGCCCACGAACTCTGCCAGATGCAATGTTTTTGTACTCAAAAGACGCATCTTGAGTGGGGGCAAGCGGGATGCGATGGAGTGACCAAACTATGTCTATCCTAGAGAGTCTTCAGCACGATGGACAAACTCTTCAGTGGAGCCTAAAGCAGTCTTGCTTTTATGTTGTGTTCTGGAGAAAATTTGAAAATTTGACGAGGCTGGAAGTGAGCTGGCTATGTAGGCAGGCAAGCCATCACGAGACCTCAGCCAATCTGAGTACAGGGATTTGTTTGTCTAACACGAAATTTCCTTTCCCGAATATTAATAATACACTAAAGAGTACCTCTGGAGACTTCAAATTGAGGTGCACTAAAGGGCAGCCTCTTGACACAGAAGTCATATGACTTTATGTGCTTCGCCAAGCCTTTGTAGACACTATATAACGGACTTGCCCCCCAAGAACGCTTTTGGAAAGCATTGTGTAACCTGTGGCCGACATAGAATGTCGCCCTGACTCTAACTTTAAGATATCCGTTTGTCAAAATGCTCACTACTTACATCGATGCACACATGACCTGTCAAGTCGAATAAATCAGAGTAACTAAAATGCAGCTTATATTATGGCAAAGACGCTGTATATATTCTAACAACCGAGGATATTGGAGAACCCATGATAGCGGTCGAATACTCTATTATGAAAGACAAATTTATTTCGATTTAGGCTAAGCAAAATAATAATAGAAACTCGTTTCATATCGACCATGATAAGATGATTCATGATCGCACTCCTGCTCTCCAAAGCTTCTGCTGTATCTGCTATAAGCCGAACTGCCACTACAGCTGAAATAAATTTATGGTTCCATAGGAACAACGGCCAAATCCTCAAGATAAAGCACAGTAAGAATAGGCGAATCAATAGTTTTGTTGGCCAGCAGTATAAAAAATGGAATGATAATCAATTCATAGCAGGAAAGCTCCGACACAATCGCACTTGAGACAAATTGCACTTCATACATGATTAACCGCAAGAGAATACATGAGGATCGAAAGACGTAAACGAAACAGAATCGATACCCGAAACTAAATCTCAGATGCAGAAGCAGAAAGCGAGCAGGACGATATGTATCATGGCCGACGGCCGATTATCAAATACCGCAGGACAAGCACACAGCGTAGGAACAAAGTCGTCCGGGGCTTGAGACCTCAAATAATGCAGGCAAACCATCCCAGGACCAAAAAAATAAAAAAGAGAGAGAGAGACGAGCGGTGAAATGGCCATCCGGACATCTACCTACACTTGCACACAGTGTCTCACTCCATCTCAACAAAGACCAAGACCAAGACCAAGACCAATCTGACAAGTCTCCATTGCATACTCAACAAACAACCCCCATCGGAGACCCAACGCATCCCCAGTCTCACACATTCCCTATCATTACGATAAGGGCAACAAGGCCTCCGCCAACGCCCACCAAAACGCCGGGACTAGATGGTCCCCCTCGCTTACGGTCGGGACGCGAAAATGGGTGGGTAATCCCCGACGCAAGAATCTAATTCCGGCGGCTGCGTCGTGACGGGTGTTTCCGCGTTCTGTGTTGGGGCGGCGGCGATGGTGGTGGTGGTGTACCGGGAATAAGACGGATCAGAGAGGCAGGATGGATGGGATGATGAGCTATCTATTTAGCTAGAGTGAGAAAGGGAAAGTGGGTGGGTTTGGCTGGGATGGAAAGGGAGGGTGAATTTGGGATGACGGGATGGTTGAGGTTATGAATTGATGAGATGGATGGGGTGTTCATACTGTAGGGGGGGTAGGGAAATTACAGTATTGATTGCATAGGCCCGAAGGGAGCGGGAAGCGGGGTCACGTGGCTTTTAAACTGCGCACGAGATGAGGGAATCCGAAAGAGGAAATAAAGCGTGCTGGAGTAGCGATGTTTGTGTATGCTGGTGAGATTGGGGTTATATAATAGTGGACACGAGAACGATTGCTGGACGAAGGGGACTATTGAGTCGAGGATGGAAGAGTCCGGCAGGGACCCCTCAATACCCCGCATGCATCACAGATCATCTCACAGCTCTACTCCAACCAAAGCTTGAGTGACGCGAAAGCTTTGGTTTGAGCTGACACCCGATAGCTGTGCCTGGGCATCGCAAACATGTAAACGTCTTTATCGATTGCTGCTTGAAAGAGCACGGGGAAAAAAAGAGATTGTCTTTTCCGGCGGTTTGTTTGAGAAAGTTGGTGGTGTCAAAACATGTGAAGGCGACAAGAGAGGCGCAACAAATCCGGAATTCAAGCTTTTGCTGTCAAACATGCTGCGTCACCACCCATATCACGTCCATGAGCGCACAACCACCACCCAACAAAGACATCGCAACTGAGATTGTTGGATAGCACAAGAAACCACAAGCCGTAAATTTCCGGGCCAGCGCAAGGAATGGCTCGCAGGTCGGGGGGATTTTTGTGCCAGTCCCCACGCCAGCACAGGAACTACTTTCCAGGTACCTGTAAATCCTAGAAACAGGATAAAAGTGGTTTGGCTGGCGGTTGTGCGACCAGCAACGCTCGAGAGTCTGGACTGGCCGTGTGCCCATTGTCGTGTGTGTGCCTGAACCCCGCACGGCACGTCCAATCCCTATTGATCTGCTCCCCTCACCTCAAGAAAAAGAGTAGGGGACTGTCTCACCCAACCCTCCTCTACCTTCTCCTCTCTTCCTTTTTTTCCTCGCAAAGTAAAATATCCAAGAGAGTCGCATCATCTTCTTCTTCGTTTGTAGCTACACTTCGAATTGAGCATCATCAGTGATCAGGGTCCGTGTAACGAAAGCTGCATATCATCCTTGGCTGAACCCCCCGACCCCACCGGCTGCGACTCAGCCCAAACACTCGGGAGCTCGGTAGAACAAATCAGCAGTGCTGGAAAGGTCAGTACAGGAGAATCCCCACGATCTGCCTCAGTAACCAAGGCTATCTGCTTGTTCAACTCTGTACACGCTCCGACATCGCCCAGATGTCTATTGGTCTCGCATGCTAAACCGACAAGACCAAAAGCTTGCGTCTTCTGTCGGTCTCCGTCATGTAGAATATATCACCTCAGGTTCACGGCATGGCAAGCCTTAGTCTGGGATTAAACGCATTCATATACTAGCTCTTGTCTCCTCCTTGAATGCTGACGCTTCTCTGATCTGACTCTAGGTAGCTTCTATCGAAGTCCGCCATCTTTACAAAACAGCGCCTCCTCTTGCAAACTTCCACTTTCCAAACCATGTCTGCCTCAAACTCCCTCAAGCAGGCGGCGGAAGCTGCACGGAACAAGACGTCCGATGCAATCGGCACGACCAAACGTGTGGCAGAGAACACGAAGGCGGACCCTATAGCTGTGAAGAATGACTTCCTCCACACGCCATTCATGCGCGCCGCGCTCCCATTCATAAATGGAGGAGCTGCGGGTATGGTAGCCACGACGGTTATTCAGCCTATTGATATGATCAAAGTCAGAATCCAGTTAGCTGGTGAGGGTGCTAAGACTGGCCCAAAAGCCACTCCTCTCTCGGTGACCAGGGATATCATAGCTGCAGGCAAGGTTTTAGACTTGTATACTGGGCTTTCCGCAGGTCTACTTAGACAGGCAGTATACACCACAGCGCGTCTTGGATTCTTCGACACATTCATGAAAAGTTTGACGGTCCGCGCAAAAGAGAAGGGAACTACAATTGGCTTCGCTGAGCGAGCGGCAGCAGGCCTTTCAGCCGGCGGTTTGGCTGCCATGATCGGAAACCCAGCAGATTTAGCTCTGATTCGCATGCAATCGGACGGCTTAAAACCGTTGGCGGAACGTAAAAACTACAAATCAGTAATTGATGCCTTATCAAGCATTGCCAAGTCTGAAGGCATAGGTCGGCTCTGGGCAGGAGCAACACCGACAGTTGTACGAGCAATGGCATTGAATTTTGGCCAGCTCGCCTTCTTTTCAGAGGCAAAGCAACAGCTGAAGGATACTTCTCTCAGTCCTCGGGCTCAAACTTTGAGCGCTAGCGCAGTAGCCGGATTCTTTGCAAGTTTCTTCAGTCTGCCATTTGACTTTGTAAAAACGAGATTGCAGAAACAGCAAAAGGCGGCAGATGGGACGCTTCCATACAAAGGCATGGGCGACTGCTTCAGGAAAGTAGCAAAAGAAGAAGGCTTGTTGAGATTTTACCGTGGATTTGGAACATACTATGTCAGAATCGCTCCCCATGCGTAAGTGGCGATCCATAATTAAATAAACCTCGATTCGAGGAACATACTAATCTTGTTTATAGTATGGTGACACTGATTGTTGCGGATTATCTTGGCTTTATTACCAAATAGATTTGAGATTTGTGAGAGGCGAAAGGGAGGTCTCGCGATGAAAGACATGGACAGTATAGGCCATGGTCTTAGATAATACCCTCATGAACGGAGTTCAGGTGCTTCGATTGGACCGCTGGAGGTTTTTTTTTTGTATCGAATATGCATAGCATATTGACAACTCGCATTATCATTATCGAGACCCTGCATTAGATCCTTTTTCTTGAGAAAGATGTCTCTTAAGAAACTTGAGCACTAAGTGTGTAAAACCAGATGTTCAAGTATGTAGCTTGAAGCAATCACCTTCGTGCGTAGTGATTGCAAAGTCTATAGACGCCACGCTATGCTACGGCAAAATTGATTATGTGCCATTCATAGATATATTGTAATGAATAAATGCTTCTCGGTTGAGGGAAGCGCTAGGTTTTATACCGATGTCTTTCCGTATGCACCGCCAGCCGCTTTCCTCATTTCGAGAGCACGTTTATAAGGAGGGGCAGTAGGTGGCTGTACAGGATCCAAGGTAATTCGATCCTTTGGTAAATGATATGAGGCATCGGAATCAAAGGCTGATAGATCTCCGCAAGCGAGAAACGGCGCGATCCATCTCCCATTCCGCCGAGCTATTGACTCTTCGTCAGGTAAAGTCACCTCAACCACGTTGTCCTTGCTCGCATTAAATTGTGCTAAAGGAATTGTGGACCAAGTTCCAAGGTTAGGATCCTGTAAAATAGTCGTTGCGATGATAGCTTCTTGCTCAGCTTTCAATCTCACTATCTTGTCTAGCTTGTCACCGACACCCATTGGCTCATCAAGACTAGCCTTGAACCCGACTGGTGGTGAGAAGTTGAGGCACACAATGAAGGCCTCTACACTACTTGCACGACTTGATCTTGGTTTCGCGACTACTACTCGTTCGAAGAAGATCTTAAGTTGTGCATATAGCAAGTCCACGTTCCTGCCCCTGAATATTTTCGCAACGAATTTTCCTCCGGGACGTAGCACACATAGTGCGAGATTCAAAGCTGCAAAAAGAAGCTGCGACTGAACATAGATGTCTAGATCGTGTAGCCCTGTCACATCGGGAGCCCCATCGGAAAGTACCAAATCAACTGGATGAGACGCATGTTGGGATTTCGTAACAGGTTCATAATTTGGATCGAGTGCGCGCAATAGCAGAGGTACCGTGGCTGGATGAGTAATATCCGCTCGTAGGGTAACAATCCCCTGAAGAGGACTCATTGGCTGGAGATCAATGGCAACAATCTTGACATCTTTCCGAGGTTTGAGCTTAGCAGCATCTGTACCGGTAGGCTCCAATAGTTCCTCCGCATGGATATCTTCCAATGAAGGTTCTGTGCCATTGAGCTTCAATAATCGTTGACGGATCTTTTCTTGCTTGTCCTCCCACGCTATCCGACCAAACTTCTCTCCTTTGATCAGCACACGGGAAAGAACTTGGCTCCAGCTTCCAGGCGCGGCGCAAAGATCTACAACTCGAGTCACATCTTTGAAGAGGTCGAATTCTGCACGAATGCTTAGCGTTTGGCCAGTTGAGCTCGCCTTCGGATATTACCTTCATCTAGTTGAAGGAGTTTGAATGCACTGCGTGCCCTCCACCCTTGCTCTTTCGCGAGTCTGTAGTACGCATCACGCTTATCCTTTGACGACTTGCCCATAGTGGTGGTGGTTTACCTGTTGTCCGCACCAAGATTCATGTTGCGAAGATGGTGGTTGCAGATGGCTGAATAAAAGTTTCCAGAGTCGTGTCGTGGGGTTGACAAATCAAGCGTAGTGTAGTTCCCACCGCCCGCATTAAATGGCAGAAAAGTGTGGGAGAAGGAAAATGTTGAAGAATTGAGCCACCACGATTATTGACACCATTCCTTGCAAAAATTCTCACTATGGCTCCAGAGCAAAAAAAACGAGCCCGCTCAGTTCAAAGCATGACTCAGAAGCCTAAGAAAAGACAAAAAATCGATCCGGCGAAGAATGCGACTACCCAGTCAAAACGGTCCGTTGCTGTAGACGCTTTACCATGGAACGAGGTGCAGATGCCGGATATGTTTGATGATGCAGAGGGGTTCTTTGGATTGGAAGAAGTAGAAGGAGTCGAAGTAGTCCGGGACGGCGGCGCAGTTAAGTTTGTATGTACATCTCTAGTTCACTCCGTGCAGCACTAACATAAGGCAGTTGTCTTCGAAAGCACCAAGTGTTGAGTACAACGACGAATTCGAGGGTTTCGGGGACGATAACACAGCCGAAGCTGAAGAAGAAATTGAAACCAAGGGAGGCAGTCCTGGAGCAAATAAACAACCCGAGTCTCATTGTAAGTCAGAAACAGATGCCGGGGCAAAAAGTGCAAGGCAATTACAACCAAAAGATTCTGCCAAGGAGAAAAGGTCAAAGAAGGAAAAATTGAAGGAGTCAAATTCAGGAGACAACCTGCGGATTCCCAAGAAAGGACCTGCTTTAAACGACTTCAAGGTACTAGAGCAGGATACAACGGAGGAAGAGACGGACGTCTCGGCGTGGTCCGAGTTAGACCTCTCCTCATATACACTTACAGCGTTATCGAAGATGGGATTCGCAGCTCCGACTCTTATTCAGTCTACAGCAATTCCAGAGATTTTAGCCAATCATGATGTAGTTGGAAAGGCATCGACAGGTTCTGGTAAAACATTGGCCTTCGGCATTCCAATTCTCGAGAGATGGCTTGAAAATTATGGGGAGCTAGACGAAGAAGACCTGAAAATTCCCAGGCCACCAACAGCTATCATATTGTCACCAACCAGAGAACTGGCACATCAAATAACCGATCATTTAAAAGCTTTGTGCTCCGGCCCAATCGCACCGTATATAGCAGCAATTACGGGTGGATTGTCTGTACAGAAGCAGCAGCGGCAGCTTGCCAAAGCTGATATAATCATCGGTACACCAGGCCGTATGTGGGAGGTCATGAGTACAAGTATTGGTTTAACAGAGTCTTTCAGGAAAATAAAATTTCTTGTTATAGACGAAGCAGATAGACTTTTAACGGAAGGCCATTTTAAGGAGGTCACGGAGATTATCAGTGCGTTGGACAGGCAGCAAGACGCTAACGAAGATGATGAAGAGTATGTACCATCTCGCCAAACGTTGGTATTCTCTGCTACCTTTCACAAAGGTTTGCAGCAAAAGCTGGCAGGTAAAGGCAAACATGGCTTGATGGATGATAGTGAATCGATGGAGTATCTCCTGAAGAAGCTAAACTTCCGTGAGGAGAAGCCGAAATTCGTGGATGTGAACCCAATTTCTCAAATGGCTGAGGGTCTGACAGAGGGCATGGTCGAGTGTGCAGGTACTGAGAAGGTGAGTCTGTCCTCCTGAAAACTCTCATTTATACTAATTAAATTTAGGATCTATATTTGTATGCATTACTGCTCTATCATCCAAATCAACGCACATTGATCTTCACAAACTCAATACACTCTGTCAGGCGCCTTACCCCGTTGTTGCAGAATCTAAATCTGCATGTACATGCTCTTCATTCTCAGATGGCACAAAAAGCGCGTATGCGATCGATCGAGCGGTTCTCATCACCCGCCGCAACAGGGTCTATTCTAGTTGCCACTGATGTTGCTGCCCGTGGCCTTGATATTGGTGGTGTGCAACTAGTTATTCATTATCATCTCCCGCGTACCGCTGATATGTATGTGCATCGATCCGGCCGTACCGCTCGAGCCGAAGCGTCAGGGTCAAGTATTCTACTTTGTGCGCCGGAGGAAGTGGTCGGCATGCGTCGCCTGGTAGCCAAAGTACATGCACAGAACGCGATTGCTGGTGGTGGTCATAAGTCGAAATACTATATGAGATCTCTTGATCTGGATCGTAAGGTTGTAGCACGCCTGAAACCGCGAGTAATACTCTCGAAGAAGATCGCAGACAGTGGGATAGCGAAAGAGAAAAAAGGGCACGATGATGACTGGATCAAGAATGCAGCAGAAGAGTTGGGCGTTGATTATGACAGCGAGGAATTTGAAGCTGCGGGTGGTTGGCGCAAAGGCAGAGGGACCGGAAGGAAGTTGAAGGAGAAGGAAGCCCGAGGATTGACGAAGGGAGAATTGGCTGAACTCCGAGGGGAGTTGAGGAGTTTATTGTCTGAAAGAGTCAATGTAGGTGTCAGTGAGAGATACCTGGCCTCTGGAACCGTGGATATCAACGAGCTTCTGAAGGGTGCAAAAGGCGATTTTCTCGGGAAGGTCGATGGAATTGGCATGGATTGATATATTTTAAAGATACGGAAAGCAACTATCCTCGCATCATACTTCCATTCCATACTTGCATCACAACCGAGCCGAGTTCGTGTGTGATCAAGAACTGGTCTTGTTTGCCATGTTTACCATAGTTGCTAGATTTTTTAGGGCTTTTAGTGTGGTATGATGGTGTTCACCGTTTCTGTCACTAGTTTTCTCCTCGTTTGGACCTACTGGATACTGGACCAGAACCATGGAGAATGAGTTGCCGACAGGAATTGTTGCTGCAGATTCGTGACGGTTCGAAGATGTGGAGGATGATTCTGAAACGAGGATTTATCGATCCTACACGGAGACTCTGTCAGGTCGCACGACATTTTATGACTGGCGAAAGGATTTTAAGATGCGGATAATCAAATAAATTGGCCGGGTTTGTGGGAGATTGAGCCACAAGCATGCCACGCGGCGCCATCCGCTTTTTCCTCTCCACAGCTCCTTTGTGCAACTTGTCATTGCTCGCGGGATTGGATTCTTTTAAGGTTGAGTTGCGAAGCGAGAGAAGTCATCATTGATTGGTCGCTAAAAAGGGGGGTAGCCGGATATCACACTAAGCTCATTTCGCGCTTAACCTTTTTCAGCCTACGTTGCGAGGTTGGCATCGCCCTCCATCAAAGAGCAAAGCCACGAAATATTCTTCCTTTACACCTGTAACTATAGGGATTCTAAATATCACCACTGAGGCTCAACTTCGTTGCTTTAATATTGCAATCTGTGAAATCTCGTCTATTTTGGAAGTTTTCATTGGTAAAAAATGCTACAATGCTGACAATCCACTTCTGTAAGGCTCATTTCCCCATTTCATCCTCCACCCAGGTTTAGACTGGTATCTACAATGACTTTCTATTCCTGTATTATCCCCTAGAGCCTCGACTTCCTGATTGTGGAAACTTTGGGCAGTCATGTTCCTACAGCTCTCCATGGTACAAAGATGCATGCTCCACATTTGACCCTGCCTCTGGGCTCAAGGAAGAATCTATTCTCCCAATGCAACTACGCCTCATGTCGAAATACTATCCCAGATTACGAAGGAATAAGGATGACAGCCAAAGTATCTCCTTTGTTAAAAGTTGAGTAGATCATCCCGTTACTATCTCTCTCAACGAGACATATATAAGTCTTCTTCCAAACCTCCCAAATCATCATCACACATCCTCAACAACATCCCAACAACACAACCAACAAACCTTTCCTTTGTCTTTTCATTTGTCAATTTCATTTGTCAAATTTCCTTTCTTCGTTTCTTTTGATAGATCCGAATTAGCAATCATGCATTTCACTCCCACAATCGCCGCTGCCATCCTGGCATTCACCTCTCTATCTCTCGCCGCTCCCCAACCAGCAGCTCAAGATGTCGCCATTGAGGCTCGCGAAGCGTTTGGCCCACCAGGCGGAGGCCCACGTGGCCCTCCAGGAGGTGGACAAGGCCCACCATGGGGTGGTCGCGGCCGCGGTGGAAGAGGACCTCCAGGTGGACGGGGACCAGGGGGTCGTGGTCCCAAAGGCGGATTCCCTGGCGGCCCAGGCGGAGGAGCGCCAGGCGGAGGAGCACCAGGCGGAGGAGCACCAGCTGACCCTGCAGCAAGCGGCGGTGAGGAGGCGGCCGCAGCTGTCGAAGCAAGAGATATAGAGATTGAAGCCCGTGAAGCATTTGGTCCACCAGGAGGGGGTCCTCGCGGCCCTCCAGGAGGCGGTCGTGGTCCCCCAGGAGGTGGTCGTGGCCCACCATGGGGTGGTCGCGGCCGCGGTGGAAGAGGACCTCCAGGTGGACGGGGACCAGGGGGTCGTGGTCCCAAAGGCGGATTCCCCGGCGGCCCAGGCGGAGGAGCGCCAGGCGGAGGAGCGCCAGGTGGAGGAGCGCCAGGCGGAGGAGCACCAGGCGGAGGAGCACCAGGTGGAGGAGCACCAGGCGGAGGATCGCCAGATGGAGGAGCGTCAGGTGGAGGAGCACCAGCTGACCCTGCAGCAAGCGGCGGTGAGGAGGCAGCCGCAGCTGTCGAAGCAAGAGATATAGAGATTATGTCTGTATAGAATTTGAATGTGTTATCCGCAATGACACATTCACCTTCACATATGTGGAACTTGAATGTATCATCTGCAAAAACATATTTATGTCTGTGTATAGAATTTGAATGTGTTATCCACAATGACACATTCATGTCCATATATGTAGGATGTGGGACTTAAATGTATCACCCGCAATGGCACATTCATGTTTATGTGCGGAATTTGAATGTATCATCCACAATGACACATTCATGTCCATATATAGATGTTTTGAGGAGCATGGTGGGAACTGGCATTCTAGCATACGCGCGGGGAGTTCTTAGGCTTATTGGCGATTATGGAGTTATTTGATACCCATATTTATATAGCAATGTTCATATATTATCCTAAACGCAATGACTTGTCATAGTTTCCAAACGATGGTCTTCTTCATAAGTCGACGTACACCAAATGAAAACATCCATCTATTCATAACCAATAGAAACGCTAAAAACCTATTCCAACCTGTATTCTACTCAGTAATGCAGCCTCAAATATGTGCCTAAAACTCCTCATCATCCGAATCCCGAACCCACCGTGGCGGCGCCGGAATACTATCATGTAGAAGGCTATCCGGCAACATCTGGCTCTTCGTAAGTAGCTGTGACGACGCAAATGAGAACGGTATGGCGATGCTACCACTACTGTGCCTCTCCATTGGCCGGGGAGTTGGTAGACCGGGTGTGCTAGGCGGCACTGGACGCGTGGGTGACTCCCAGATGATGTCTGGGAGGGACTGGCGATCGGGAGAATGGGGTTGTGAGCGCGAGGGAGGTTGTGTGAGGTCAACGGTCTCAGCTTGGGAGGGCCGGACGGCTTGTGGAGGGTCTGGGCTATTTGGAGCCGGATGGGACGAGGGCGGGAGGCTGTCAATGATGCGCTCTTCGAGCTCGAGTTTTGGCTCGGGCAAGTTGGAGGATGGTGGATTGGAGTGGACTTGTGTGAATTGCCGGATATTGCTAGCTAGCTGTGCTTCAGCCTCTTGTGAATCCGTTGATGGCGAGGAAACGGGGAGGTCATCTGGGATATCGTATCTAGTAAATATCGGTGGTAGGAGGTTGGCCATCAGCTCATCTAAGGGAACGGGTCTAACGAACACATATTTCTGTGGTGGCGTCTTGAACCATCCTTTCTGCTTGATCTCAGCGAAGGATACTGGATTAGCTAGCTCATACAGGTCAAGAATCTCATATGCGTACTCCGAGCTACCATCTGGTCTGGCGTTAAATTCTGCATTCCCGAGACCTTGGTCATCAAGTGAATCCTTGCCGGGACGTTTGGCGGAGCTGATGGTAGCCATGTATTTAACCCGGGACTTTGGTGCTGTCTCGTAAAACCATATACGTATTGTGTTAGGTAGGAGACCCCATTTCCGAAACTCGTGATCCTTAGTCCTGTTTACGATGTTCTTTATTTGTGACGGATGGATTGATATGAATACATCGGAATCGGATGTACGCGGTGCCATTTCGTTTACATGCTGTGTGGAGAGCCGTTGGCTCTCATATTGGCTCTTGAACTGGCTTTTGATATCTGAATATGAAGCCTCGCCAAGTTCCTGTGATGCTTCTCTATGTGCTCTTTTCTCTGAAGACTGCATTACGGTGAGCAGTTGGGTGCTTGTCGGAAATTCTCCATAGCATGTCTCAGGCTCTAGATCATCAGCTATTTCTTCTTTCTCTGTCGAAGCTGGAACTGGTTCACTCTCATCCTGGTTGTCTTCATCTTGGATGATAGGATTGTCACCACCATCGTCAGAATCGCTTTCTGCGTCCGAGTCGGCAATCTCGCCCTTCACAGCTGTCTGGTTCAAGGGTCTAGGTGTTGACTTGAATTGTTCTTGCCTCAAGGTGGGGAATACATCTTCGGATGTGTCAATACCTGCTTCCTCTCCCCTATATTCCTGCTCTTCTTGCTTCTCTTGCTTCTCATGCTCCTCCTCTTCTCCAATATCATCGGGTATGCCAAAAAATCTTACACTTTTAGCAGGGCTTGAGCGTTTTGAAGGAGTTGTCGGAATACGTGTTTGTTGGCTCTCCTCTGTATCAAACGTATCTCGGACTTCAAGTCGTGGGGGGAGCTTTGGAAGCTTGATAGCAGATGAATTGATGGTTGTAGAAAATGGAATTGGTGCATTTATAGATTTGTCAGTCAATGGAGTACGCCTCAGAGATGGACTGTAATCAGCCAAGGACGGATTCGCCAATCGAGTATGGAACGATCCAGGTGTTGCAGGAGACTCGGATGATGGTATCTCAAGAGGAAATTTGCGTCGATGAGGTGTTTGTGGGGGGCCCATACTGTGAGGAACTCGCTTGCTCTCAGCCTCGGCTGCTATCTTTGGCTCTATGGTGGCCCTTCGACTTCGTATAGATGGAGGAATTTGGGAAGAGCTTGGGACATCGTAGATAGACGGATCTTCCCCCATTCCATCTTCTAGTGATTCCATCGAGCTCCGTACGATTTGCGTAAGCGTCTGCTGCGAGTCTGGGCTAGGTGTATCGCCTAAAGTCTTCCGCCGGCCTTTTCGTACCCTTTTCAGTGCATCCTGGTTCGGATCATCGTCGATTCCTTTGACTCTCCGCCGCTTCCTTCTTTGACTTGTACAGCCCTGCATATAACCCTCATGATCAGCCTCATCCCCAGCCATATCTCCCAATGTCTTCCTTCGCCTCTTCGGCTTTGCTAATTGTCCTGTCGCTGCGAATTCATCTGCTTCGTCTGCCACTCCGTTTTCACGGTGCCAATCTTCATCTGAAGGAACATCTCTATCCCAGATCTGGGTGAGTGTGTCTTGTGCTTGCAGTTTAGGTATACTCTTAGAGGCTTTGGTGGCATATGTCCTAATTCGTTTATTTGGTGACGGAAATTTAGATTGCTTGAGAGGAACAGAACTCTGCTGTAAACCTTCGTTTATAGACCTGACAACCTTCTTTCGATAACTCATATTTCAAAGGAAGCAAAAAGGAGTATCCAATAAAGATAGGGAAAAGTTGTCTGATACAGCAACGAACGCGATTTCGTCGCGTCGAACCAGTGTCGCGTTGGATGGCTTGGCGCGTTTGCCAGTCTTACGAAATCACGTGTGCTGCACATTGGTCAAGGACCAGAGCGATAGCGATTTAGTACACCTTTTAAAAGACCTTTAGAGCCGCACCAAACTCATACGACTTTCTAAGGCGGTTTATACGCGGCATCTTTGCCGCTTCAGTCCCTTACTGTTAGCTGCAAACCACTTTGTTTCTATTTCTAATAAATGAGATTGGCTTGAAGACTGTTTTTAATAAAGTAACAAGATTATCATAACTAATTGTTGATAAAGTTCCAGGGCATCCCTGTAGAACACTTGGATTGTATGTGAGAATCCTGAACTAATGGCCTTGATGTCTGATATGCTTGAGTGGAACTCAATAGGGAACTTGCAGATCACCCAAATGAACATAGTCGGATCTCATAACCATGTAGTGGACCCCGTAGAGAGTCAATCTTTGCTACCTACTTAGTGACCATACCATTCGTAGAACACTGGTTCGGGTCCCAAAGTCGTGACTTTCCCGTAGTTCTTTGCTCTCCTTGTCTTTATTCCATGCAAGATTTAGCATGCGGAAGAGAGCTTATGTGATATAATAACTAGAACTCTAATCATCGAGCTCCGAGGGTTGCATTTTCCGCCTATCATTATTGAATACCCTCTAAATCAATATTTTCTCATCCTCTGAAGTATTTTCCAATTCTACCCTGCGTGTGCCATTCTTCAAGTAAGGATTTGGGAAGAGATAGGAACATAGGATTCACGCCGGAGTGGCCCAATCATGATTTGATACTTTGTTTTGATCCCAGTCACTGGCAAGGCCTGTTAATGCAATCATATTCCCGAGGTTACAATTTGGGTGTTGACTTTCGAATTTGCAAACTTTCCGGGTGCTTTCGAAACCGCCATAAACCGGCATTGAAAGATCCAAGGAAGGTTGTTAGTAAAATATCACTCATCAGGCTAGAAGGGATTATTACCCATGAATATCAAGTCGAAGCAGTCGTCGCCAACATTTTCAACTGCTTGGGAAGCCTCAAAACCATCCCTCGTAAGCGACACGTCTGTGTATTTGAGCTTCTTCAAATATGCTTGGATGGGTTTTAAATTGACTGGATTATCATCAACGCATAGAATGCGAGGCTGTCGTGTAAGTGGTTCGAAATGTGCCTTACCTAAAGGTTTCCTCTCATCGAATGTAGGGGCAATTTCGGATATGTTAGTTCCAATTTTCTTACCGTGAACAAGGTCAAATGAATCGTCCCGGCTCGTTTGAATCAACAGAGTGATAACCTCGGCGGTGAAACCACCAATAAACACAGCGGTATTAGTATCGGCACATCCTCGAGCTTTAAAGCAACTGATTCAAAACACTTGTAGGTAAACTCTAATATCTTGCGCTGCTGTGAATCCATCTACATGGTTTCGATAGGGGAAACGCTGAAGAATTTGGATTGAAGTTCTCAGAAGGACCATCTAGAAGGTGTTCGTTGAGGATGTTGAAGTTGCCTAGTCGCTCGAAATCTTTGGGGGCTATGGAGGACAGCATTAAACCACCATACTACTTCCGAGGTCACTGACTGAACCGTTGATACGTCAGCCTTAAGCGCGTTTCGCCAGTCTGTGCCTTCCAACAGCATAATAAGAAAGGACAATACCGCTGAGGCGAAGGTCAGGTTGAGTATGATAACGAATCACGCGTGAAATCGCCCCAACTGGAGCCCCGCCTTGGCATTATGACCGCATATGCTGTTAGAAGGCACAGGTATGAGCCTATCGTTGCTTTTGCTGGAGGAGGATTGCGGTATCAACGTGCAAGTCGCACTTTAGGGGGTAGGACCCGAGTACGGATTGAGTTGCTTAAACTGGCCTAGGCTATGTAAGGCGCTATATAGGGTCATCATCATGTAAGAATTGTTGCATTGAATAATGTGTATAATTAATCAGCTTCGTTGCTTACATGAAGAAAACTGGGATCCTGGTTCGGAGATATGTTGGTTCGATGTTGGTGAAGTTGGTGAAAAGTGCCTCGCTGATGCATAAACGGCAAAGGATACGGAATCACCTTTTTAAAACATTTGTGCCTGGTTATTCTTTTACATTGTGAATTACTACTTCGAAATTGGTCTATATAAATTTCCAGCCTCCATCTCAGGAAGTTGCAACAGTCCAAAAGAAATAATACAATCGGCTCTACGAAACACAAGTAATTTAGTGATCAAGCACTAAGCAAACACAATGTCAGAAGAAATTCAAGTTGTCGCCATCTTCAACCCCACCCCAGGCAAGGAGAGCCGAGTTTGTCTTCTATTTTCTACTTGATTTTTGAGCGCAACTTAATTACAATATTCTTTCAGACTCTGCTTTTTCCAATTTCCTCTTGCTTCTCGGCGTAATTATCGCTGCATTATGTATACATACTAACGAGGAACGCAGCTCAAAGAAGTCCTCCTTGATCTCGTAAGCAAAGTCTATGAGAACGAAAAAGGCGTTGTGAGTTTCACTACATTTGTTGTCCCGTTCTTTTTGTCTTCTTTGACTTTTTTTTTGGACGTGTTCATTTCGTTTGATATCTCACTCCTTATCCCAGCCGACAATTACGAACCTGTGGCATGGCAAAGCGTTAACCAAGTTTAACTGTTCGTAGAAAAAATACCAAGTATTCGAGCAAATTGACTCTCAAACCGGAACCAACGTCCTCCTTTTCCAAGAGACTTGTAATTATGTCTTTTTAGCCAGATCCCCTCCATCCGCACCACGATTGCTTATTAGTTCCTATCCATTCACGTTCCGCACTTGGGATCTTTTTCTTTCATTTCCGCCTAGCCAAATGCTATTCATTCCTTATTTCATCCTACATTGATTCCTCTCATCGGATCCCCCCTCACGCCCTCTGTCTACCACAGCTAACAAAAGTGAATAGACGCCGACAAAGCCACCGTCGATATCCACTTGAGCACCCCTTACTTTGGGGCCATGACTGAAACCCTGACCAAAGAAGAATTGATTAGCAAACCCTTTGAGGTCATAGTGATCAATCCAATTGGTGGGTTTGCTTCGCGCGTGTAGATCCAGGCCTAATCTACCTTCGTTTCTGGGTCACGGAGGCTGTTTCTGGGTTGGTTTCAGGAGTGTTAATGTAGCCGCCGTATTGGAATCAGTTGCAAGTACAATAGCAAAATACTGCTTTTCCCTATGTTGTACTTTCTTGGAGCATATTATTAGTCCCTTTGTGAACTTCGTGTTACGAACAGTCTTGTTACACGGTCCCAGGGGTTCTGTCTCCTTTAGAAGCACCGTTCCCGAGAGGCGGCACCGCCCAGGATGATCTTGATTTTTAAGAAATCCAAGAACGACTGCATACTCGTTTGATAAAGTATTACAGGCTGCGGTTGAAGGACCGCCGAAACTGGAAGAATGAAAGAGTCACGTGATAATATCTAAGACACGTGTAGAAAGATTGCGAGTTGTAGAGTTTTCCTTAAGTAAGAGCTTTGCGTTTGACTTTAATAGTATTTCTATACTTGATACCGGAAATACAATACTTACTACGTGGCATACCTATTTTTATCTAGACTACCACTCAGGTTATTGTAGTTCTTCAATTAAGGATCGCCTATCGCCGTAACAAGGGCTTATGGCGCATGTACCGTTTAGAAAATTACTTAACAAATATAATGTAAACGCTTTTAAACTTATAAAACTAAGGAACCTATTTTAAATTCATACCATAAAAGATTTGGTCAACGGGTTTGACTTATTATGGACGGGAAGACTAACAGACTCTTTTCCAAAGCGGTTCATCACGTGACGGGCCAGGTCGTACTTTGAGTCATGATGCTCCTCTGCAGTGGACGTGGCAAAAAAGGGGGTCGGCTCTTATGATAGGTTTCTCTACCAGTACATACATATTTTGGTAGGACAGTAATGCCCAAAAATGCTTGTGCTGCCGGCTTCTCACATGCTCAAGCCACAACCACAATCTGGGGAGTGGCGGTGCTTGCTCTCTCAGCTTCTATCCACGCGGCCTAATTGCCCCTCAATCGATTCTATCACTCACTCATCTCATCAAGCAGATATGAATGAAACTCTTTCTTTTTACCCAGCAATCAATTCATAACCGAGCTTTCCCTCAGGTGACTTTCTCTAAATACCACACTCGCCTTCCTCTTTGCTCCGGTACCTCCCTTGCCGCTAAGAATAACCTGGAGGTCGTGTCACTCGGTTTGAGGTGCAGAATCGCGTTGGGCATCCACTGGTCCACAGCATCGAGCTGGCGCAGTCTTATAGGCTCGATAGCGGCTATCAGCTCTGCCAGGGCCCTGTAAGAGCCCACGGGGGCTGATCCGGCAGGAGATATCCTTTTGCCGAGAAACGGGCTTGTAGGAAGAACCTGATCGGCTGGGTTAGGCTTAAGTGCTCCAATCGCGATAAGACATTTCCCTTACTGGCTCAAGCTCTAACAAAAGGCCGACTCCTCTGCCTCCCCTCGTTCTGCTCTTCTTCTTTTCTCTCTTGTCATAGAAGAAAAGGATCTGATCTTGGACAAGGTTAACACCGAAGTTACGGAACAGTTGGAACTGGATAGAGGTGATTGTTTGGATAGTACGCTGCTGGATTCGGTGCTGGCGTCGGTATCTCGATCTCTCTCACCGCAACATTGGAATTGGGACAATAGCACAAAGCATCGAAGCTGGTCTTCGACACAACTCTTTCATCATGCCTCTTATGGAGACAGTAACTATAATCAATAAGTCTGGCAAAGTAGTCAGCACGGTATGCCTCTCTCGATTGTCAACTCTTTGCTTGGAGCTGTCTACTAATTCGATGCAGGGCAAGCATCTTGCGAACATCTTCAAGGATGCAAGGGATGCATACAAAGAGAAGAAGGAGGCATTGCATGCGGAACACCAAGCAAGAATAAGGGAGAAATCTGATAAAAGGTTGGCGCAAGCCAGAGAGGAAACACGGTCAATCGCCAGCTCGAGACACTCTCGATCATCCCACCGTTCTCGTCGACACGATGAGTATGGCCCAAGGGACGCCGTATCTCGCCCTCCATTGACAATGCGAAATCTCTCAATGGTCAGTGAGGGAAGTGTAGTCAGTGCGCGGAGTGGAAAGAGCAGACACAGTAAACGATCTTCGAGTCACCATGGTGGAGAACATAGATCACACCGATCACCAAAATCGTACCATTCACCATACATAGAAAACGCAGAGCCATCCACACCATACCTCGTACGTCGACACACTGATTTTCCATCTCCTCGTTCACCCAACGACTTCAACGCTAGCCAGCTCAGTCGTGTAGAGACACTGCCTCCTCCATATACAAGTCAGGTCACAAGAAGGGTAAATTCGGTACCCGACTTACATGCTCAAGATGACGAGGGGATAGATATGAACCTTGCTTATGGACCTTTGCCACCTGAGCTTCGCGCCAATTCTGCTGTTGCCAATAAAGATCAGCAGGAGCTGGCTACAACGATGAGCAAGCTTGATGCCTTGCTTCTTGAAGCGCAATGCCTGCACAACAGCGCCACAGCTATCATCACGAACCTGCAAGCTAATCCCGAAGCTATGGCTGCAGTCGCACTCACCTTGGCGGAACTGTCTAATATCCTTTCAAAGATGGGTCCGGGTATTCTAGCAGCGCTGAAGACCAGCTCACCTGCCGCCTTTGCTCTGCTGGCCTCTCCACAATTTTTAATTGCCGGAGGACTTGCCGTGGGCGTGACTGTTGTTATGTTTGGAGGGTTCAAAATTATTAAGAAGCTTCAGAACGATGCGGCTGTTAAGAAAGAGGCGCATCAGATGCAGGAGGCCCTTGTGTATGACGAAAGGGAGCTCAGCACAATTGATACTTGGCGACGCGGTATTGCAGAGGTTGAGGCTCGGTCCGTCGCTACTAGCGTTGATGGGGAGTTCATCACCCCTGAAGCTATGCGCCAGAAAAAAGAGCGGATCCGTGACCGAGCAAGGGAAGAGAGGCTTGTCGAGGTGGAAAGTGTCGTCAGCGGTCGAAGTGGACGCACGTTGCGGAGGGCGGACAGTGAGTCCACGATTAGACCTCGGAACCCTATGAAAGCAACCAGTGAGACTGTGATCTCAAGTCGTATTGCGCCATCGGAGGGTGGGAAGAGCAGGAGGTCTAAGACAATGCACGAGGGAAGCGTCAAAGGCAAAGGCAAGAAGAAGGAGCCGTTAATGATTGAGGAAAGAAAGGACAAGAAGAGTAATGCGCTTTCAATCTTCTTGAAGAGGAATAAGACAGATAAGGCGATGAAAAGAGAGAGCGAGCTGAGCCATCGCCCGAAATTAATCGACATCTGAGTTGGTCAGCTCAAGAGATGAACACGTCCTATTTTCGTTAGGCAGACAAAAGTTCATGGCTACTAATAATTGTGTGAAAGGAGGATACGGCAACGAAAGGAACAATCCACTTTGATGATATACGACTGTCTTTATGAATGTTTTATGATAGCTGTACATAGCGATATAATCTGTTCGATTCAATATATTCTACTCAGCCCGCGAGGAGGCTTTCCTTTGGTCACACAACAAATTTATATTCTCGAAATCTGAATTTGAGATACACAGGCTACATTCATCTTCCACTATTTTCGATCATCTAAGATATACGAAGCATTAGGCTGGAAATTCTGTCTTGTATGTATACTTGAACCCTTTCGAGTATCTATTTAGGGGCGCGTCATAGCTTCTGCTTAATCAGTGCTTCCATATTGAGCCACCGCCACCTCGTGTTGGCAACTAATCATTGGGACTACGGCGCCACTCGCCGTCATTACACTCTGCTTTGTGAGACAATACCTAGTCTAAACTCAGTCTCTTTCACCAGTCTCTCCACCCACCGCCCTACAACCTCGTGTGGCCCGCCACTATTGGCATATGATGCGATGAACTATCATTCTTTAAATAGTTTTTAGAGCCACGGCCCTACCTGTCTTGAAGTGCCTTCAGTATCATTGTCGCGCCAGCGCATCCTGCAGTGTTATACGCCATAGCTAGAAATACAACCCTATCTCTTGATTCTTGCAACCTTTCCTGGAGACCAAGAACACGCTTCAGGGGCTTTTAAAATACTGAACTTGAAGGCTCAATTCTCTGGAATTTCTTTATGGCGGGAAGTACGAACATCTTGTCGGCAAGCTTTGATGCACCGAAAGCTGCGATAGGTTTGTGAATGGGTTGTGATTCATTTTCACACCCTCCTTTCCAGACAGAATGCACTCGTCTCTGAAGCACCATCTCTAGGATGGATTCTTGGATCTCACCCATCTTCAAACATCCTTCTCATCTCATTTTCAAGTTCAACTGCGAGTGGATCATTCTCAGGATTAATTTGACCTCTTATCAACGCGTCTGGGTCGTACTGATTGATTTGCGAGTCTGCGACGTCATTTAAAGACGTATACAAGACGTCGCTTGGAGAAGGAGTAGCGGGGAAGGCTGGCCTCGGAACTGTCACATTTGACGAAGCGGATGACGTTCGGTGTCTTTTGGGACTTTGTTCTCCGTCAGCGCCATCTCTTGAAGCTTTTCTTTTCCCATTTCTAACCCGAGGCGTCGGCGCCGAAGACGGACCCTCTCCTGCATTGGCAGAACTTCCCACATGGGGAGATTGAGCACCGTCGTCCATTGTGATCTTCGAATCATTCACAGAATCCATGGCATGTCGCAAGTTATTAAACCATGCCGTGTCCGGATGTGGACTATTTGCCAGAGGAGTGCCAAGTGCCTCCCAGTGGTTGATTGCGCCAAGGTCTGCAGGAGCTATATCCTCAAAACCATCATTTACAATCCATAATATAGGCTCGTCTTCGGAACCTGGTGGATCTATGGTATATATTCGGACCACTTCTTGATCTGGACCGCTTCTCGCGATGATTCCCAACCGATACGGTTCCGTGCCCTCTCCGTGGCCGAGAAGGATCAATATGGCCCTAAAATGCTCATCGCTGATGGTGTGAGATCTGCGAAGCTCTTGCTGACTCTGAATAGGCTGCTGATCTATATAATTCTGAAATCCCTCTGTCGGCACAAGTTCATTGTTGCCCTGGTCTTCGAAGAGTATTTCCAGCAGGTCTTGGCCCGAAACAGCTTGCGCATCAGGACCAAGCAAGATTCTTCTCGTTGAGGTGATGGCATCAGCCATTGCTTGGAACCCACAGTGGTCTGAAACGGAATGATTGAATACCGGCGTAAACATCCAATAGTCTTCCATAGATATTAGCATGGAATCCATCCATGGCAGATTAGAACTCACCAATGGCCTCTCTCAGGGCAGCTAAATTTTCATGCAGACCAATTATTTCTACGCTAGATCCGTCGTCAACTAGAACGTCGTCAATAGACTCAGTGTTGGCGTCTATTGCCTCGATGTCGTCGCCATAGCCGATGTCAGCACCATACCCCCCATCCGAGGCACTGGAATCATCGTCATCATCGTCCTCGCCGTCATTTCCGTTATTATCGTCATCATTGTTGCTGTCCTTGTCAGACTCACTGCTTATGAAGAATTCCTTTTCCCATTGGCTCTCCCATTCCTTTGCCCATCTTCGACCTGGCATAAATGGATCGTTCTGTTCATTCTCATCCTTGCATATTCTATGGGTTTTTATGCGAACGCACCGCTGACAAGGCCGCCTTAATCCGCATCGCTCAGGCGGAATACCATTTTGTTGGCATACAACGCATGCCACTTTTGTACGGCGAAATAGCACCCTTTCTCTCTTATTTGCGTTCTGGCTATCTTGTAAGAACTCTAGGGGGTTATTCCTTCTTATGCTTCGGCCCCCACGCTTCCTTGAGACTAGAGTTTTAGTCTGTTCACGGTGTTTTTGTCGGCGATTTTCAGCAATCGGATCAGGAAAACCTTCAAACCATTGATGCACAGTCCCGTGCATGTTTGGATCATATTCCCCGAAGCTGTTGAAAGACGGCGAATTACCATAATTTGTCATTACGGGGAGGTTGATCATTCGGCGCGCCGCTGCTAAGAGGATGTTTACGGATGGCCGTCCCATGGCATCCCATTGAAAGTAATTACCATGAACGGTATGGTCGTATCTATCGCTTCTTCGCATAGGTGAAGCAGACCCAATAAGGTTCTCCCTTGATGGTGATCCCATAGACTGCCATTGTGCGAAAGTTCCATGCTATACAGAGTTAGCAGTGCTTTGGATTGTTTTCACGATGAAGGCACTTACCACAGCAGGATAATAATCTGGATTCTGCTGTCGCTGGCCCCTTCCATCAGGCATACCTGCGGCTACCCACTCGAACATATTGCCATGGACATCCAAGTCATACCCGTACGGCTTGAGTAGCCGGATCAGCAGAGACCTTGACGTGCTGGAGGTAATGCCCAGTTTTCGAAACCTCTCGGGAAGGTTGATCCATTGGTCGATAGTTCCATGCACATCTGGAGAAAATATTTGTGATGGCCTTTCTCTCGCCATCCTTGCCAAATTTCTCAAATGAGCAGCGAGTTCTCGCTCCCTTACTATGGCTAGCTCTAATTCAACAAACTGGGTAAGCTCCTCTGGAGGACTTGATGGAGGACTCGATAGAGGAGATGTTGTGCTTCCGAGATATCCTACGGACCCATCGTCAAAAACTCCTAGATGAAATCTCTCAAGCCGAGTTTGCCACTGTAAGGGGCTTATCCCACTCATTATGTGGTGCATGATATCAACCCAATACCATGGCTTTATCTCCCCAGGCTGAGCAAGGGTTGTGAGAAAGTCCCTCCAGTCAGGACTTATCGGGATATTCTTGAATACTTCTAGCGGCACACTAGGAGGATGCTCTAATATCTTTGCAATGATTCCAGAAATATAGTCTGTTACTGTCTTACCATGGAATATTATTTCTATCAGTACGTCATCTTGAAATATCTCTGCTTGAGCAGCTTCAGGGAGGGACCAGTAAAATCGAGCCCACTCCTCGTCTGGCAGCCCGTCATGCTGGTTTCTTGCACGGTGATACTCTTCATATGGACTACCTAAGCGACCGAGCAGCCGTTCCACCTCCGGCGGTCTGAGCAACACCGGCAATTCTGGAGATGGTAATCGCTGGCGATTTGAGCTGCTTGAATCATCATCGTCATCAGCGCCGTATATTCTGTAAGGGTCATCATTGTCGCCATTGCCCCATGCATTGTCGCCTGGGTTGACGATATAATCGCCATCACCGTATAGATTTTCCTGGACGGGTGATGGTGACCGCCGAGTAGCTGCTTGCCATTCATTGTTGTTGACAAAAGGACTGTCATCAACTACATTGTCTTGTGTGGTCCCACATTGGGGGGAATTGGCGATGCTGTCCTCCATAGCCATCGAAGTCCGGTTCTTGCGATTGATCCTCTAACAGCGGCGGTCCCTCATCAATGGCTCTCCTCACCGCCTCAGCCGCTCTATCAGCTGCCAAGCGCCGCTGATTATCAACATATGCCCTGCGTCTTCTATCGTCTACAAGATTGCTCTCTATGTCTTGGAAAGTCATACGCCTCCTTGGCCTGCGGTCGAAATATTCATACCGATTGGGATGGTATCCATGGCGGTCGACATAGTCATTGATGGCATCAAGCAGTTCTTCGGCCGATGCGCGTTCAACTGGGATTCTCTCGCCGTTCACCACAATGTTGAAGTTGGGTTTCTTGAGGGAATCACTCCCATGTACGAAGAAACAACGGATTGCACCCCTTGACCCGAGGGTGAGGGCTGGAGGTACGGGATAGCTTGCTGTTGAGCAGGAGGTTGACGAGCAGGTGGAGCTGGATGTTGTGCACCTGGTTGCACGAAAGACCGGCCAGGAGCTTGGTCACCAGCGCCATCCTGGTAGCCTGGTAGATTGGGCGATCTAGATCGAGCGCGACTACGTCCTCTCTGACCTGATGGCCGCGAAGATTCCCTATTTGATACTTCTCGATCGGACGCGGACCTGTCCATTTTGCCTCAGGGCTATAAAATCAGCAGTTGACAACGACGTCCGAACATTTTCTACAAAGAGTACTTGCGCTCAAAGAAGACAAAGAATTCCCTCGATTCTATAAACGTTTGCTCAAAGATCGATTGAAACATGTCAATAGGACGGTATTGTGGTCAATTGGGGGTTCTGATTGGCTCGCTTAGCACCACATGATTACCCCTATTGTCCTTTTGCCGACTCTTTGTTTATCTTTGCAGTTGCTATTGTTTGCGGCGCCCTGGCTCTTTTACGATCCGGCGAATTACTAATTTGCTCGGTCTGATTGTGCGTCGACAATGCTTAGAAATTTCAAATTGGAACCTCGACTTGTGAGTGTATTTGATATTTCTATGGGCTTGGATTGAGGTAGGCTGGATATTACTTTCTAGATTATATATATATAGCTAAATCTACAGTTGAGCTACCGTATTTGTGGATATGACTATAATTTGGGTTCTGTCAATGCTATGGTAGATCGATACTATGGATGTTTTGAAATTATTAGTGACATCAAGAGATGTTATTGTCCCGCCAGCATTGGATGCATTCATGTGTAGCGATCTCCTTCTGTCTGAAATTCTTGAGATAGTAGCATCAGAGTAGTCTAATTAGAGCTTCCGAAGCCGCTCCATTGAAACGACCTCCTGCCCGCAACATCGACAAATCCAGACGCCTGAGCTCGGCTCCTGCGTGCGTTCCCTGCAAGCCGGGCATTGAATGGAAGAATTAGGATCCTTAGCTTCCTCCCTTATCATCGCATCGTCTCTCTTCAACCACGCTACCTTCGCCTGATACCGGTGCACCCGGCATATCCAGTTCTCCATTAGCTGGTCAACGCAGATGCACGTCCCTTCGCCATCTCATATTTCCGGCGGGAAAGATGTTTCCGAACAACGGAATCGGCGCAGCTAGAACAATAAAATCGTTTGGCGTTCTCAACGTACGACGAAGAATCTACAAAACCCCATTGGCTCGTGCCGGCCAATGGTTCCAGATTGCATCATCGCGACAGTCGCGGCAGGTGAGCATTTTGGTATTATCATCATGCCAGAGATGTGGACATGGCAATCCCGGTTTGGACTTTTTGCCACGCTGGCCGCCTTGCGCCTGGCCCATGTTCACCAAGGTGTGTTCAGTTGGTTTGAAGGGGTTGAACTCTTTGCATCGGCTGGTCTCTCGCACGAATGCCGTGGTTGAAGCTCCCCAGTTTGTGGTATCTATCCCGCGCGGATATCCTTCCAATACCCATATCGGCGTATTGTTCTCCTGCCGGCAGTATAAATGCGAACCCGATCCGGTGGGAACTGGTTCTTCGACTTGTTGCTCGGCGAGGATATCGGCCTCTGGTCTTTCATTGACATTGCCCTCGCCGGAAACGGCGCCGAACGGCTCTTCGTTGCCACTGTTACTGAAAGGGTCAAATGCGAACGGATTATAGTGATGTACTGGGCTTGCTGCAATCGCCGTGGCGGCGTGGTTCATAAGATCTCTCGTGTTTGGAGACCTAAAGTAAGCTTGTACATCAAAAGGTTTATCAGGTGCTTGATCCACACGGGGCTAGGCCCTTGTCGTCTTCGTTTTGGTGTACTATCCTCTATGCTATCATCTGCTCTACGCTTTCTCGTATTTTGTCTCGGGTCTGATGGGGAGCAGATATTCTGCCACTATCTCGTGTACTCTGCAGGGTTTGTCGTTGTGGCGTACTTGATTGCGGTAAGACTGCTTGCGCAGTAGGAAATGTCGCGGGCGGTCTCCCCACCATCTCGGCTTGTCGATTGTGCTGAGCCAAAAGTTGCACCATCATCTCTGTCGCGTCTACTAGCGGTTGCCTGTTCGCGGCTTCCAGAGGCTTCCCGGACTGAGATGGCGCATTGCCAGATATCTCTTGCGCGATTCGATTACGGCGATAAAGCCGCTCCGCTGCTGCGGGAAGATCCGACCTTTGAAAGCCCCAGCTTTGCACCGTCCGTATGCCGACAGGATCATTTGTATCTGAAAGCCCTTGCCAATGCGCAATTTGAGTATGAGCATTCTGGTTGTGAACCCATAATATGTCCCTCCATCCCAAGTAGACAGCATTTCTGCCCTTAGCGAAACATCCTCATTGCCAAACCGAGCTTCGACGTTTCTCACCTCAACTTCGGTAATCACTCCCAGCCGATACAGCTCGCCGTGGTCCTCAGCAAG